>CM016485.1:7686263-8286263 GCA_002890555.2 Lagenaria siceraria | reverse complement strand
AAAGGAAAAGGTTTAGGTGTGCTACGTCAAATAAGTCGTATACATGGTACACGATGATGGTTAATATGTCAGAAGAACCGTAAATCGTGGTCCATGTATACGATTTTACTACTATATTTTTGTCAATATTTTGACATCTACCCTATATTTGTTTTTATTTGTTTAAACTACATTATTAATAAATAAATAAAAAATCTCTATTTTAGGCCCCCATTTGATAAAATGGCGGATATTTTTCATGAGTTTTTGATCAATTTAGTTTACTTTCAATTAGTACATGAGACTTTTGAATTTTTGGACCAGTGGTGAATGAAAATTATGGTTTTTTTTTTTTTTTTGAAGGAAGAACCAAACTTTAATCTCGAATTGATGGTGTCAAATGTTTTTTTTGTTAGTTGAATTATGTTATTTTAACTAGAATTATGATGTTATTTTTCTTTAATTAGAAAGATTTTTCTATTGTTTATGACTTTTCTTTTGTGATTGACACATAAATGATCAAAAATTAAATTCGAATGAGTAGAATTAATCTAGAAGAATATACAGTATACATAAAGAATGGATTAGATCGTCGTGTTTAACTTAATAGCAATCTTTTAGAAAAATGTATGGAAGAAAAGTGTCGGATCCAAGTCATATGAGGAAAGATTGAGACATCTGCCAAATTTGTTACCATTTTCAAATTTTGCTTCATTGCCAAGCTTCTTTGTTTAGCTTCTTTTTCAAGCAAATTTAATCTCTAATCTTTCTGATTTTGGTAACATTTTGATGATATTTCTTTTGCTTACACTAATGGTGAGATGTCTCAAATAAAATGAATAGTGTTCATATCTCGTTAAAATCACTTTTGTCATTTTTAAAATCATTCAAAAACACACTTTAATCATTCAAAATTAATTTAATTTTCAATTTTACACTTTTAAATGTAATTTTCAATCATCAAAATTAGTTTTAAAGGATTAAAAACATATTTTACGGTGATTTTGAAGATGACAAAAGTGATTTTACTCTATTTTAAAATCACTCCCAAACATGTCTTTAATATCATATACATGTACAATCATTATTATACTCCCAAATTGTGTTGGAATGAATTGAAATTGGTTTTAAATTTTTGGTACTTGACTTTTTAATAAAAATCATAAAAGTTTCTTCAACATGCATGCTAATACTTAAAATATCTTCTCAAATTAGAAAAAGAAAAATATTTTTTTATAGTGCTCAACAAATGTATAATGAGTGATGGAAAGTTTAATTTCTCATTTAAAGATGTTGGTATTGTATCCACTAAGTTACAAGTTATTTATGTTCAGATGGAACAAGAAAATATAATGGTTAAAATAATATTTTGATCATATATTTTAGAGTTGGTTCAATTTAAGTCTATAAAATAATTCCTATTTTTTTTATATATTTGTGAGTGTCCGTGCCAGCTCATGTGCATCTCCACTAATCTCACAAGACAACCTGCTTCAACTAATTTCAAATGTCCAATTTTAATCTCTATACTTTTAATAAATCTAAAATTTAATCCCTACGTGCTTAGTTTATTGTTAATTCTTTTTTAAAAAAAATATTGTAACCTATTATCATTTTTATTATGAATTTTGAAAACATATTTACATATTGTATTTTTTTTTAAAATAATTGTTTATAAAGATAATTGTTTTAAATAGCAAAATTATTAAAAATATTTCAAATATAGCAAAATATCACTATCTATCAATATTTTGACTCGTTATATTTGAAACCAGCTCATTTCTAACTATTTTTATGAATAACCTAATTTAAAATGTTTACATACATTTATTGAAAAAGTCAAAGAGAAAATATGTCATGCTAATGTGTGTTTTGGATCATCCACAAATATCCTAAGGGACGAATTTATAAGCTCATTAAACTGTTTACGTGGCTTATCTTCTCACAACATACAATTATTGAATTTTATGTCGGTGTTAGAATTAAAACTAGAAAAATACCACAAACTTTTACATTTTCTCATGCGGTAATCGCATTAGAGGTAGGATTTCTTGGTTGGTGTGACTTGATGACTATTTTGTTTTTTTAATTTTGTGTTTGAAGATTATTGGTTCATTTCTAATTTACGTGTTTCTTAAAAACATGTTTGAATTCTTGTCTAAACTTTAAAGAATAAAAACAAAGTTTTTTGAGAACTGTTTTTAGGCCCATATATCTATTTTTTATATTAGAAACAAAAAAAAACTTGTTTTTAAAAAGTATGCCCTATTTGCTAATTTGAAATTTAAGTACCTTTGTTTTGGTATCAATTTTCTATAAATTTTGAAATATAAAAAATGCACACACACGCACACGCAATCATTTTCAAACTAGATTCATAATTTCACACACACTACGCGAATACAAAATCGTTTTCAAACTAGATTTATAATTATTTTTTTTTCATTTTCAAAGTTTAACTACATTTTTAAGAACATTTATAAAAAGTAGATAATAATTAAAAACTCATAATTGAATAATCAAAACTTAAAAATAAGTAGTTGTCAGACGAAACTTTAATTTTTAAAATTTTTATATAAACTTGTAAAACCTTTATAAAAACAAATAGTTGTCAAATGAAATTTTAAAATTTTCAATTTTTGTACAAACTGGTAAAACCTTTATAAAAAGAAGGTAGATAGCACCATATAAAAAAATAAATAAGCAAAAATAATGTTTATAGAATTATTAAGAAAAAAAAAAACAAAAACAAAAAACAAGATAGTTATCCAACAAACAGGTTGTTTGGAATGATTTTATAAGTATTAAAAAAAAATTAAACTATTAAAAAGGATAATTGCAACAGGTATCACTTTTAGGGCTAATAATTAAGTGTATAGCAGCATTTTTAAAGAATTGTAAATATAGTAAAATCTATTAGTGATAAGACTTTACTATATCGTTGATAGACTCCTATTAGTGATGTAGTCTATTATTGATAAACTCTAAAAAAATGAATCTAAATTTTGTTATATCTAAAAATTATTGAGATTGTACTATACTGGTTAATATTTTAAGTTAATTTATATATTTGTAAACTACCTTATTAAAAATCAGTCCTAAATAAATTCTTTAATTAAGTCAAATTCAGTCTATTTTGATTTTGGAAAATGGGCCCATATCAAATTATTAGTTCATTGTGGAGTGCACCCCTAATAATTGCGTGTTGATCTCTTCAAAAGAAATAAAAAAAATAAAAAGTAAAAAAGTAAAATAAAAATTTAAGAAATTAGTTTAAAGAAAATTATAAACAAAAATATCAAACTATTTTTAAATATAAAAAAAAAATTACTGTCTATCAGCGGTAATTTTTCTATATTTGTAAATAGTTTGGCTCATTTTTCTATATTTGAAAACAATACTTAATTTAATTTTTAAAAAGTTTTTTTTTTTTGAATAAATGCACAAGAGGTAGATGGGATCAGTAGGTGCACCAGAGCATCTCAACTAGGTTGACACACCCCTAGCACCCTCATCAAACCCCC
Source organism: Lagenaria siceraria (assembly GCA_002890555.2). Lineage (NCBI taxonomy): Eukaryota > Viridiplantae > Streptophyta > Magnoliopsida > Cucurbitales > Cucurbitaceae > Lagenaria > Lagenaria siceraria. The sequence continues at coordinate 8,282,760 of CM016485.1, read as the reverse complement.
CACAGACCAAAAGATCTTCATTGATAATGGAAAAACATACAAAGAGCTAGAGAGAGGCTCTTAAAAGTTAGGTACATCAATGAAGAAATAGGAAAAACTATAAAAAAAAGTCATCCAATTCAGCTATATAGTGGTCACATCATAATCACTAAATAAAGGGGATTTTGTACACCAAAGCCCAGTGTAGTATAAGATTTCCTCCCAGACATAGGCAGCCAGTTTATCACTTCCATTGAAGGTACAATCATTACGCTTGTTCCAAAGACACCACAGTATAGCTCCCACTAAGTTGGTAATGAGGATATTTTTGGATGAATTCAGCTTTAATTTCAAAGTGAAATCCAAAAGTGTTGTGAGGTTTAGTGCATAAGAGATAGAGTCAGCAGGTAATTTACACCATATGAATTGAGAATAGCTGCAGCTGAAAAAGAAGTGTTCAAGATCTTCCCCATGATTTTTACAAAGAACGCACCAGTGAGGATTGAGGAGGAGAGATGGATATCTTCTTTGGCATCGATCAATGGTGTTGAGACCTCTATGGAGTAAAGTCCATAAGAAAACTTTAAAATTCTTGGGAATTGTAGAGTGCCACAAATTACCCAAATCCATGTGAGGAGTGGAGTCAATGGAGAGAAAAAGACTATCTTTTAGAGATTTGACCGAGAAGAATCCGTTAGAAGAAAGAGACCAGGAGATGCAATCTTCCCGAGCACTCGCAGTAGGACAGAGCCATTCAGCGGTTGAAATCGACCAAGCCTCAACTTCACGATTTTGTAGGGGACGTCTGAAGGAAGGAAACCATAGGCCCGATGAAGCATCCAAAGACTCAAAGACTGTGATGTTGTGCTTATCAAACAAGGCAAAGAATCTGTTATATGAGGCGAACAGAGGGTCGTCGTTTGTCCAAGGGTGGAACCAGAACAGAGTGTTACATCCATTCCCAATCCGCCAATTGATTTTGCTTCTAACAAAATTGTCCAATGTACAGATTTGGAACCAAGGAGCACGGGCACTGCTATATTTACAATAGCTTGGAGAGATATTGGGGAGGGTATGTCTGTACTTAGCATCGATAAGTTGTCTCCATAACTGATTAGGCTCACTGAAATATCTCCAAATCCACTTTCCAAGGAGTGCTTCATTTGTGATATGTATCCCGTCAATACCGAGATCTCCTCTATCTTTAGGTTTAGTGGCAAGGTCCCATCTCACGAGATGCGATCCCCCAGTTTTGTCGTGGCTCTCCCAAAGGAAGTTTCTCATCATCCTTTCAATGGATTTGCAGACAGATGAGGGGGCTTTAAAAAGCGAGAGATAGTACGTGGGCAAATTGCTTAGTACCGATTGAATAAGTGTTAGTCTTCTCCCTTTAGATATGCAAGAGTATTTCCAAAATTCATAGACTAGACTTGTAATTTAACTAAAAAATAATCACACACAATAAAAATTAATTAAAAATTATATATTTAAAAAAATTAAATATTTCGTGACAAATTATGATTGAACAATAATTTGAAATTGAATTGGGCTCCATAAAGATGCGCTAACCAACCTACAAAAAAAATATCTTCATGAACGGTCAAGATTTTTGTATTGCATCCATGCATTTGTATAATTGATGAAAAATATTCATTCCTAATATTCCCATCTTCCACTGTAATAATATATCCCATACCGAGTTTGAGTTTCAGAGCTCCAATGGCTTCCATCAGCTTTTTAGAAATCCTTCTCGCTTTTATAGCCTTTCTTTTGGTGCTTTTTCTTCTCTGTGTCAAGTGGAATTTGAATGGGCTTCCTTGGAATTGGCCTTTCTTCGGAATGACTCTCACTATTCTCTCCCATTTCAACCGAATTCATGATCATCTCACTCAAATCTTACACCAATCTTCTTCCACTTTCCTTTTCAAAGGTTTTTGGTTTGCTGATCTTGATTTCTTCCTCACAGTTGACCCTTCAAATATCCACCATATTTTGAGTACTAACTTTGAGCGTTACCCCAAAGGCCCTGATTTCAAGTACATTTTTGATGTTTTGGGAGATGGGATTTTCAATTCTGATTCTGATGTTTGGAAAAATCAACGCAAAACTGCTCATTCCTTGGTCCGTCATGAAAAGTTTCTTCAATTCTTGGAGAAAATTACATTGAAAAAAGTAAAGGAAGGGCTGATTCCGGTGCTTGAAAGTGTTTGTGAAAATGGGTTGGTGTTGGATTTGCAAGATGTGTTTCAAAGATTCTCCTTTGATTCAACTTGTATGTTGGTCACTGGCTTTGATCTCCATAGTTTGTCTCTTGAATTCCCTCAAGTTCCTTTCTCCAAGGCCATGGATGATGCAGAGGAAGTGATTTTTCTCCGACATTTTTTCCCTAAAAAAATATGGGAATTTCAGAAGAAACTCCAAATTGGACAACCCAAGAGGCTGAAACAAGCTTGGGAAATCATAGATGAAACCATTGCTAAATTGATAGCTTCCAAAAGGGAAAGCTTGAGAAATCAGGTGAAAGAAGAGGGAGATGATGAGCAAGGAGAAGGAGTTGATTTGATTACATCATATATTACAAATACAAACAAAGATGATAAGTTTTTGAGAGACACTGTTTTAAATTTCATGATTGCAGGTAGAGACACTCTAAGTTCCGCTCTCTCTTGGTTTTTCTTTTGTCTTTCGAACAATCCAGTTGTTGAAGAAAAAGATAAGAACAGAGCTCGAGACAATGATTCCATCAGATAAATCTCGTGATCGACAATGGCGGATATTTTCTATTGGAGAGTTGAAGAAGCTAGTTTACTTACATGGGGCTTTGTGTGAAGCCCTTAGACTTTATCCTCCAGTTCCATATCAACATAAGGTCGCTATGCAACATGATACTCTCCCAAGTGGCCATCATATAAATCCCAAAACAAAGATTGTGTTTTCGTTATATGCATTGGGAAGAATGAGCGATGTGTGGGGAAAAGATTGCATGGAGTTCAAGCCAGAGAGATGGATTTCAGAAAAGGAAAGTATCAAGCATGTGCCATCTTACAAATTATTGGCTTTTAATGCTGGGCCAAGAACTTGTTTAGGAAAAGAAGTGGCATTTACTGAGATAAAACTAGTTGCAGCTGCCATTATTCATAACTACAACATTACTCCACAAATGAGGCATAAGATTGCTCCAATCCCTTCCATTATTCTTCATATGAAAAATGGATTCAAGGTCAAGATTACAAAGAGATGGTGTTGAAACTAATTGGAAGGGCATGGCAAGAAGCAAGTTTCTCAATTTCTTCTTTCTTTTTTTTCTTCTTTTTTTCTATTTTCTATTATGTAATTCGCGTGGAATGAAACAAAAAATGAGTGCAGTCCAGAATATAACTCGAATATTGCTCTATTATTAATATTTTCTTATTGAAACAAAAATAGCAATAAGATATTCATAATAAACCACATGAAGAAATAAAGATGGAAAATACTGCTATTTATGTGGTGCGTAGCTAATGTCATATATGATTGCAATAATAGATGACAAAAAGTACCCTAGAAATAAAAAGGTAATACGGGATGCACTCATCTCTATGCTTCTCCTTCCATCACTTACATCAAAAAAATAATTAAAATATTTTAAAAAGTAAATAAAAATAGTTTATCACGTGTCACATTATGATAGGATAATTTGGTGAGATGCACAAAGACATGTGCTCCTGAGATGAATCTAAGTATTTTTCGAAATGAAACTATTGTTTGGTTTTAAATCATATAAATAAATGCACCTCTTCAACTACCAGCCTCACAAATCATTTAAAATACCAAATATCATCTCATGTTACACTCTCTACTCATTATTGCATCATGTGAAGAATTTTTGGATCTTACAAATTGAGATGAATTGTAAGATTTTGAGGTAATATATATCCATTAACTTTAAATAAAATAAATTATTTCTTATGAAAATAAATGTGATGTACTACATCTCATAAATATCACATTGCAAAATGACAATGTTCCTTACCTAGGATCTCATTTCCCCTACCTCATTAATATGATAAATATGCTAATCAACGTCACAACAAAAAAAATATAATGTTATTGCGATTTGTTTTATCTTATTATTGTTTTTTATTTTTTAGGTTACTTCTAAATTAGCCCAATCAATCGTATTGTTGTCTGTTTTAATTCCTAAACTTAATACTAAATAAATAAATAAAACGATTTTAGTATTTATTATTAACTTTTTTAAATTTTGAGTAGATATCTTATCCACTCATTTGATGAGTAAACATATCTAAATGTGGATGAATGATCTGAGGGCCACATTTTTTTTTTAATTATATTCTAGTTTTACTCAAATTATTAATTAACAAAATTAATGTATAGTAAATAAAAATAACATTTTATTTTGAGTTTGGAAAATCGAGTGTTAAAAAATCTAAATATAGTATAAAAGTGTTTTTTTAGTACAATAAGAGTGGAGGTTTGAATCACACATCTTTTGATCACTAACACATATTATATATCAGTTGAACTATGTTCATTTTGTCTTATATAGAACTGCAAGATGTGTGTTTGAGTAATAATCTAACAATTGAAGTTTAAAAACATGATTAATGAAAAACAGAGACATATTTCATATTTTAACTATTCTTTTTTAGAAAAGATTATATTTTCATTATTTTAAAATATGAATTGCGTTGTTAATTGTGAACATGGAAGACACAACGATACTATTTTTTCAAAATTTTCACTTTGTAACTTACAAAATTCAAATCTGTTACTTATGATTGGTTGATTTTATTATTGATAAAACTTGAACAATATATTTTGTAACATATCTTGTATTATGTCAGCAACATGTACTATATCATACAAATTCTGTCTGTAGATCTTTTCCTTATAGGTAGATATATGTAGTGTAGATTTGCTGGTTTGCTTTCCTATCTTCAGCAACATATTTTGCAAAATGTCATGTATGGTATCAAGCATAATGTTACATGACGGATAGATTCTGATAGAATATTTTTTTTTTTATTTGGCCGCGTGTATTGCAAATTTGGTGGCATGTTTTCCTATTCTTGCATAGAATATTTCTTCCTTCTTTGAAGATCTTCTCAAGGCTGAGCCATATATATTGTGATCTTATTATTTTTTTAGGATTAGCCCATTTATTAGAGAAGTGTGTGCACCGAGAGTTTTGAGCTTAAGAATTGTCTAAGCCTCAACCTTCATGTACTGTGATTAAAAACTTTGTATTTTTCTATTGAGGGTTTGTTCCAACAATCAATTAGACTTGGCTAAAAGAGAGCCATTTTCGAGTTGTCAAAATTAAAGCTTCCTCAGATAGTCAGAAGTTCCCAGACTCTTCACAAATACCTTTAGATCTTTAATTTGTTAAATGTCCTATTTTATATTTTTTTTTAAAAAAAAATCATTTTAAAAATTTAACCAATCAACTCACAAGTCGCAATCATTTTTGTTGGTTTTGTACGTTGTTTCAACTTTCAAACCAATAATTCATTTGGAAGTTTCGCTTTCATGATATATTTTTAGGAATGAATTTTAGGAATGAATTTGAGGCTATTGTAATGAGATTCTATTGATAGATCAATTATAGTAGGCTACAATTGCAAATATATTTAAATTGTTTTTTATCACGGTTACTTAAAATTATGAATCTGTCACATTTATTGTTACCATTATTATTTAGGGTTAAACGGTTACAGTAACATTAAATGTGAAAGATTTATACTTCTCATACTGTAATAGTACACTAACGATAATGATAATGTAATTTCAAAATGATTGATCACCCTCCGCTGGTCAATTATTAGTTTGTATTGTTTATTATTGATTGAGCAGTGGGCCCCACATGTCAGTATAAGTACAAAACACAAGGTAACCAACAACAACAAATGTAATTCATTGGGAGCCCACTTTTCATATTACCATTCATTTATTACTTTTACACTATTGTAAACATGGCCTAAATGCAATAGCAATACTTTGTGTTCGACCTACATAATCTATTATTTTTTTAGTTCTAAAAAAATGTGAGAGGTGGAATTATTCAATTTTTTTACCTTTTAATTGATTATTATGTATATTTTAACTAGTTGAACTATGCTTTGGTCATTGACCTAATTTTTTAATATGTGAGGGTGATATACGGGAATATTTCCTAAACTAACTACTTTAAAATTGTTACAAATACAATTACACACTCAAACTTTTAATTTAATGATCAATCAGTCTTCTAAACTCTCGATGTTTTACAATTAAGATATTGCAAGATGCACAAATTAACCTTGAACTATAAGTAATGTTAGTGTTACAATCAAACTCTTTTTTTTTTTTTTTTTGATACACATTACAATCAAACTCTTGAACTATAAAATTGTTACCATTTATTTATATTATTAGTAGTAGTAAAGTAGTATTTGCTCTATGATATCTAAAAAAGTTACAATAATAAATCAATTAAATAAATTTTTTTTCAAATTGATATTGAGTTGTTATCTCAATTTATGGAAAAAAAAAATAAAAAGAAAAAGAAATATGTAAAGCTGTTGCTAACTATTTGATTTTTGGTTTTTAGTTTTTAGAAATTATTTTTGTTTTCTCATCATTTTCTTACTCTGTGGTTTTATATTTCCTACGTAAGCATTTGAATTCTTAACCAATTTCTAAATACAAAAACAAATTTTAAAAAATTACTTTTTATAATTTTTAAATTTTTGATCACTTTGATTTTGAAAATACTTCTAAAATGTAGACAACGAAACATAAAAATCAATAAATAGAAGTGGTATTTATAGGCTTAATTTTTAAAAACATAAACCAAAAACTAAGGCCTCGTTTGGTAACTATTTCGTTTTTGGTTTTTGGTTTTCAAAAATTAAGTCTATTTTCCCACATTTTCTTACAATGTTTTGCATCCTTCTTAAGTACAAGAGTTGAATTCTTAGCCAATTTCTAAAAACAAAAACAAGTTTTTAAAAACTACTTTTTTTATTTTCAAATTTTGGCTTGATTTTTTAAAACATGAGTAAAAAGTAGACAACAAAGGAAAGAAACCTAGAGATGGTAGACGTGTTTGTAGGCCTAATTTTCAAAAACTAAAAACAAATAAATAAATGGTTACCAAACGGAGTCTAAATACTAAATAGTCACCAAACAGTGCAATTTTGAGGTTGATTGTAGCAATCCAGTAGGTTTGATGCTTTGATTCAAACAACAGTGTTAAGGATCCCATATTGGAAAACCCAAGGGACCTCACACTTTTTAAAAGATAGATGAGTTACTCCCCCATTGCTAATTGATTTCGAAATTGAACCACATATTATTATTGTTTAAGAATGATTTCTTCATTTTACAATTTACCATATTTAAGAGTTCAATTGCAATAATTTTACAAAAAAAAAAAAAAAATGAATCTCTATTTTCCTTTGCTCAGCGTTTTTTTTTTAATGAAAGTTATTATTATTATTATTTTACAAAGTTAGAATATTAACTTCAAACTAAAGGTGGAGATTAATTTTAGAGAAAATTTCACATATAAAAAAAATATCAAACTATTTACAGAAAATAGCAAAAGAAAAAATATTGATAGACTTCTATCAGCATCTATCAGTGATAAGACTTTTATCGTTTCTATCATTGATAAACTTCTATCAGCGTCTATCACAACCATCTAAAAATTTTGCTATTTTATGTAAATAATTTTTCTTATTTTTTATTTTTAAAAATTTCTCGATTTATTAAAAATATATTAACTAAACTTAAATCTTTCAAAGTCAATCTATATTATTTTTCTATTTTTGTTTTGGCAGATCCCTTACCCCTATGTATAGTTACTGATGTTGGCGTTTGTCCAACAATGGTCATCACCGAGTATTTTTAAACTTTTCAAATCTAACGAAACAACATGAATCTAACGGTAAATATGATTGGTCTCATTGACCTCCTAATATTATTAATCTTCATCTCTATATATGTGTTACTTCTTTTTTTTTCTTTTTTTTTTAGGACTCGTGAGATTTTGAACCTATTGGAAATTAAGATTTTCTCTCTTATTGTCTCAGCAATTTACCATATACGAAATCACCAGGTTTTTTCTCATTTTTCTTAGTGGTTGGTCTTACACTTCTCCTCCTCCTGATTCCTTCAAGGTGAATGTAGATGTGACTTTCAACATTGATGGTGACGTGAGTTTAGGAAACAATTGTTCGTGATCCGAATTGTGACGTCATACTACCTATGAGAAATCACAAATACTAAATTTGTTGGATCAGTTGAACTTACTGAGGCCATTACTCTCCATGAACGCATTTCTAAAACTCTTGAAGCTAACATCTATTGCATAGTGGTTCAATCCAAATTTTCCTCTTTATCAACCGTAGGTGCTCATGATTTGGCTTCTCATGCCTGTAGATAAAAATTCTAGACGAATAGGCTTAAATACCACGCCAATCGTAGTTTTCTCTTTGTTCTAATTACATGTTCCTTATGTTCATTTTATTCTATATTGTCAGGTTACTTTTTACTCAAAAAAGAAAAAGGAAAACCATGAGGGTGCTTTTTGAATAATAAAAGTAATTTTCATTATTTGAAAGGTCTCATCAAATTTGGCGTTGAATTTAAAGGTTAGATTACAAAAAAGATCTCCAAACTTTGTCCGTTACTAAAAAATTACCCCTACTCTTTCTAGCATTGTAATATTACTTTTCTAAATGTTTAAGACAATAAAAATCAACTTCAATTTTGGATCAAAATTGTGACTTAGAACGTTGCAATAATGACCTAAAATTGAAATTAGACTCCAAATACTTCTACATTATTCAAACCATTGCCACACTTGTTTCATGCCTCCATTTTCATCTAAAATTCTATTAGATATCCATTCTACGAGTAGTTTGGAAATATTAATGAAAGGTCAGTACAATATTTGAAAAAAAATAGAATCTTTTTTAAACAAAGAGCAACGAATACTTCTGGAATTTAGTCAAATTTAAATTTTCTTATACCACTGGAGGGAGGAGAAAATAAATAAGAACAGCATGCATGTAACACCATGAATTTACAGGATAAGATTTTCCATTACAGAATTTCAAATAAAGAGCTTATGATTCTGTTTATACATTATAGACAAGGTGAGCAATCTGGCTCACAGTGTGCTACACCTCCTAGGCTTTCTAATTTCTATCAGTAACATTAATTTCAACAAATAACGTTCTCAATGAGAGTTTTTTTCTTTTAAAAAAATGGTCTAATTCAATTCCATCTCTTCGCATTCTTTAGTCCTTTTGATTTAGCTTTCGCTTGCTGAAATGCCTGCATCTTCTGTTTCTTTCGTGCTTCCTTCTCGGCCTGTAGAGTAACAAAAGAGATAAGGGATGTAAATTAACCTTATCATTCATCGTGAAACCGAAACCGAACACAATCACATGATTCACATCCGTTTGTTCTAAAATTGATTTCAAACACCACTGTAATTTCTAAGATCTCCGACGTGTTTGGAAATATTTTTGAAATTATTAAAAGTACTTCTGTCATGTTTAAAATCTCTCCAAAACATGAGTTTGTTTAATCATTGAAAATCAATTAATGGTTGGTTTGATGAAATTTGATTTTAAAGAATTAAAAAGCATGTTCTCCTCTAAATATCACATTCCTTTGTTACTTTTAACTACTTTCGGAGGCAGCTTTGCTATAATTCCTACCTTCTTTTCTATTCTACTAATACTTGTACTTGCTCTAGTCCAAGCCTGGCTAAGGAAGAATTATAGGGGCCAGATGTAAGTCATAAGTTCAGCTTTCCGATTTCATGTTTCGCTTTAACACAATTCGTAATTAGCACTAATTTTAAACTCTTAAGTCACCAATTGATCCAAAAGCTTAAACTAATGGGTGATGAAAGTAAATTTAATATTATATCATCTAACATAAAAGTTATGATACCTTAGACATCTTGGATTTGGCTTTAAGCTTAGGAGCTTTTCCTTCAAGCTCTGCCTCACGTTCTAGCTCTCTTTCCCTGGCATCCAGATTCTTTTCCAGATAATACTGTTGTAAACCACAAAGAACATCAAGTAAGAACCTACTGACATAATTCTTAACTGTACCATCAGCAACACTTCCACAAAATACTAAGTAATGATCTGGAATTATAAGCAATTACACGACATGAGGAAGTAATTGGTAGAGAATTTATGAATTTCATGCGAAGTCTACTATGGTTACAGAAAAATACTAGAGGAGAAATTTTAGCAAAAGAGTTTTTGGATGAAATTTTAGCAAAAGAGGTTTCTTTGTAAATATTTTTGAGGAATGTTCATCCATTAACTTTTACATCGATTAAAGTCTCAAGAGATATTGATTTCAACATGGGATTTAGATAAAAAAAAATTCTTTGAACTCCAAGAACCAAAACCGGGAGCATTAGATGATAAATAAGTGAAGAGTCGAAGCAGCCTTACATTGTAATCACCCGCATAATCCTGTAAATTTCCGTCTTTAACTTCAATGACTCTATTTACAATTTGCTTTATAAAGTATCGATCGTGAGAAACAGTGATGACAGTGCCACGGTATTCAGTTATTGCCTCCTGATAAGATAATCAGAGATTGAGATGCAATTGATTGTGATATTTCAAGTGTAAAGGCATATCAGATGTACTAATATTCAATTAAAAAAAGAAATTGAACCTCGAGCATCTCTTTTGAAGGTATATCCAAGTGATTGGTCGGTTCATCCAATACCAGCAACGTTGATGGTTTTACCATGAATTTACAAAATGCAAGGCGTGCCTGTAAAAACAGAGAACAGATTTGAATCATCGTGCCACACCTCAATCAAACGATACAGGTATACATGCCAAAGGAATAAGACAATATACCAAACAGAAAATGACAAGTGAAGGTATCTAAAATAGGAATTATCTAACACAGGAAGGGAGAAAAAGAATTGGAGGGAGGGAAGAGCTGGAAGAGTGAGGGACAAGAAGAGGGAATAGATTCAAATAACTCAAAGACTTTGCACTATCAAGTCTGCCTGTTACATAAAGGCTAAAAGTTCATACTACTACAGAGACAACACCAGGGCAACCTAATCAAAATGAACTCAAAATATGATTAGATATGGATATTTAAGAGGGAGAATACTGGGTAATTCCTGAGGATCTCAATAATCAGAAATCTAACAAATGCTTAATGCCAAATGCTTGTTTATAGCGGCAGAAAAAATAACCGGATTAAACATATAAAAATAGTTCCTAAATATTATTGGGAAAGTATCAAATATAGTACTATTTTAAATGTTCAAAAAAATTAGCCTAATAGATGATAGTATGCCCCCCCCCCCCCACAACAATTCTGGAGCATTCTTCAAGAATTTAAGAAATTCAAATCCAAGGGTTCAAAGTTTGGAGTTGTGGAAAAATCATCATAACAAAGTATTAGTTCACATTCATTCATCGATCTTGGTGAACAAATATGATTGGACTGAAGATTGAAGGATAAGGATTCACCAGAAAACTCTTTAAACAACATCAATTTGATACCCATAGAGGGATGAATCTCCATAATCGTATGCTGAAAAATCTATACTTTGCCAAAGAATTTAACCTCCCGAATGAGACTAATCTATTAAAAGTGATCCTGTTTTCTGGTAAATCATCTATGATAAGAAAGTTAAGATCTGTATTAACTGGACCCTACCACAATCCCCAGGATATTAACAAGTATGTAACTAACTCTAAGAGCTTCAGCTAGTTGTTGAGGTAGACATATAGTTAGTAAAAACCAAAGTCAGTTGCCCCAAAATTGTATTCCAGACATCAGTCATGGAATATAAAACTTTCCATACTTCACAAGATACTGAGAAAACAAACATAATCTCAAAGATAACATGAAACTTAAGATTACCTTCTCCCCACCACTCAATAACGAAACCTTCCTATCAAGCATCTCGGTTTTAAAATTACATCGCCCGAGGAGACCTTTTATATCATCAACTCTCCAGTCCTCTGCAACTTCCTCTACTGTCTCGAGCACTGTCTTTTCTAAATCAAGTGCCTCAGCCTGAACAAGAGTACAAACACTTCAATCGGCAATACATTTTCAAAACAGAGTTTAGGCCCATGGGTTAAAATTGTCTGCCTAAAATATTGGGTATAAGCATTGACGATGAGAAAGACCGTTATTATAGATCAATAGAGGTGATGCACGAGTAACTGCAGCATACCTGATTTTGTTCAAAATAGTTAGGCAACACATTGTGCTCCCCAAGCAGAACTTCACCTCCTTTTGGCTTTTCCAAACCCATTATCAATTTTAGTAGTGTACTTTTGCCACATCCATTTGGGCCAAGAATGGCAATCTTCTCACCCCTTTCAATGATAAGATTTGCTTTATTGAACAACTGCTGCCACACCAAAGCCAAAAAAACCATATGAATATGAAGAATTAAAAAAACATTCAATCACTCTGAAACCTCTCTATTATTAATAGAACTTCATTAATTCACCTTATCTTCAAAGCCAAATTCCAAATTTTTTATTGACACGACAGATCTCCCACTCTGCCCACGCTCAGGGAACCTAATCTTCATTTGTTTCCTTTGAAATGGCTTTTCTACAAGATCCTCTTCTTGAAGCCTCTCCAACTTCTGTTGTTATAAGTGAGAGAGAAAGAGAACATACGAGTGCTGTTAGGTGAAAAGCTGAAGTTGCTGAAAATAGAATTTAGCCCACCCAACATAGATATAAAATCTCCCACACAGTGCCAACCGGAGCATGCAAATTTGAGGCAAATGCACCCTTTTTAGTGGTATCTTGAAGAAGAAAAGAAAGCAAGCAGCACGCAGGTTCATTTGAACAAGTAATAAGCTCGTGGCAGATAAGCATACATTTAAGGAAGTATGATGAACATGGCATGTGATCTAGATGACAACGTTTCCAATTAATTGGCACACTTCAAGTATATCACATCTTACGTATTTGCATAAAAGAAGACTTGCCGAACTCTTACAGGAAAAGAAGAAATTTATAGGCTGTTGAAAGAAAGTTACGAGGACAGGGTACCTTAAATGGTGCCTACTATAATGAACCAAGTTATTAAGAATATAATTTTCACATGATACATAACCCGTTGACATGGCTTCTTATCATATCACATTTATACCTAAATATGGAAGACGTTTATGTACCTTTTCAGCTGAGGAAGCACGCCCGGAATTCGCTCCAGCACCTAGCCTACCTATCAAGTCTTTTGTCTGTTCAATTTCCTTCTGCTGCTTCTCCCATGCTGCATTTTGAGCTTCAATCCACTCAGCCTTTGAAATAACATATTGTGAATAATTTCCCTCATATGTTCTCGATACACCCATGTCAGTTTCAACTATTTTTGTACACAGCTGATCCAGAAAAGCTCTGTCATGTGAAATGATAACCATTGGCACATCCTGCTTGTTGAGATAACCCTCAAGCCACTCTATAGTGTCAAGATCAAGATGATTCGTAGGTTCATCCAATAATAACAGATCTGGCTCCTACAGAGAGGGACACAGGACTAGTCACTCGGCATATTCCCAAACTTAGACATATAATAATCAAAAACAGGTATAAAATAATGCATTAAGAAAGCTGCTTTGTCAATTGGAAAATTTAAACAGACGGTTAATGATAAGCTAGAATTAGACTTATAATCTCAAATTATGATCGACCACGTGAACATACCTGAAGTAAGATCTTCCCAAGCGACATTCTCATCTGCCAACCCCCACTAAAAGATGCCACCAGCCTGTCTGAGTCCTCCTCAGAAAATCCAAGTTCCGGCATCAGCTTACTGACCTTAACATCCACTTCATCTAAGTCAACTGCTTGTGCTCGCCGCTGAAGCAAATCAAATTCATCCAGTAGCCTTCCCATCAACTGCAAATCCTCCACTGAGCTTTCCAATGCCTTCTGAACCTTCTCCAACCTTGTTGCTATCTCCATTTCCTCTTTGAATGCACTCAAGAACTCCTCCCTCACTGTCCTGCTCAACGAAACCTCAAATTCTTGGCTCAGAAATGCAATTTTCATATTTGCCTTTGCCTTTATCACATTCCCTGAATCAGGTTCTTCGAGACCAGCAATAATCCGCATTTGTGTCGTTTTTCCTGCACCATTTACACCAACCAAACCAACTTTTTCCCCTTTTTTAACTTCCCAACTCACGTTCTTCAATACCGTTGCACCCTTATAGCTCTTACTTACATTTTCCAGCTTCACACCTGACGAAATTCGAGAATCGCCAGCATTTGATTGTTTATATACACGTTTACCTTCAAATTCACCCACAGAATCGTTGGAAAACAAAGATTCAATATCATCTTTGGTCGAAGTTTCCGCAACCGATGCTTCTACGGCCACTGCTTCAATTCTAGAATTCGCTCTTCTAGGATTGGGTAAACTACTAGCTTTAATACTCTTGAAGTTACCTCCAATGGATTGTGCGGCTGTTCGATTCGAAACCTGGTGCTGACAAGACACAAATACAGTCTTCCGAGAATCCAACAGAGGTGAGCCGGTGAGAAAGCTAGAGCGGAGGTGAAGATGATGAAGCTTGATAGTCAAGTCCATGTCTGAGAAATCGAAGTAACAGCGAGAAATAGCAATGAAAAAGAAGAAATCGCTGTTCGTGAATGGAAGGAACTCGCAAAATCAAAGAAGATTGCGAGACGGAAAGGAAGTGCGAGCTCCTTCAATGACAAACTCAGAGCAGCTCTCAGCCCATTGTTCATCAAATTATCGGATTGTCTCATTTTTATGTTTTTTCCATAAAATCATTTTTAATCATTTTAATTTTTTTCTAAAATATAAATATTCATATTTCTTCAAACAATTGATACTATATTTTCATAAATAGTAACAATGTACTAAATGGTAAAAAAAAAAAAAAAAAAATCAAAATGCCCATTGTTAAAAAAAAATCAAAATGCGAACGTTGATTAAAGTATATATTATTGATATACTTATTGATAAAAGACTCGGTTAAACTAAAAAGAAAAACAAAATTTTATATAAAATAATATTTTATACTTTTTATTGCATTATTTTCTTATGGTAAAATAAGCAAATATCAAATATACTAAATAAGACATACAAATTTTGTGCAAGATCTCAATTTTTATATATAATTTTATTTTTAATTTTAATTTGACAAGTTTATTAAAAAATAATTTAATAAAATGTAGAGATGAAAATTTGAACTTTTTGTCATCATACCATAATCATTAAAATACATGCTCGAATTAGCTGTTATTTAAGGTTTTAATTGACTTTGGGATTGTTTTTAGGATTAACATATCACTTTATAAATAATAATAATAATAATAATATTATTATGTTTTTAAATAGAGATGAAATTGTACTAAAAACCGAAAATTAGAGACGAAATTTAGGAAAGTGAAGATTGCAATTCTGTGGCCCGCGGGAGAGATAAAGCCCAATTCGTCAAATATGAGTTTTGTGGTGCCCGTTGCGCTAGGAAGCTTTCCGTGGTCCATCTCATCCAATGAAAACATGCCATGTGTCACTTAATTCGTGGATCTCTGCCCTCCACGTATCTACATCTGTAGACGGCTTGATTTTTTATTTTTATTTTTTTGGAGGAGTTTTTTGTTTTCCTCTTTAATTAGTCATTTTCACGTGTATAATCCACCCCTCAATAGTCAATACAAACAAACATAAATTGATAGAATTTTGGGTTTAATATCATTTAGATTTTGTTAATTTTAATCTCTTATTTATCTTGACCTTCAACTAATAATTAAATTTTAGTCTCATTTGTCTATATCAAAACTACAAAATTTTGATATCAATTTGAACATAGTTTAGTAGAAAAAATATTAATCACAAATTTTAAAAGTTCATTGTTCAATCTTTTTAGTACAACAATGAAAACGCATACAAGAGAACTTAAAGGAATAAAATCAGAAAGAAAAGTAAAATCCACCTGTGGAGAATGGTTTTCAAGCCATAATCATCAAATGTCTCGATCTTTATACATGAAAAACTACTAAGTCGCGAGTGATAGAGTGACCATTGTGGTTGTCAAAAAGGAAGCCTTGAATAAAAATGCAGTGTTGCAAATCATGCATGGAACCAACCAAAACTTGAGCCTAATTTTTTCGGTAAAGAAATTTCAAATGATAACTAAATCTATTTTGGTCCAAATAGGAATTATGTCAGTTCAATAGTTTCAAAAAAAATTTCATACATGAGGATAACCTCACTGAGCCGAACGAAACTATTCAAAAGAAATTGGCTCTTCATAGCAAGCATAACGTCATCATTGGAGAGTCTGTCACCATTAAAGACTAGACATCCTCGAGATTTAAGAAGACTATTAGGAAATAATTGAAAATAAGGTTAGATTGAATTGAGACTAGATAACAAATGGGCTAGCTAGTAGTATTTGTTTCAAATTGTTATGGGTATTTTATCAAAGGCCATGACCCAACTGGTGCTCTTTAGCCCATTGCATCATATTTTGGATCATCTTAATTAGAGATGAATCAAGGTCAGGTCAAGGATGTCTTCTTTATTCTTATCTAGAATTGAATCACCTCCTCACCTCCCAGCAATAATTCATTGAATCAGGAGAAATTCCCTGCTTATTTTATATGTTTTTTTATTTTGTTTAATGTTATCATATGCATATCACACTTTTATGAGTTGTTTTTTTTTTCATTATTATAACTTTGTTTTTGTTAGTCAATATCATATATGAGGTAAATGAATATAATTTTATAGAGATTCAAACATTTGATTAATAATGAATAATTCAAGAAGTCATTTGAATGGTATCAATATTTATACTTTTTTTTAGCATTGAGAGTCATTTGATAGATAAATTATGCGACTACAAGATAAAATGATAGAGTCGCGACACTACAGTAAATGGTGGTGAAACTAACATAGAGGGTCACCATCTGGTCTCGATTTCAAATAACCTCTCTAATTTAAGCTAGAGCAAAAATGCTAATTATATTGCAACAAGGAATTTTTGGGATGAAATAAGGCCCTTTTTTTTTCTTTTTTGTGTGTGGTTGAAGCTTAATTGGTTTCATTACCTCTTAAATTCTTCATAGAGGAATTTATTTTTGTTGGAAACCTTATTAACATTTCTCATATTTTTCACATATTTTAGAGAGGCGAACAAATTTATCTATACTATTGCATCTTTATATTCTTAGATCAAAGTTGTTCTTTGATTTGGAAATATGTATTTTAAAATAGTATCTTCCCATTCCTAATGAAGAGACGAGAGAGTAGTTTGACTTTAATTGTCTATTTTATTATTAATATAAAAAAATGAAACAATGATGTGATAATATTAAATTATTTTCCTTGTAATTGACTCACTTTATTGTGCTATAAAATTTAGTATCAAACTCCAAAGTAGCTAAATTTGTTGTTCTTAGAAATTGATATGCAATTGCAAAGACTTTTTTTTATTGCAAAATTCATATATTTACATCGATAAGATGAATATGAGTTTTTTATCGGCTAATTTATCTTAAAATCACGTAAGTTAGCTTTAGGTTAAAACTAAAGCGTATATTCGATTATTTTGATTGTCTTCAACAAGGAAAAAAGAGCATAATTAATTTTGTTTCGAAATAAGAAAATTCATAATTCCTTTAGAGGTCATTAAGATAGTTGTTAAAGTTTTTATATGTAGGAACCATATTGTATTGGATTTTTTTAAATCGGCCCATGCATAAAAGAGGCAATTTTTAGTTCAACGATATGCCAAGTGTAGACTTCGAATTTATGACTTCTTAATCAAAAGAGACAATTGAGAGTTCTAAATTTTTTATCTATAAAATTAATACTTGTATGATATTAGTTACATTATTAGTTAGTCCATGCTACACGTCAATAAATTTGGTTAGTTAAAGACTATCTTTCAATTTTTTTTTCCTTAAGGATTTTTTGTGGATTTTTTATTTGATGTTCTAGATAATATTGAGAGGCTGTGTATGTTGTACTCCAAGTGAGTTATAAATAAACTCTAATTTACATGATTTACACCGACTTGTACATTTGTGGTAAATAGTTCTGTGCAAATACATGTGTATATATATATATATATATATTTTAATAGCAAACTTTGTAATTGTACTAAAACAGCCTCTGCAATTCAATGAAGAGAAACCATTTTAGAGTTGAAATCCAAAGAAATGTAATTTCCAAGTTTATTTGAAACAAAAATCAATTCATACTCTAAATTTTATAAGTTGTATAATTAAAACTTTAAGCTTTATGAGTTTGATCAATACGAGTCACCACTCTTGAATTGATTTTATTTAAATTCAACTCAAAATTATCCTTCTTCTGAAATCCTATCAAAGAAGCAACAAAAAACGATGTAATAGTGACCTAAAACGAAAAATAAAAACTTGAATACAACCACACAGTTCCTAATCACCACCACACTCGTTTCAGATCTCAATTTTGATCCAAAATTCTAATAAATCTCTAAAAAAACATATTAAGACAAAGAGTGAAGTTGTTTAGTCTAAAGAGTTGTGAGATCCACCGTAAAGAGTTAACAAGTCATGAAATTGATGTTATTTAGTCGTGAGACTCGTGAATTCCTTGAGTCAAATAAGAATTTTGTATTAAATTTTTTAAATAAATATATGGATATTTTTAAACTAAGGGCAAAATTCAAGGTTTTTTCTTTTCCTTCCTGTAATATAAACTATTTTATTTGAAGAACCTAATCTAAACCATTCTTAGAACAAAATTCCCCAATCTTGCATTATAGATTAAAAACGTCGTCGTTTGGGAGAAAGTCCAATGACTCTAATCCGCGTAAGCGTCATGATATATATATTTATTTAATCCGTGAAGGCTAAGCATACAACTGTAAAAGCCTGAGAACCAGCGAAGGCCGCACTTAAACAGCCAAGGCCACTAGACCAGTGCAGTAGTGGCATAATCGTAATATTGCAACGCGCGGAGCCCCATTATCGTCTATTCAGAGACCTATATGCACTCAACTGAGTCCTTCCGGTTTTTTTCTTTTCTCTTTTATCAAGCGAAGAAGAATATAAGAATTGCAGTGTCCTTTCCCGGTGTTACTTCGTTGCTTCTGCTCTACGCTTTCACTCTCAATCCTCTTCGCAGGGTAAGGAGCTTGAACTCTTCTCCTCTTGCTGCTTCAAGCGTCTTCTTGTCCGGTGTTCTTCGTTGTGTAGTGAAGTGAGAACTTGCAGATGGATGATCGTAAGGAGGTTGTTTTTCTCTCTGTTTTCGCTTTGTTGCTTTTGTGATTTCCTTGCTCTGTTTTTGTATATGTTTGTTTCCGTAGAGAAACCTAGGGTTTCGTTTTTTTCTTTGCGTTATTTGCTAGTAAGAGAGAGGAAATGCATAGATTTCTTGATCTGAGTTGAATTGTTCAGCGCGACTCTTGAAGAGGTGAGATTGTTGTCTCTTTGGTGTTTAAACCTCACCTAATGAAAACGATCATAGAAGCATTAGAATCTCGTTATTATTAGTTTTTTTTTTCCTGGTCAAACTGTGAATTGAATGTTGCTCTGTTGTTCGTTTCGTTTGAGCAAAATCATCGCTGTTTTCGTGGCGTTTCATCTTGCACATGCACTGGTATTTCCATTTTCCTCTTTGGAATTTGAGACTTGATTTTTTCTTTTACCTTATATTTCCGCCTTTTCCCGTCGAAATTTCTTACATTGCTTTTCAAATTCGGAAACGTAATTTGATTTGTTAGTTAGCTTGTTCTGATTTTGACGTATTTGTTTTGTCACGGGAGCAATTAGCGATATGCTTTTGCTTTTTAACCGTTTATGATTAATTCACGGAGGTAATCATGTTACTTTTCTAAGCTGGGAAGCAGTCAAACCTATCAACTTTTTCTTCCATCCTCTTGCCAATTATTTTCCTATGGTTCCAAAATTTCAACGCTTTAGCCGATAGGTTTGCTTCAGCTGCTCTTCTATTTCAACTCTTGACTTTTTGTTTATTTATATTTATATTTTAGCATGTTCTGAAGACTGAAGAATAAAATTTTAGAAAAGTTGCTGTCACTGACTTTGAAATTGGAAAAACTTATCCAATCATTACACTCCGCAGATAACGAATCAGATTTTAATTTGATTTATAAGAGTAACTTAATTTCTGGCTCTAATAAGATAGCAATTAGATTTCTGTGCTCATGTTCTTTTGTGAATACTAAATTACTAATGAGAGACGGCTAATAAATTAGACAATGAGAGGTTTCTGTGCAAACCTCCATGTGGTGTGTGCTTTAGGTGACAATAAATATGTTAGTTATAGAAAATTGAAAAGCTGTAGAGCTTTTAATTCGTGTTTTTTTAAATTTAAAATTTTTAAAAAAAAAAAAAAGAAAAGAAAAACGTAAATGTAACTGACATTCTTGGCTTCAACTTTGAGATACGTTACTTTTTATTTTCTACAGAAAACTGCTCCCTGGCTTTCAGTGCCACAGTTTGGAGATTGGGACCAGAAGGGACAGGTGCCTGACTACTCGCTTGATTTCTCAAAACTTAGGGAAAATAGGAAACAAAACAAGAGAGACGTGTCCCGGGCGAGTCTTGGAAATGAAGAGGAGCTCATTGCCTCAGCTGCACCCCCAACAACAACAGACCCTTTCCCTACTGATAATCATCACCCCTATCATCAGAGTCACCACCCTCCACCAGTAAGATTCTCGCTCCTCCCTAAAATTTCATATTGGTAACTTTTTGATTGTCTGATAGGGACTTGCATGTTCTTCTAAACAAATACCGTTTGGACAACTCAAGAATTTGTTGGGTTACATCAATGTGTTGTATACTTGTATGTGCCTTGAAGGTTCTTTATCAAACTTGTGGGTCCATGCTGCTTGCTATTATCTATTAACTTGTGGATACAGCTATTGATTGTGGAAAAATCACTGCAAACCTAAAAGTCTAGAGGTCAAAAGGAACACTTTCCTAAAGTGTCATCTAATTCTTTGATGAATAAGCTAATGAAAGTTTAATTCCTTGCATATTGGATCTCCTATCCTAAATGTTGTAGGATGAGGTAGTTGTTATTGTTAGTTATATATATAACTATCATGGATTGGCCTATTGGTAAAAAATGAGACATAGTCTCAAAAAATGGCTAAGAGGTCAAAGGTTCAATCCATGGTGGCCACCTACCTAGGAATTAATTTCTTACGAGTTTCCTTGACACCCAAATTAACAAGCTCAAGCATGCGTCAGTATTTTTAGAAGAGAATTCTTATTTACCCTCTGTTAACGTGAATTATGTCTGTACTCTGACATAATGCATCCTTTGCCTTGTTGCAGGGCATACAAGTTAAACAAGAATAATAAAACCAATCCATGATTGGAAAAAGATATATTAATTGTTTAAGAAGCTGAATGCATTTTGTGATCATGTCTGTTCAGTCGAAGGGAGAAGTTTAGATTATTCATCAACCTACTTAAATAACGAATTTTCACACGTCAAGAGTCTTATGCATCATTTAGATTTTGTGTGGGTAGTGTGTATTGTTCAATTAGAATGAGGTGAGATGTTGACTTAAAGTTGCGTTTGTGGAAACAAGTTGTGGGGGTTGGGTCCCTTTCGTCCCTAACCCACTAGTAAGCATTAATTGTGGGGATTCATCTGGTGTTTGATGTCACATCTCTCATAGATTAAAATTGGGGTAGTAAATCCTATCTCATATTTAGGAATGGCCAGATAGGTTTTCTTTTTCTTATGTGGGGAAGGTGAAGAGAAGCACATTTTCCCTACCAAGGACAGATTCTAACTTATGTCAATGTTGATGTTTATTCTATTTTCTTTCAGTTTCAATTAAGTCTAATTACCTAAATACAGGGTGCTTGAGATTTTTTTGGGTATGTTGGTTTATTGTGACTGACCGACCTCCCATGACCTTTAGATGTGTAGTCATACATATAAATTTCTTGGTTTCGATTGAAGGGGACGGTGATCATATTTTGGAAGGTTAGCCACAATATGACATTTAACTCATCTGGATCACTCTCGGTTTATGCTTCGTATATGGGGAAAATTTCTAGTACTAGATTTTTCATACTACTCCATTCATGGCTTGCTACAAAAGTAGAATTTAAGAATTGTGTGAGTCCACTGAATAAATGAATAATAAATTAATATATCATTTGATGAGGTGTCAAATTATGAATGAGAGTAATAGATACTACTGTAGTACTAGAAATTTTCCCATTACACACCGCATAAATAGAATGAAAATAAATGAATACTTTTTACGATCCTATTTTATTTTATCATCAGTTAAAATTATGTTTTAGATTTTTAATTGGTCTGGGCATTTAGATATTTTACGTGGTTAGTAGTATGCTTTACTGTTAACTTTACTTGTATTAAAAATTATTTGGGTATAAGATCTTAGCAAAATTGTACAAAACGGTGGGACCTCATTCATTTTGAGCAAGTATGGAAAAGTGTCTATTTTTGGATGTTTCTTACATATTTACATTTTTGGTTGTTTTGCCAGACAAGAAAGAGCATTCTAAGCTGCTTCAACTGCTGCGTGAAAGCTTGAATTAAGTAGTCTTGAAGACGACCTCTGCAGGCCCACTTTGTAAGTTCAAATTTCATTGTATTAATTGCTTGGTACGAATACCTCTATTGTCTTTTATTTGAACTAGAACAACTGTATTATATGTTTGGATTTTGTATGTGGCTTTGTTCCTGTGGCAGCTACTCTCATTAATTTTGCCTTGAATTAAGCAATTAGTTTGAGCTCCGTTTGGAATGATTTTCTAAGATTTTTTTTATTAATATTGTATTTAAAAAAAAAAAACCTATTAGAAATATTGTTATTTTATTCATTCTTGTCTAGTGCATCTTTTTATCTATCTTCAGTCTCTTCAAAAGTTATTTTTTGAAAAGTTATTTTTTGAAGAGACAAAGATAGAGATAAAAAGATGCATCTTGTCTCATCCAGAGACATGAGACAAGGATGAATAAAACAACAATATTTCAATAATAAGTTTCAAAACAACATTATATTTTTAATAAATTTAAAAAATATATATAATATTAAAAAAAATTCCTGACTTTCTTGGGGAAAAAAAATCATTCCAAATAGGCCGGAGTATTAGGTAGTGTAAACAAAAAAAAAGCATTGGATTTAGGTGATTTGGCTCGTCAAAAAAAAGAGAAACATCTCACAAGGCATAAGAATAACATTGCTTCTCATTACTTTGCTTATTTAATAGATAAAATATCATATAACACTCTTTAGTATCAAGAAAAAAGTTGATTAGAAGTTTAGAACAAAAAATTTGAGTGCAAAGTTTTACGATTTTGTAGAACAATGCTGAGTATGCCTATAATATCCAATTTCTCTTTTTAAAATGTCATTTTTATTTAATTTTTGCATAATTGACAATTTTCTTGTAATGGTAAGTTGAATACAAATTTCATGTGAGGTTCAAAATTGCAAATTAGAAAAGATAACCCAAATTAAGTTTTTTTTACCTTCTGTTTGCATAATCACATGGTAAAATAATTGTAACTACATGGTGAAGCATGCTAGTGGCCCTCGACGCTTGTTTCTCGTTGACCTAACACTTGCTTTTGATCTCGCTCTCGTTATTCTTTTCAATTCTAGCTCTATATATTTTAAATTTGAATTGACATAATATTTCATTTCTTCTTCCTTGTTTTCTCATCTTTACTCACTCTATAACGAAGTGAGAATCGAGAATCAAGAATGAGTAGTGAGAGTAAGAGCGAAAGCAAGTGTCGAGTTATCAAGAGACAAACGAAAGTGAATTAGCGAGAAGTGAGCTTTAAGGGTCACCACAAGTGCTTCGAAGGATTGTTACATTAAAGTAAAGGTGAAAAAGCTTGGAGACTTTTTGGTTGGCAATTTGGATTTTATGTTTTAGATTCATTGTGTCTAGCAAATATCTGTTCAACCTGGATTCTATTTCTGAAAATTGTTTTCGAATGTGATCCGAACCATGGAAATTTTGAGAACAATATTTTTATGTTTTCAATATATTCAGATTTTGAATTTTAAATTTTAAAATGAGTAATTATATTAAATAAAAATTAAAACATTTAGAAATGCATTCATGTTATAAATTCAATTTATTTTTTAATTTTTTTAATTTTTTAAAATGAAAATATGTATTATGTAATGTATTATAAATTATATAAACCACTCGTCTAACATATGCCTTAATTTACCATTACTACCTCTAACACAAGAGAGATGTTTGAGGCAAGGGATTAGATTTGGGTGAATTGGGTTAAGATGTCAATCATTTTTATTTGGATTTGTCATGTCTGGTGTTGTTATTGGGCAAACTCATAGGTTCCAATAGCACTATGGACAAACTTGAAGAATTCAATAGTACTCATAGCTATCTTCCTCCCAGCTAATTTCGTCACTTTTCCTATAATGCATAAGCCGAAACACCAATAACAGCACAGAAACCATCAATCCCCTTCAAGAATAAGAGGAAGAACAAAAGCTAGAAAGTCATTTTTTCAGATTCAAGACGACCCAGAAGAGGAAGCCAAATAAGTTAAATTATTTACAACTTTGTTGCACAAAAATGATAGATATTTACAACAGCAGCTAAGAGTCAGACAAATTAAGGTCCGTATGGTTTGACAATCTAACCACCTCCAAAAGAATCAGACTCTACTTCCACAGGAGGATTTTGCTCGTGCCACAACCTTTTTAACTCAGCCAAACCAACCACCACAGTTTTAACTTCTAAACTTTGACTCTCCAATTGTAGTTCAAAAACTTGCAACCTCCCATAATTGGCTTCCCAAGATGATCACGAAGAATCTACCTCAAACCTCCCGTTTCTGAACTTTTTAATAGTACTCATAGAAAAATGAATAAAATAATACACATGGTAGACTTAATTTAAGTTCATGAATTGATGTATTTACGAATTAATAATTAACTAAAAATTTCACAATTGTTTGGTTGGAATCATATGAGTTATGAGCAATAAGTAATAATGTGAAAAAAGAGGAAAAAAGGACAATACATTAATACCATAAGGAAGAAAGAAAGAAACAAAATTTACATATTGCTAAGTTTTTTTGGTAGTTACTTTGTTGGTCTCAATTCGTGTGAAAAAAAAAAAAAAAAAAAAAAGGTAAAAAAGTGGAGAGCTTGTGGCCTGGTGGTGGTAGGTGTGATGGGATTGGAGTAGGTAAATTGGCTTTATTTCTAACTATGATTGAGAAATGGACCAAACAAATAGGGCTTTGAACAAACTTTACAAGCTACCAACTATCAAAAAAATTTCTAGTACTATAATAATACATGTCTCGTTTTATACAACATTTGACATGTTATTAGATGATAAGATTTTCACAAATTTTAAGTACTTCGAGTAATTGCAATAAGTAACACTTTTAAACTTATAATTAAGTGTATAAGTAACATTTTTAAAGAATTACAAATATAGTAAAATCTATCATAGATAGACTCTTATTAGTGATTTAGTCTATCACTATTAGAATTTGAAAGCTAGATCTAAATTTTTCTATACCTGTAAAGGATTATTGCTATATTTGCAACTGTCCATATTTCTTTTATGACCAATAATGGAATGAATGTATTATGAAAATTTTTCTATTCTATTGTAGATTGTAGTATTAGAAAATTTTCCACCAACCATTTCATACGTCATTATATCTCTATCTTATATGTCCTAACTTATAGATATTTTGTTTGTTTTTAAAATAATAATAAAATAGATCTGAAATCTAGATAAATTATTCATTTGTCTCTAACTTTTGTGTTTGTGTAATTTTGCTGAACATTGCAGTAATATTCTTTGGACGTGATAGCGAGAGATAATGAGTTGGCGTTAATTGTATAAAGATTTCAATTAGAATAAAATAAATAAATAAAATTGAGTGACAAAATGGCTAGGATAGAAAACAGTAAATTTTTGTGTAAAAATATTTTTTAGAAATTTAAAAATCATATAATAAATTAATACCCAACCTGTCTAGGAGTGGGTATGGGCATTAAAAAAATGATAGCTACCTTAGGTGGAAGTGAAAATATATTCTTAATGAATTAAGCATACCATACACATTAGAATATAATTTTTTTTTTTTTTTTGGGAGAAGTCAATTAATGCATTAAAAATTGTTTTAAACTGACCGACAAATTTTCAATACATATTATTTTTTAAA
This sequence comes from Lagenaria siceraria, assembly GCA_002890555.2. Classification (NCBI taxonomy): domain Eukaryota; kingdom Viridiplantae; phylum Streptophyta; class Magnoliopsida; order Cucurbitales; family Cucurbitaceae; genus Lagenaria; species Lagenaria siceraria. The sequence goes on along the minus strand of CM016485.1, from coordinate 8,256,529 downwards.
AAAAGTTTTTGTATATTTGCCATCTTATATATTTTAGAAATGGTTAAAAGTGTTTTTCTTTCAATTTTAAAAGTGGTAATATATATATATATATATATAGAAGTATTGAGGGCTTAATTTTATGAAAATTATGGAAATATCTATAAAATATCAATTTCAATAGATATTTCTAAAAATATTATAAAAACAAAAAATTTAAAAAATAAATTAAATTAGTAAATAAACATTTTGTTATTTTCAAATGACTAAACATATCTCTTATTTATATTAGTAACATTTCGATACTTATTTTTTATCTTTCGTAGATTTTTTTACGATGTAATAGAAATATCAATTCAACTCTCATATCGATGTCAAACTCACATAAACGTAAAAATATCGATGAAAATATCGACATATCGATAGAAATTTAATACTATGCTTAAAAAAAACATTTTCAAATAATAAAAAAGTGGTTTGAGATGGGCTTAAAAAAACCTAAGAAATAAAAATTCAAAAAAATAATTATCCGACACGTGGCATGCATTAGAAGCTGGATTTGCATAAAGTGCAGAAACCTACCCCTGAGAAGCCAACTGCCCGACCTACCAACCCCACCCATAAATTTCCAACGTACCACAAACTGTTACATCTCTATAAATAATTCTCCTTTTTTCTATTAATAGAAATTCAAACAAAATTTTCTGTGATTTATAAAAGAAAAAAGAAAAAAAAACAAACCAAATGAAAACTTTCTCTGATTTATAAAGGTATAAATAGAAAGGGATAAAAGTTGAGTGGGGGTGGTCTAAATTATTAAGTTCACAACAAGTTAACTAACCGTAGTTAAAACGAGCATAATTCAGTTACCATAAAAAAGTTTAATTCCTTCATTATATATGTTGTTCATAAAAGTGATGGACAAATTGTAAAAACCACCTCTAAAATATGGTGATAGTTGCAATTAAACCCTTAAATTTTTGTAAAAATTGAGTCATCGTACTTATATCAATGTTAAAATTGGATTTTTAAACTTATATAATCGTAGAAATTGTAATAATTCTAATAATTGTATAAGTTTCGAGATTCATTTTTTTTCATTTGAGAGTCCAATTTCTACAAAATCCAAATAGGGCAGATTATGAGAACATCCTTTTTATGTTTTCTGTGTATCAGATTTTGAATTCGAAATTTTAATATGCAGAATTATATTAGAAAAGATTTATATTATAAACTCAATTACTTTTGTAAAATTAAAATATGTATTATATAATATATGATAATACAAAATAATTATTATTAAAAAAAAGAATTAATATAAAACAATTTTGTAAATTAATTTAGTAATAGTTTATATTCATCTTAATATTTGGTAAGTAACTACAAATAGTTATATGATTTGTAAATATATTATCAAACACATTTTAAAAAATTGTTTAAATTGAAATTTAATTTTTTAATCTGCTACCAAACACATATTTAAAAACAATAAATACAATTTTATTTTCTTTAAATCCTTTGTTTTTTAAAAAAAAATTGTTTCCAAATTACCTACCAAGGAGAACCCTAATTTATTGTAACTTTTCTCCCAAAGAAATGTAGTCTCCATCATCATTATTATTATTATTATTTAATCAATTTTAATCAATAAGTTCAAAAATTATTCCAAGTAATTATTATTATATGGAAAAATAATAATAATTTAACCTTGAATTTTTTTTATTTATTTTCAAGAAATAAAAAAAAAAAGAAGAAGAAACAAATATTATAATGTGAGAGGCTAAAGGCAGAGCCACGGCTATTATAGCGCGCACGAAAATGAATACTGTGATATTAAGTGACATTGAAACTTCTGATGGGGAGACATATATATGGATGACACTGCGAATTTCTTTCTCTTTGTCCGATTCGATATCCCGTCCCTTGCTTTTGCTTCTGATTCCAGCTATTTCTCATCGCTTTCCCCTTCCTTTGCCTTCCTTCTTACTTTCTTCATCCTTCTGATTCTGCTGTGCTACGGGACGTTGATTTGATTTCGGGATTCGCCGCATCCGATTCTTTCCGCATCCGATTCTTTTGACTCAGGTAATTGCATTATTTCTTCAGCCGCCGATCGTTCTGAAAACGCGAGAACTCTTTACCTGGTATTTTCGAGCTTTCTCACCATTTCATGCTTTTCTTTTATGCAATTTGGCGTTGATTTTGATTCTTACATTTTGTTTCCGATGATTTTTTTGGTTTTTTATAGTTTTATATTAGAGTCGAGGTTTTTTTTCTTCGTTCGGTATCCCTCTTTTTTCATCAATTTCTCCACGTGATCAGTATTCAATACAACTTGCAGGTCGTTTGTGGTTATCTCTGGCTGTAAAGGTTAATCCAGGTAGCGGAGGAACAGAGTTGCTTTGGCAGAGACTATGGAGGCCAACGTAGGACATTTGCAGCATTTATCGAACCGGATTGATTTCGGAACGTTTGTGAGGAAACCGAGTGGATTGGTTCGATTTCTTCAGCCAATTTCTGATCAGCAGAAGCTTCCAGGGCTTGTTTCAGCTTTTCAGCAACCTCTGAGACTTTCAAATCGATGCAGGACGGTCTCTGTTGAGGCCTCCTGCTATCGTGAGAATATTTCAGGTAACACGAGATTTTGGAATTCCAGTGAGCGTGATTAGGAATGTGCGTTTTTCTTTGTTCTTCCTCTTTTCTTTCATTCGTGGTCATTTCACTTGTTTGAATGTTTTTTGAGTTGCATTCTCATTTGAGGTTTTTGACTTGGTGATTGGAACAACATCTGACATGACAAAGCAACGAAGCAATTATGCTTCGCGACAAGATATATACTCTATTGCTCTGAACTTGATTTATAGTGGGGACTTCTGATTGAATGCACGAACTACGGTGTACAATCGAGTAACTTGTCTGAAGCAGTCTAATTCTACATCTATCATGTTATGTTATCTGTAGTTTTTTTTTTTTCCTGAAATTTCAATAGAACCTTTTACATTATTAAGACCTCGACATCTCTCATGTCTTATTGTGCTATAATCACATTTAAGTAGTAACAGAATGGAAATGGTTTGAAAAATGAAGTTCGATATCATACTCAGAAAACTTTTGAGTGGCTTCTTCTCAATACAGTTAGGCCCCTAGGATAGATTTAGAGAAGGCTCCAACTAAAACCAATTAGAATTAAATTTGAGAATGAAAATAAGATTTCTATCATGGTTTTAACTGAAACTATTGAGTAGAGAGAAATATTGTTGGTACTGTTTACTAATCTTGGGATGGGGTTGCTATTAAACTGGTGTTGACTCAGAAATGCATAGCAAGACATAGAAAAATTTACATTGTCCACTTCCTAAGTGGAATCGACCAATGTCCGTTAACTCTTGGTTCTGGCCGATGAATTAAGAATGACATTGTATTCTAAGTAAGCAAAGGGAACGAAAAATAAAATGAACATTGCTATAGTATTTAATAGGTGTTTGAGTACTTGACATGGATTATAAAATGGTCTCAAACTTGGTGTCTAAAATTCTTGAAAAATGCATCCCAGCAACTGCTCCTCCTTGTAATTATATTTCTTATTTAATCGGCCTCTCAGTGTGTAAGTACTGTATTTATAAGTTCATCTGTTGGATTTTTGTGTGCCTTCAAATCTTTAAAGGAGAAGTGCTCTGCTGAGCGGATCCACATTCTTTCACATTATCTTGTATGATTCCATTAGTGACTTTGTTACCATTCAAAAGGCCAATAGCCCCAGATTAAAACATGCTTTTTGTTTTATTATTTTGTTGTTGTCATGCATGATGATTGATGAATAATCTGTATCATATTGTCTTCCTTCTTTTTGTCTACTGCTTGCAATTAACCAACTGATCTTTGGCTTATTGCTTTTCAATATTCCTTTTGTAGGTTTGACATTGGAAACTGAAAATTTTCATCCCTTCGACAAAGATCTACATTTAAAGGTCAAGCAGAACTCCTGTTATATGTTTACACCTTAATTAGAGTTGTGGTAACGTGGGATATGTGCTTTTCTTTCTGATTCATGGAATCTACTCTTCTCCCCTCCCTTAAATAGCTTTAGGACCATAATAGAATATTTGAACAGAACTTTGATGTGCAAATTTGAAAGTTAATCTAATTAGAATTTGGACAAAAAGTGCAGAATAAGTCACAAGAAGTCCTGCCCCATCTAAATGGACGATGCATATATCTAGTTGGTTAGTGTCTTTTCTTTTTTACACTTTATAATTGGCAATTCTTCTGCTTGGATACTAAATCTATCTAAATGCTCATTTGCAGGAATGATGGGCTCTGGGAAGACAACCATAGGCAAGATTTTAGCAAAAGAATTGGGTTACACATTTTCTGACAGGTTTGTTACTTAATTGCTAGCAAGCGAAGGACTTTAAAGAACATATTGGGAGAAAAACTATTGCCCAATTTCATCATCACATCATTATTCCAGCATCCAAGGTTTATTACGAAGCTGAACTGAGTTGGAACAACAGTTTTGAAGTGATATCACAAGCAAATATTTGATTTTTACTATGCTTTCTGATTGAAAATTATGTCATTCATAATTTGCATCCATTTTGAACACAAATATGTTAATGCAAGTTTCTTGTGAGCGATTTTCTTTCATATTAATTATGCTTTACATATCTGGATCAGCGATATATTGGTGGAGCAAGAAGTTGGTGGAACTTCAGTGGCTGAAATTTTCAAGCTTCATGGCGAGGTCTTTTTCAGAGATAAGGAGGTTAGTTAGCACAGGCCATTTCACTATCATTTCTATCTGTGAAGTAGGTGGTTATCACTATCTACTATATTTGATGTTCTTATGAACTGGGTGTAATGTGGGAAGTACAGTACATCATATGATAATTTTCATTGAAGTGAAATTTTTTAACTCTTGAGATGTTAGAAGGGGCAAATGTCAGCATGTGATTTTCCTTCCTCTTTGATAGAAATTGAAAGGGACCTAGATTTATAATTAGGGATGTCCAAAAGGCCGGATGAATTTTCAGTTAGGCTGAGTTAAAATTTTGTATGGATTGGTTTTACTACAGATAGATTAAACCCCCCTAGATTGGATTAGTTCATGAGTACTAAACTTAGTTTGGATTGGACCAAATGTATTCAAGTTTGTGCATTGAAAAAAGATCTCTTTTACTTATAACGTACCTATGTATATGCTTTTTTTTTCTTTTCATTTTTTTTTTGGAATAAAAAGATTCATTTCACTTTGTTAGCTTTTCTAGATTTGTGAATTCTCCAATAACTTTTAGAAACTAATCTGTTGATAAGTCCTTGAAATATTATTTTTGATAATGTACAATTCTGTGGTGAATGACTATTTACCATTTAAATGTGTGAAAATAGAGCAATAGATCTTTTTTTTTATTGTTTTATTTATTTATTTATTTATTTATTATAATTTAATGATCGATGATTTGAACTATCCCAACCAAGCTATATTATATGGTAGGTTGGGTTGGGTTGGGTTGAGTTTGGCCCAATACTCAATTTAATTCAAGGTTATTTGGGCTGGACAAATATTGTTACCTGAACTTTTGTCAAGTCCAAAATGTCTTTGAATGAAGCCTCTCAACCCACCCCAATACATCCTTCCCTATTATTGATCCGTGCTATTTTTCCAATTAGTAATAGTTTGGGCATATTCATCGATTAATTTCAAGTTTGATTGTTGTTTACTATAATCAGTCGCGGAACTTTCATCGATTGATTGATATTTTAAAAAGTATTTGAAGATTATGCCGCTTTTTCAAACATGATGCTTCTTAGCCATTCTTGCTACAATCCCTAGTTACTATTGCTGTCTTTTCCCCCTTGTCTAGCTGCCATGGTATCAAGCAGCTAAGTAAAATGTTTTGCAACTCTGAGCTGTTATAGCAGATCAAAGTTAAGTGACAGTGATTTTCCTGTTAGACTGAGGTGTTGAGAAAACTATCATTGATGCACGGGTTTGTTATTTCCACTGGTGGAGGTATTGTTGTTCGGCCTATTAACTGGTAATTTGTTTGGACATTGACACTTTCTAATTGTTATGTGGTTGTCTGTGTTTGTTAAGTGAGAGTTGTCCTATTTGATTGTAGGAAATATATGCAGAACGGGATCAGCATCTGGCTAGATGTGCCACTAGAAGCCTTGGCAAAGAGAATTGCTGCAGTAGGTACTGACTCTCGCCCCCTCTTGCACCATGAGTCAGGCAATGCCTACACGAAGGTGGTGAATCATTTTCCATGAGGAAACATTTATCCATGAACTATTCACTTTTCTTTATTTAGGTTTCATGGGTGCTGCTTATTGGTCGTAGTTCTCGTGAACTCGTCATGCTTGATCCTAATACATATTTAAATCTGCTGATTCTCATTCAGGCTTTCAGGCGATTGTCAATTCTTCTAGAGGAGAGGGGTGATGCATATGCCAACGCCAATGCCAAAGTTTGTTTAGGAAGTATGAAATAAAGAAATCTTGATATCCTTTATCTTTCTCGAAACATAGAAGTTAAATAGAACTTCATTACATGATCTCTTTCCTCCAATCTTTTCACGCCCGAACCCCTAAAATTACAATGTATGTTTATTGTTCCTGTATCTTCTGTTTAAAGAAGGTGGTTAAAACTTAAAATCAAGTTTTTTCTTAACTTACAGGTCTTGCAGCCAAGCTAGGGTTGTCAGATGTTTGTAATCTTACACCTGCAGATATTGCTATAGAGGTTCCTCTCTTTCTGCCTCATCTAGCTAGCTTTGTTCTTGCTATGTTTGTTTAAAAATCTGACCTCCAAATAAAGAGAGAACCTTGTAAATTTGGAATTCTTTTTTAAATTTTACTTTATGACACTACTTGAAATTTAAGTTTATTCTTTTCAGGCGCTTGTACAAATTCAGCACTTCCTAGAACAGGAAGACGATTATTCTACAAGTTAAAGATTGCAAATGTTCAATATCCAGTGCTTTAAGCTAAGCCCTCTCTTTTTAAAGAAGCATGGAAACGCATTGCTTCTACTCTTGTTCATTGTATAATTATGGGATGGTAAGTGCTTTTTTAGAACTTGATGCTCTGGTTGGTGTGAATAATAACCTTTTAAAATGTCAATGCTAGAAGTGTATGTATGAAAATTTTGAGGTAATAAAACTTGTGTGTGTATACATAGTGCATACAGTAGTCAAAGACATACAGTATATACTATATAGTCTATTGCAGCTGTAAGTTATAATTTATATATTGCTGTTTGATCACAATTTTATTTTGCAATGCATTTGAAATTGAAAAAAAAAAAAAAAAAAAAAAAAAAAAAAAAAAAAAAAAAAAAACTAATTTGTGAGTTTTAATTTATATATGATTGCTTGATTACCTTTTTATTTTTGTATGTATACATTTGTCTATTTCTTTCGAAATAAAAACAAAATTTATAAATTTTGATTACCATCTTGTTAAATTTTTTTATTATGTCATTGAAATTGCAGTAAGCGTAAATTCCTTTTGGAATTGAATGATCGGAATATGTATGAAATTCTCATTTTCTCTGTTATAAAGAACAATTTAGAATTCTGTTCTTTATGTATTTTCTTTGCCATCCTAATTTCGTCTTTGTTGGAAATATATTATCATTTGATCCCCCTACTAAATCCAAACTTAGGGTGGATGTCAGTTTTTAAATTTATTGAAAATATTTTCAGAAAAATTTTAAGAACGTATGAACTTATTTTAAGACAGTGGGGCGCACACACGCTCCCATGGGCTCAAATTCTTCGTGGTGTAATAGATTTCATTGATAGATCAATTATAATAAGCTTAAATTGCGAACTTAATTGAATTGCTTTTGATTGTTTATTTAAAATTATGAAATTGTCACATTTTACTTTTACTGTAATAACGGTAACGGTAAAGGTAACAATAAATGTGGCAGATTCATAATTTTTATGTTGTTACATAAACAATATCTATATATCCGTAACGATAAAGATAGTGGAGATCCTACGTAATTTCCAAAATCCATTCCTCAATCAGCGCTTTGTTTATAGATTTAAAGGCAGACCCTACAGTTCATTACAATTAAACAAAACCCAAGCAAACAACAACAAATGTAATCAACTGAGATTCACTTTTTAGATTACTATTAATGGATTACGTTTAACCCTATTTAACTTAGGGTAAACTTGACCTTAGTGTATTTGGAATCTTTTTAAATAAAATTATTTTTTTTATAAAGTGCTGTTAAAAAAAGTTTTATCTTAAATTCAGAACAACTAGTCAATTTTAGTAAGTAACAATTTAATTCATATACTTTCAATGTAACAATTTAATGCCTATTGTAAACAAACTCATCAAATATTTTATTATGCAACGACTTACAAATTTGATTTTCAATGAGTTTATTGATCAATATATATAATTAGACATTTCATCACTAAGGGATTTTATCAAATCTTATTAATATATTTTTTTAATCATATGAGCTAAATAATTACAAATTGTAAAGTACAACTAAATCATTTTTTTTTATTAAAATTAGTAACCAAATAAATTTTGAAATATAAGGACTATATTATCAACTAAAGTTCAATGACTAAATCATTACTTTCACACAAAAGTTCAAAGACAAAAAGTATTTTTTAACCTAATTTATAGTGTGTTGAGTATACTTTCATTTTAGGGCATCAAAAGTTTTTTTTTCTTCAATTTAAATTTCAATTCAAATAAATAAAAAGTACTAAAAAAAACTTGGATAAGATGGATTATCCAAAGAAATTATTTTTCTATCAAATGATTGATTATTTTTCAAGAAGCACAACCTCCATTGAATTATTTTCTCTTTGCTTTGACTAGAATTTTAAATGGCTTCCACAAAATTTTTGGAGAATGCTTTAGGCAACTTTAAGAGTTGAATGTACATTCACTTCAAAAGTGAAAATTTCACCCATAGAAAAAATGTCAAATTATTTATAGAAAATAGCAAAAAATAATAATAATAATAGAGTCTATAAATATCTATTAGTGATAGACTACTATCATTTCTATTTTTAAAAATTCTCCTAGATTTTATGCATTAAAAGAAAACTGATCTTCACTAAATTTTATCTAATCAAGTGGCCACTTCCTCAATCTTGAAATAGTTTGGCTTAGAATAACAAAACAAGATCAAACTTACGCAACCCTTTAACTATTTCAGATTCTTTCTCACTTTATCAGAGAAAATCCTTCAAATGAAGTTCTATATATGTATGCATAAATTTCTTACACTATTGAATTGTGCTTCAATTCACTTGTAGTTAATATTAATATATATATATATATACATACTTACATACATACCTCTGTTTCCACCGCCGGAGCATTCAAATATCGTCCGACCAATCGCCGGTGTCTTCTTCGTAGAAAAGGCCGTCGACAATCTGGTCAATAAGCGAATCAATGAAGGTGTTGCAGCTGATGCTGAAAATTCGACCTACTCTGTTTCGAGCGTTGGAGGAGAACGCAAAAATGGCCGCCAGAGTAACAGCTCCCAAACATACTCCTACTGCTTCCTCAATCCCCTCCAAATCCATTTTTCTGAACACTGAATTTCCCGTAACTACCTCCATTGTTACGGTCGCCGCAAACACAATCTGCAAACAAATGGACTCTGAGAAGAAATTGCCTCGCAACAGTAATTTCAGCTATCTTATTTGATGATTAATCAACTACTGATAGAGTCGTTTCCGTTTCAGAAAAATCAATTTAACCTTACTCCGATTTGTCTATTTCTAAACCCTAATTTTTCGAAGAGTATGAAATCGAAGTTTAATTAGTAGATCGAAACGTGAAACTCACCATAGCGAGGCGGCCGGAGATGATCTCGAATTCATGGCTATCCTTCGAACTCTCTATGTACTCCGATAGAGTCGCGAAGAACGGAGAAACGTCGTCGTTTGCAGAATCTCCAGCGGCTAGTCTCTTAGTCTTGATAGGAACGACCGGATCGGATCCGAATGATCTCAGAGTGCATAAACGAGGCTGTAGAACGATCTTTGAGCTTTCCGGATCGGCGGACTTAAGTTTGGGAAGCGAAACGGAAAGAGGCGGCGATCGTGGTTGGACGTCGGGCAAGGAGGAGCGGAATTGGCAGTGAACGGAGCGTGGCGGCGCAGCCATGGGAGAGGTCTGCGATTGAAGATGGGAGAGATATTGGAAGAAGAATGAACAGTGAAAAAGAAGAAATGAGAATGAATTGCGTACACGTTAGAGGTGATTGAAGAATGGTACGTGGCGCCTTTTTTGTACGCTAACGCTCTTTTCAATTTCAGTTGGGTGAGAGTGGGACACGCTGCGTCCGTCCTTAAATTATTAGAGATGGCGTCATAATAATTGTTAGAGACCATCTAGATTTTTTTAGTCTACACTAATAATTATCTGAGAAAATTACAAAAACTATCCATAAATTATGGTGGTAGATGTATTTTTCTTTTGCTATTAGTAGTGGTGTTCGTGGTTGGGTTGGTTCGTGGTTGGGTTAAGACGCTAATAAAAGTCTATCAGTGATAGAAGTCTATCCATGTCTATTAGTATTTATTTTTTGTAAATAGTTTGACATTTTTTCCATCTATGAAAATTTTCCTAAAAACAACATACTTTTTAAAATTAATAATAAAGTCGGGTTGGTTTGGGTTATTTTGGGTGAACCCATGAACCAACCCAATCCATAAATGAATTTTTCGAACACCCCTATTCATGAGTGTTTAGGTCCGCTTATGTGCACCTTGACTCTACAACATTTGGGTGTCAAGAAAACCCATAAAATTTAAATCATAGATAGGTGACCGCTATGAACCCATGACCTCTTAGTTCTTTATCTTGGTCATGCCCCTTCAAATTTTTAATTATAAAAATTGAGCCTTCAAACTTATACAAATATTAAAATTAGACCCTCAAACTTATACAATTGTTGAAATTGTAATAATTGTCTAAGTTTGAGAATTCAATTTTTATCATTTGGAAGTCTGATTTCTATGACTATTATAAATTTCAGGGTCCAATTTTAACATTTTTATATGTTTGAGGACTCAATTTTTATAATTGAAAGTTTGGTGGCGTAACTGCAACTACCACCATATTTCAACGATGTTTTTTTTCACTTTTTTTTTTAAAAAAAAATAATTAACATAGTCTCTTATGAAAAAAAAATCTAGTACTATGATAGCATGGAAAGAATTGTTAATATTATGGTAGTACATACTACTCATAAATTTGACATTTCATCAAATGATATTAATTTATTATTTATTTATTTCATTGACTCTGTGTAATTCTTAAATGCTACTATTGTAACAATTAATAAATAAAGGTAGTATGGAAAATTTTCCATCTAGTATAGTACTATAAATATCTGTGGTAGTAGGGAGAATTTTTCATACTACCTCTATCCATTCATTGCTAGTAGCATTTAAGAATAATTTGGAGGCCATGAAATAAAATAATAATAAATTAATATACCATTTAGTGACCATATAATTATAGATAAAAATAGTAGGTACTATGGTAATACTACAATTTTATTTTTACCATTTCAATATAATGATTTTCATCCTTAATGAAAGTTTAATCAAATTTCAAAATAAAAAAACTACTTTGTTTTAGTTCTTCAAATTTATTTGAACGTTTTTTTTAAGACATTTATTTGAATGTTAAAAATATGTTATCAAGGAGAATGAATCAAAGAAGTACATTGTCATTAGTAGAAATATTACGTAGAAGCTTAATTTTTTTTAAAAATAAAATCAATAGGAACCTAAGTTAGTCCCCCCATCAAATAGTCTTATTTACGTTTTTAAAAAAAAAAATTAAATACGTTCCACTCTCAATTTTAAATTTACCTATATTAGTAGATTCGAAAATTAGGCACCCATATTAAGAATTGGTCGATATATTCGATATCTTGGATAAAAACACATAAAATATAGAAAGAGAATATCAATTAATCACCCGTAAATCTATAAATATAAATAATAAGATTATAACTTATTCAAAATCTAGAAAAAAAAAACTTAATTATATATATTATTTAAATAATTATTTATAGAAATATCTATCGATATCGAATTTTCGTTGAAATTTAAATTTCAATATATACATTAGCATCATTATTATAGATTTCAAGTTAAAAATATATTTCTAAAGTACTTTAAAATCCATCTTTTAATTTAATTATTTAAGGACACAACTCAATTTGTTAAAAGTATATATTTTTAATCAAAAGATGAAAGGTTCAAATCTCCTTATTCTACCCATTGAACTAAGAAAATAAAAATTAAGAATAACCCTCATTGAACTTAATACATTTTTCTTTTGTTCACTCTTTCTTCTCAAAAGTTATAATCATAATTTATTGCTATAATAAAATGCTTTCAAAATTTTAGCTAAATGAGTCAATTTTTTTTATTTTTTTTATTTATTTTAGAGATTCATTGAAATGTTAGATTTTTATTGGGATAATTTTTAGGGAAATTTTTACAAATAAAAAAAATGTCAAACTATTTACATAAAATAGCAAAAAAAAATACTGATAGACATTGATAGACTTCTATCAGCATCTATCAGTGATAGACTTCTATCATTTCTATTGCTGATAGATCGTGATAGACTTCTATCAGCGTCTATCACAACTATTTAAAAAATTTGTTATTTTGTATAAATAGTTTACCTTATTTTTCTGTTTTTAAAACTTCCCCTAATTTTTATTAGTGAATAAAATACCTATTATCATCTCAAAAATTGATTCGTACTCACAACACGGATGCAAATAAATAATAACAAAATAATAAAAATTTGGCCAATTGGGGCACGGACTAGACTTTGCAGGTTTACCTTAGCTCGTAAGAAAATTTCTCGCTCCAAGCCTCCAAGATAATAAGATACACTTGAATTAAATTCACTCTTATGACCATTTCTTGAACCCTTTCATCGCAGTTTAAAAAATGCTCTCTACTGTTCTTTTTTTCTTGTCCCCCTATGTATCTCTCATCATCACAACTCTCAACCACTTATGTTTTTCCCATACGGGAATTTCAAGTCTCTTGAAAGATCAAATTTTGTTTTAAGTCTTTAATTAACAAGTGTTATTTGTGAAAATTAACATTACTTTATTTAGAGGCCGTCTTCTAAGTTGGCTAGAGAGCTTTAGCGGATTCCACAACTTTGGTTTGGGATGGCCTTTTGTTTTTTCTTGCATTCATTTGAATTTTGGCATGACATCCACAACAATAACATAATGGATAAATTTGAAATACACTATATCCAATCCTGACCAAGGACTTCTATGGTTATCTTTTTTCTCTCTTATTTTCAATACTACAAAATCCAACTATACTTGGCTTCTTTATTTCTTTGTACGTGCAAAATTATTCACTGAAAAGCCACCATAATGTGTCGAATAGTTGGGAAACTACATGATTTTCCTAATACTATTTTGGTAATCGCAACTTAAAATTCCTTCACGCACATAAGCTATTAACCTCTCCTTACCTGTGGTCTAGAAGTGAACGAGAAAGGAAGTCCCATGCTAGGAAGAACAGAAACCAACCATGTGTGATAAACCAATCTTCTAATGGCAGCAAAAGAACTACAACGCCCTAGCCCAGGATTCCAAATCCGGATTCGACACCTAATGACTCCGACATTCCCCTAAAACCTAGCAACGCCATGATGCGTAAATCGCATTCAGTTGTAAAATGAGCTTGTCTTATTGTTGTGTTTAATATGATGTGATCACGGTATATTGTTTGGTGGCTCCTCATGTATGAGCTACATACATGTATGTGTTGTGTACTGATCCCCTCTCAAGTTTCATAGGTGAAAGCGAGGAGTATGGTCTTGGTGATGGTGAGGAAGAGGCATGAGAAAGATAGGGCATTAGCTATTTCCTTGGAGTTCACTTAGTTGAGAGTTTAATTATTTTCTTATTAAATGTTGTTTTAGTTGGAGTTTTGAATTATTGTTTTCCCTCCAGAGTTATGCTGTTCTAATTGACTTAAGCTTGCTTTCTTTAACTTCGGAGTTTGTTGGTTTTGGTTATGGTTTATCTAAGTTTAGTTGATACTTTAAGGAATTTATTTATTGGTTTGAGTTAAATTGGATTGTTTGGTTGGAAGTCTTTTTAAAAAAAATTCAGATCTCGTATTTATCAGGTGCAATGCAAATTCAAGTCATCAGGGTTATGTTGTCATACTGCTGAAAATTCTAAAGCAGCTTAGATAGCAGAGTTAGTTGAAGAGTGTATTTTGGTAATGTTCCCTAGTCTAGAGATGAAGATCTGGTAAAAACAGAACAAAAGATGGCAACTTGAAAGCAACTTCCCTCCATTTTGAAGCTGATCAGACAATTTTAAGACACTCGATGCATCACAAGGGTAAAACCTTGAGAATAATTCTTAAAGGAAAATCATAAACTCGTCAACTCAGAAGGAAAGGAAATTACTTACAGCAATCAAAATTTAATTTTGCACACACAGATATCTTGAACTTTGTACTCTACTTCTTACCTCGTTTGCTAAAATAATTCAAGGCCAGCCGAGAGAATCTTGTAAGGGAGAGAAACAATTGGAAGATGGAACGTCCTTTCACAATCCCCTCCTTAATGTCTCTTGCCCTTTTAGCCAGAACCGGCTCTGCTGTCTCCACTCCCAGATTGGTTATTGTCATTTCCTGCACTGAGGATAATCAAGTAAAAACGAATTCATAGCTCAAGATTCAATACTCTCTCTTTTGTAGAAATAAGTGGTAAAGAAATCATAAGAAAACCTGTTGGAGACATGTTTGTCAAGTGACGCAATCTCTCTTCGGCTACTCGAACAGCTCTAGTGGAACTTCTCACACCTTGGGTGATATCCTGGCTGCAAAAGATACCAAATCAAACTTGTGTCTTGTTTTTTGCAACATATATCAATACTTACAAAATAAACAAAAGAATTCAAAATCTGATATAAACCCAAGATCACTGAGCTCCATGGTCAGATCACTAATTTCCATGCCAGATAAACGAATGGCTGCCATAGTGCCTGGAAGTTCCTCCCTTGTGACATCCATGAGCTTCTCTAGTGATTCGGCTGCTCTCTTGAATGCCTTTAACATTAAAACATTGCAAGCATTGAAAGAAGGGCAGATGGATGCTAAGACAACAGGAAATATAGTCATTCCCATATGACATCAAGTCAAATTGAAAACATTATTCTTAATCGAAGTTGAAGAATACAAACCAGAAGAGTGGGGATCGCAGAACAAAAGAGCCAGGTTGCAGAAATAGCCGTCTACAAAGATGTGAAATTGCATAGTTATCAGCCACACCTCCCATTTACCAATCAAAGTACAAGCCAAATAAGATTTCAACAGCTTTACAAAGAAGTCCAAACATCGAATTACTCTCAGCAATAACTATGGATTTTAGCAGAATATCTCGGCTTCATTTGCATTCAAAGACCCTAATATCACAAGCATTGCAAGTAAAGCAAATTACAACAAAATAACGCAATTGCTCGCATATTTCCAACTATTAGCGCCAGAAATACGCAAATAAAATTTTCAAGTTCAATTTTGTCAGTCAAAAGGGAAAGCAATCGCAAAATTTGGTTCTAGGAATGACTTATTGCTCATGCTTTCAACAATAATGACCGCAAGAAACTAAACATATCTGAATTAAGCGCATCCAAAAAGTCCATTCGAAATCAGATTCTCAGTGAAAGCAATTAAAATAGGTGGATTACCGCGCAGGCAACGACATTAAGAACAAGGATGTGGCGTTGAGTTAGCGTGCACTGAGAGAATTGAAGAAATGCTGGAGAGGAATGTCCAATAGTTTCCGTATAACGCGATGAAGTCGATGGATCAGATAGCGATTGTGCTCGTATCGAAAGCAAAGAAAGTCGACGATTCGGTAGGCCGAGATTATAAGGTAGTCGGCAGATTTTGACGTCATTTGGCAATGCGTGAACGAGATTAAGCTTCGCCGCCGGGCACGGTGGCGGTAGTTCCAAAGCTCTGAACATTGCTTCTGCCGTTGTTGCTCGGTAAAGCAATCTCCGAGCTCGGAAGTTGGAGCATAGCCGAGAGGATGTGAAGATTCTGGGCCTGCCAAAACACCGCCTGCTTGTAGTCCTCAAGGCCCAGAACCCAAATATCTATTATCTACGAATAATTTTTCTTCTTTTTTTTTTGTCTATAAATGTTTTTTTAGTTTTTTTTTCTTTTTTAATTTAGTCCATGTCATTTAAAAAATTCTTCTAAATTAGTTGATAATAAACTCACAAAACATGCCCATTCAAGAATAGTTAAATAGATGAGATATCATCAATTATCATCTCAAAGATCGATGGTTTAATCTCTCACCTTACAATTGTTCAAGTAAAAAGAAGAATCACCTAATATTATAGAATTGAAAAAAATTTAGAGAAGATCATTCAAGGGGAAGGAATTCAAAACTTCTACCAATATTTAAATTTTTTAAAAAGTTATTTTCATATAATATTTTAGGTAATTGTTTTAAATGATAAAAATTATTAAAAAAAATTTAAATATAGCAAAATGTTACGGTCTTTCAACGATAAACGTCTATTAATATCTATCAGATAATTAGCAATATTTTGCTATATTTTATAATTAGTTGACTCATTTTACTATATTTGAACATCGCCTAATATTTTCTTATTCTAAATCTCTACTAACCCACTATACATATTTATGCATATGCATTTTTACTTTTAACAACTGATGGACCTTTTAAATAATGTGAACTATATTGAAAAGTCTCCAACCACTAACGAATTAGAACATATATTTTGCAATAAATAAATAAATAAAACACCGTACAAAATAATGCGTTAATTTTAAACAGACAAGTAATTTCTGAATCAAATTTTCAATTCAAATTTTCAATAATCAAGACTACTTTCAATGCATGCAAACATTCACTTTTATTGACTTTTAACATGTTAATTTACTATTGTAAGGATGCCCTTACAATAGTAAATTAGCGTGTTTTAATATCCTTCAAGTTTTTTTTATATCCAAATATTGTAGGATCAAGCAGGTTGTCCCATGAAATTAATCGAAGTACACGTAAGCTGGTCCGAATGGATAAAAATTTAAAAAAAAAAAAAAAAACCTATTGTAAGGATGTGGCCTTATTTCATCACTATCTCTCTTGACAAATGTCCAAGGAAACAATTATCTTGGATAACAACATATATAACAGAAAATTAAGGCGCAAAAGTGAGCATAACTCAATTGACATATGAATGTGTTAATAATCTAAAAGTCCGTAGTTTAAATTTTCCTATACATATTGTACTAAAAAAACAACTTATCTCACTCGCATGTCGTCTATTACCATACTATTCAATAAAATCTTCATCAAAGAGATCTATAAATATGATACAATGATACATAACTTCTAACGAAATTAAAAATCTCAATATTCCCACTGTCACAAGACCCAGATTTAAAAAATCTTCCTCATTTTTGGGCAAACTTTATGATACTAAACAATCTAGACAACCTTGTATTCTTATTCCTAAACTTAAAAGTTAAAACTATACTTTACACATCTTACACAGTTGATTGTAATTTGTAATCCATAAGTGATGGGTGAAGAAAATATTAACCAACCACTAAATGCATAATGTTCGTTCACTTGTTAAAGAGGGAGCTGCAGATTTTACATTAGGAATGAAAATCAATATTCTCTCTCTGCATTTATTAAATGGCCACTGATTACTCCAAAATGCAGAATGTAAAGCTAAATAATCAGAGCATATATCTCTAGATTTACTTGAATAATCATTAAAACATGAGTTCCCTATTTATAATGGGGAGACAACCGGATTCCAAATGAAGGGATTATTTTGCACTTACTATAATGGTGCAAGGCAGATAGCTTTAGCTTTTACTAACTAAACATATTTACAATGAGATCTGAAAGAAAACTCACTTGTATGCATCCGAGAGCCACACTTGCCCAGTTTCTCACAAGACTTCCTTTCTTCCAAAGATCAATGTCCAAAATTGGATCTCTTTGACAATATGACTTCACAACTTCAATCTCTAGCTTGGAGTTGATATCATTTACTTTACCAGAAGGAAGATCACGAGCACCACCACCTTCATCAGAACCGAGAATCAATCCGTGCAAGCAGCGGAGGATGACCTGGCTGATGGAGCAATCTATTGCCACAGCCACACCTTCCTTTTTGTAGATATAGTTTGTTAAAATTGCCACTTCCAGCTGCATGCTTCCATCTTTTTAGCTCTCAAACCAGAAGACAGGTGAGATTGTGATGGTAGCTGGCCTCCTTCTTCCTCCTACTCTCATTTAAAATCCGAATGCGGCAGGCTATAGTCAAAATCCTTTGAGAAACACCAAGAGAGAAGCTCCATTTGAGCAATGGATCTCTATGGATAGTTATGCTTTGATTAAACAAAATTATAATGAGTCACCAAGTCAGAGAAAGTGATAGAGAGAAAAAGGGGAGTCAACAAGTATTTTCCTTGGTATTTACATCTCATATATACAAAATATTTCCCCTCAAACTTACTACAAAATTCCCTAACCATGCTCTATGCTAATAACATATTTACCATAACCGGAATATGCGTTGACCTATAACCATATTTGTACACCTATACAACTATATTGCTACCGATTATGATTCAAACTTTCCTCCCCACCCCCCCCCCCCCCCCCCCCCCCCAAAAAAAAAAAAAAAAGAAAAAGAAAAAGAAAAAGAAGACCAAAAAGTAATAATAATTAATTAAATAATTGCCTCCTCTGATAGGACCTCATTTGTATCAGCACAATGATTGCGCCTATTAAGACGAGTTCATTGGTTGCTAGGTCTGCACCACCAAAATTGGTGCTGTCTTATTTTCTTTTTTCAATAGTGTGGAACATAAATACTTGCTAAAATGTCTAATTAGTACCAGCCCTGATAACGTCCTCCACTGCTGCGTTGCAAAAGAAACATCTCTGACAATTCAAAAGATGCCTGGATATACAACCATAGCACGACCGGTGAGAGCAGGGTTTAAAACATGCATCAGCTTCACTTGCATAACAGATGCAGCATATGCTATCATTAGCATCTGTTTGGTCACTAAATGCAGAGTTATCAAGAGCTAAAGACTCCATCCGATAAAGAAGAAGACTTAAAAAGTTCTCCAGCCGTTCAAGTTGTGCAACATATCCATCCCCTCTAAATGAACCAGCCTGTAAAAATCACTGATAAGAGTTAAGAAATTTATTTAGTAGAAAAAAAATGTCTCATTCAAGAAGATGACTGCACAAAACACAAAAACACACCAATGCATACTTGGGTGCAGTCTAGAAGTCCACCTAGTCGTCCAACCACAGTTGGCACATAACCAATTCTTTTTCTTTTCTTTTTTTTTTAATATATATATATATATTTTGCTATGGTTGAAGTGGGCTGCAAAAAGATGAGGTGCATCCAAGCATTGCTCTTATAGATATATTTGTATATACATATGTATATATATATGTAGAGAGAGAGAGAGAGCGCTAACCCAATTGTAATCCAACAGAAGCCGAAATCCACAGTTTACAGTATTTAGACATTCCATGCTAGCGAAAATACCAACAACGTCATTATATTCTTTGTACTTCATCTCTGCACTAGCATCCCACAGATTCAAGATGATGCCAACAAGAGGAGCCAATATCATGCCTCTGTTTACTTTCTCTAAAGATTGCCCATTACGTCTAAGTGACCTGCAAATAATATTGAAAGTTTATATGCATGCCCCTAATGACTTCAATTGTAGTTATGCAATCATTTAAATATTCATCAATTTTCAACAATGTCCAGAAAAAACTAAATTTGATCCAACTAATCCAAAACTTACAAGTCGAAGAATTCAGCATCTGCTGCTGAAGTCACATGGTTCAACACAAAAAGTACTAACTCGGTCAACCTTCTGAGGTTCGTATCAGATCCCAACAGGAATGCTTGAGGGATTTCCCGTGTAAAGAATTCCAAAACCCTTGCCAGATTGCATGAAAGATCAAATATGACATTGCATTTTCTTTGTTGAGAATCTAATACCTGCAAGAGACTTCATATGACAATTACAACGATGATAATACACAATATGATGCCCTAACTAATTAATAAACAAAAAGTCTATCTACTTGAAAGGCATAGTCCTCTTCAGCAGCTATGTGATTAAATAATGAAAGGAGGTAATATACCACACTTCAGGGGTAATAACAGGTCCTCTTTCTCACATGTATCAGCTTTTCATTCCAAGCAACAGAAATGTAGGATGTGAATTCTTTCACACATATGTTTACCGGCAGAAAAGGGAATAGGGTTATTACAATGTTGAAGACAAGATACTTGTACCTGGTATTTTTCTTGCATTTCTCGAATGGAAACTGAAAATTCAGTCATAGTCCAGCTAAGAGTATTGAATAAACGATTAAGAAAAGGTGAGAACAGGCCTTCATCCGTGACACATGCCTCTCGTAGTAGTGTCTTCATAGAGCAGGAGGGCAGGATAAAGAAACAAACTGATGGTGAGAGAAACTACTAAAAATAGGACTTATAGGAAAAGGGAAAAGAAAGATCACTTTACCTGAAATATGGTAGATGATGATGACGATTCTCCATGCTTTGAAGAACCAAAGCCAGAACCTTTGCACAGTCGCAAAAGAATGTTTGTCACAGGAATCCAGGATCTGTTATCAAATGCTAATAGCAATGACTTCGGCAACTTCTGTGTAGCTGCCTCGTTACTCTCAAAAGTGACCAAATATTCTTTGTACTGAACCAGAACTGATATGGACTGAAGAAGCAGATCTTTTAGATCTGCACTTGATATCCTTGGGTCATTGAAGTGAGTAACTACAAATGTCACCTGATAAATAGGAAACAGTAAAGGATTTATTATGGACGGTTGATTAGTTAATATCCGAAAGAAAAGCAAAACATAATAAACGACAAATGTCACCTGATTAATGGGAAACGGTATATATTGATTTGGAAAAGAAATTAATTAAACATTTAGTAGTGACAGATTATAAGTTGGAATTTGGAAGTCAAAAAGTCATCGGTGCCAATATCAGATTTGTCAGACGCATCAAAGTGAATCTATGCACATCATAGATTCTAAAAATGACTACATGCAAAACATTTTTCCATTCGTGTTGCTTGTTAATCGATTTAATTTAAGCAATAATGGACACAGAGAATTGGTAGAATATTAATGACAGACAATACAGACACTTGAAGCAACTTGCTGGAAAGCTGGAGGGAGGAAGGTAAAAAATGAAACACGTCAAAAGAATAATGATGATGATGGCATGAGACATAATATCCATTTTGTTGCCTTATAAGATGAATAATTTTCATGTAATCTTCAATTTCAATTTTGAAATCCATTTAACTTCATGTTTAAACTACACAAAACTGAAAGGAGACTATCTAAAACAAATAGAAGAATGAAAACTATTGCAACCGACTTAAAATCCAGGAAAAATTAGGTCTCAAAGGAAGCCAGAACACCAGCAAAACACTAAGTTCCGCTCACCAGTGCTTCACAGATTACAACTGGAACAAATTAATAAGCTAGTCTGGTCAGATATTTTACAAGCTTACAACATTTATTCCTAGAACTACGAAAGTGTTGAAGATATCAATCTTAATATTTTTTTATACCTGCCGATTATTAAGAACAAAAATCAATAAATTGAGTTACAGGGGCATCGGGCATTTAATCAAATTAGATAAAAGAAACTGGTAAACATTTAATGAAAAGATTATATAGTACAAATGTAACATTTTTTTATGAGATGTATGCATTTGAAGAGAACTACACAGTTGGGATTTATGAATCAATATGAAAATGGGAAAATGAATACATACGAATGAAGCAAGTCCTTGCTTGAGAAATATAGTTGAAGGCACAAATGGAGGATCTCCCTTACGTAACACGTGAAAGCAGTCAACCTGTAAAGAGAGAGAACAACAAACAGAATAAGAAGTCGTAAGAGCTAGTCTAGGAACACTTTTTTTTGACGAACTAGGAACACTTAATCATTAGTAATATACATAAGGTTAAGAATCAATTTTGATCCTGGACTTTTGTGGGAGTAACAATTTAGTCCTTGAACTTCGATTTATAGTGACTTTCATGGAGAAAATTTAGTCTCTGAATTTTGATTTGTAATGATTTAGTCCTAGTACTTTCAATTTTGTAATAACTTGTCCTTGAATCATATAGTATGTAACAATTTAGTCCATGTATTTTAAAATTTGTAATGATTTCGTTTTCATCGTAAAAATAATTATTAAGATTTCATGAAATTTCTTACATATATAGACCAATAAACTAATTAGGGACTCAATATGTTTATAAGCTACAAAATCTAAATCGTTAAATCGTAAAAGTCGACATTTAATTTTTTATGGAATTTTTTACTACATGGATTGAATTGTTATAAATTTGAAAGTACGAAGACTAAATTGTTATATACTGAAGTACAAGGACTAAATTGCTACAAAATTGAAAGTGCATGGACTAAATCCTTACAAATCAAAGTTTAGGAACTTAATCGTTACCTACATAAAAGTTTAGGGACCAAAAGTGATTTTTAACCTTGAACTCCCTTTCCTAGAAACACATCTATCACATGGTTTGTAGAAACATATTGAAGTGTTCTCAAATCCTTTAAATGTATAGTGAAATATCATGAAAAATTAGATTTTTTAGGCTATTTAAAGTAACTTGAAGATTAAAAAAACACCCTCAGACAAATTAGGAAGCATCTTAGAACCCAAAAATAAATAAAAATAATAATAATAAATCAAGGTAAACCAACTTGAAAATTTAACATGGCATATTGGAACGTTAGAAATACCAAAGGTAGGAACAGGCATATCGATTAGGTGATTTACCAGTGCTTCCACATAAAACTCAGGGACATAAATAAACATTGAATCCATTTTGCTAAGAACAAGAAGCAACTGAACAGTCCACATGCACATTGCATACATTCCTCTTTGCTTCCACTGGGAAAACAAAGAAATGCGATTCCTGTGATGAAGAACAGACAGCAGAAGGTGTTTAGAACATGAGTAAAAGAAACCAACAAATGCTACAGAAGACAAACTGGGGAAAATGAAGTTCAATTATTACAGGCCCATATAAAATATAACTACAAAGCAAGCTCCCTTGTCTCCCCTTTCATTATGCATACATGTGTTTGTATCAAACACCAATAGAAAACGAGAAATACATTAGGACAAAATTGAGACGAACTTTCCAGGTAGGGACAAACAAAAATTACAACCTCTAAAAATTGATCTAGAGTATGAGAGTCTTCATTCTTCACATTTTCAGACCAACAAAAGACATACAATAATTTTGTTCCAACCACATCCCAATTCTCTACTTCGTCTCCAATACCCTAATGAAAAGTGAAAACTGCAAATTCTAAAAAATTGGAAGGAGAAAAAGAATCCCACCGCTCACATCTCTTCCAATAATATCTCCACAAAACAAATGAAATTCTCTTGAAAAGCCAACAAATTAGACTGATAAAGAACCTTGTAGCATAAGGTAAGACCAAAATCACGAGAAAGAAAAAATGACTAACTGATTCATGGGCTATTTGAGCCTGGGAAGGAACATGCATGAAATGTAGGTGAAAGTCTGACTATGAACATAACCTAACTGCCGCACAACTGGCATTATCTTAAAGGAACAAGATTCCAAATTGGTTTTAACCTTGTCGGAAGATTATTCTATTATTATGAAGATGGATTGTGTTTATTATAATCCTTGAGATAAAATTTTAAATTGAAAATCATATTTATCTAATTGGGATTCAGGTTCAATTTTCTCAACGTCAAAGAATGTCCATATAAGTAAAACATTTCATTTAAGAAGGGGAGAATAAGAAAATCTCTTTTACTAGCAACTGCAATCGACATACATAAACAATACCACAAGTTGCAGAAATACCCGATTTGAATCAATAGATAAGGAGGAGCAAAGTTCCTCTAAGTTAGCATTGCTGTTACCTAAATGCCTGCTCTTTGTTTTAATTAGAGATTGGACAGGGTTTCAAGAGGAAGGAAACAATTACAAAACGGATAGTAATAAAATTTCCAATATTCCCAGTATCACTTTGATATTCATCAAGATTATCTTACCATGCACAATGTCTAACACAGTCAATCACCTCATCTCTGTAAGTGCTACGAGCTTCTTTTAGGCGCTTCATTTGCTCCCTACAAGCTCGTTCCCTCATCTGTTTATCAGTTTCTTCAAGAAGAGCTATTAATTGAGATTGATGTGACATGTAATGTGATGCCTGGAAACAAAAAAAATGACTTTGGTTAATTTTAGAACGGTTTAAAATATAGAACTTAAAGGCCGGTTTACACGTGAAGATTTAACAGTTCTTATAATGTGCATATGTGAGTGTGTGCACACACGCTAATGGAAATTTATCAGTAAAAAGCAAACATAAAATAGGTAGTCAATGTTAAGAATTAGAAATGGTATAATTGAAAAAGCAATAGGATGAGGACCATAACAACCAAATTTCTTTATGAACCTAGGGGCTTTAAAGGAAAACAGCTAGTAATAATCTAAGGTCAGTAGAATAGGCAATTATTACCTTCTCTAAAGTCAAGATTCAATCCCCCATCCCCACATATATTGAACTCAAAAAAATTTAAAATAATACTAATATTCCTTTTTAGGGTTTTTGGTTGTGGGAGGAGTTGTTTTGATCCTCTTTAGGTTCTTCTGGTTTGTTAGTTATTAGTTCAATGAGCGTTCAATGAGGGACAATTCAGGTCCATTCTCTTGCTTCGGTGCCAGTGCCAGGAAGTCAATCCGGAGCAAGAGCAACTTCTAGAGCAAATTCTGACTAAACTCGATCACTTGGCGAGGATTAATTTTGGAGACTGCTGTTTTGGCTCATTGTTACTTGGCTGGTCCTTGGTTTTTTCTATTTCTCCTTTTGGAGGTTATTCCAAACCTTTTGTATGTTTTCATCTATCAATAAAATGTTGTTTCTTGTTTAGGAAAAATATTTCTCATAATAATATAATATAACCATTACAAAGATCACCACCACTTTAAATCTATACAAATCTACTAACCATAACTTATAGAGGGAGAGAGGCCTCCAAATTTGCAGATAGACATGTAGATAGAAAGTGAGAGGTCAAGGAGAACGAATTCAGTAGGCTCTCTACTACCCTTCCCCCAAGGGGATATCCAAAGAATCAGCCATTTCTGAAGTCCTTATGCCACAACTTCCTACCACTAGACAAATAGAAAACTTTATGCAACCACTCTAATCTAGATGCATAATAATCAGATCGATATTGTTTAAATTCGTAACTTCTTAACTCCATAGGCTCTTCTTCATAGTCCCTTGCAACACTCAAACTTAGGGAGAATAAATGCTCCGATTGAAATGTACACATTTCCAATTCAAAAAGCATTCAAAAGGATTTTGAATCTTGAACACGGGGAGTGCTCCCTTTGTACTTCTGTGGGCGGGGGTTCCTCTAAATGAAATAAAAAGATCATCCCCCTTTCACATTAGGTTGGAATGTAAGCAATTAAGGTGGTTAGAACAACTGCCGGATACTCTCCAAAAACCTCCTACCCAAGTATTTCATGAAGTTCAGATCTTTCTACAGAAGTCTAGGAATTTTCCTCATCTGTCTATCTCCCCTAGGTTCGTAGCTGAAGAGACTCTTGACCACCTACTTCTCCACTGCTCTTTTGAAAGGCTTGGGCTTTCATGCAGAATGAATTCGGGTTGATGCTTTGCCTCCCTGATAAGGTAGACAGCTTCCTTCAGGAATCTTTTGGAGGTTCTCTTTGAAAGACAAGGGTAGAGTTTTCTGGAACTGTGCAGCAAAGGCCCTTTTGTGAATGGTTTGGAGAGAGAAACAGAAGGATTTTTTAAGACAGGGAAGTCGATATAGAGTACTTTTGCAGCAATATACAGGATACCTCTTTGTGGTGGTGCTCCCACACAAAACATTCTTTTGTAGCTATAGTTTATTTTTTACTATCGACGATGTAGTTTTGGGGGACGGAGTTTCCTCTACCCTGGCCTTAAACGGTTCATTCCCCCATTTTGTTTATTAGGGAGAGGGAGGGAAAAAAAAGAGACAGAAAAAGAAAAAAGGATCAGATCTAAAGATGGACTAACTGGGTGCAGGAGGATTTGGATCGGGATGGATGGCTTACATTAATTATAGATGATAAAGTGAAGAGGTGCATCTTAGTTCCAACAGGCATTATATTGTAAGGGGGAATGGAGTGTATTTTGGGGAATGATTGTGGTCTTTTCGAGGAAAATTGAGGAGTGAGTTGGAAAGACTAAAGGAAAGGGGAAAATGTTATAATCGTCAACAAGGAGGAAAATACATCTGTTTGCCAAGTATCTAAAGAAGGGAGACAGGCAGACAGCTTGGTTAACCCAAAAGCTTAGAGAGGAAAATATACCTCACATTATTTATTCACAAAGTTATATGAGGGGGAGAAAAGAAGAAGGGATCAGCCCTAACAATTTTATAAAGAAGAAGATTATCCATCAGTCTAATACCTGCTTAAAGTCTGGTGCAAGTCCCATGTGATAAAAGAGAAGCAAGAAGTCTAAAAGTTCTTCTTCTCTTAGTGTAGCGGAAGATGTATTTGTCTCTCTTGGTACAATCCTCATGTGCTGCATTGGGCAATACCCAAACTGTGCATCAGATTGTTCACTTGAACTCGGTTTGTCAGTTATTTCATCATTCAAATTTCCAGCACTACATTCACTAGCAACATGAGCAGATCTATCGTGCATAGGGATTCCACGAGAATTTCTGATAGCATATTTAATAGGATCCTTTGAACTCCTCATGCATTCAGCATCATAACTTGAACAGCAGCATGGCTTTTGCCTGGTGGAATGAGTTACTCTGGTCTCATGGTCATCCATGCAACCTTCCTCCCAATGAATTACTTCCACTTCTTGATCACGAGGGTGTAATTTTGATATATGATTGTATGAACCTCCAAGCCTAGCTGTGACAGTTTGATGGGACTCATCTTTAAAGAACAAATATACAGGGAAACTGCGCTGCCCACCTCTATGAAGAAAACCAGTATCAGGACCATCACTTTCACTACTTCTCAACCAGTCACAAACACTGCCCATTCCAAATCCTTCAGACAAGAAATGAAGTATCACAGCATATAGAGAAACAACAATAGAACTGCTTAAAACTCCAGAAGGGGATGCATTACGATCAGCTCCTCTGTGCTTCAGTAATAGGTTCTGCAAAAATGTTCTAAATACTGAACCTGGCAACTGGGGAGACGTTGTAGGTGGTATGAACTGAATGACTAGGCGGCAAAGATCTCTGTGCTTCTCCTCAATCTGCAAATCAAAATTTTAAAAATTAAAAAAAACAAAAACAAACAAACAACTACAAAAAAAAAATTGCAGTAATTGAAAATAGACTAAATAAATCTCCAAAGCTACATTTGACTCAGTTTAGATCTTATTACTCAAGATAGGCCATCAAAAGAAGGATGTTTGCAGTGAGTAATGAGGTAGGATATTGCCCACATGAAATGATAATCCCAAACACATCCATTTCATTTTCGATGATAACTAACAGTGAAAGATGATAGAAATTAATTACAGAAAATGTTCAACGTGTTTGAACATGAATATGCATGAATGAAACAGGTTCAGCAACACACCTATAACAGTATAATAAAGCAACGAAGCAACAAATATAACAATATAATAGAGCAAGGAAATAAGAAACCAAGAATTCAACTTAACATATTTTTGAAAACCAATTCAAATATATTTCTTAAAATCCTTGCCTCCAACTTCTTCCCTGTCATCCACATGGGAAATTTGGTTCAAAATTGAAATCTAAGCTAAATGGATATCCTCCCAAGAGGTTTCCTTCCTTAGAAAGATCTAGAGTTCGAGTCATTTTGGGGTACCAATTAGTCATTGCCATCCATATCAGCACCTCAAGTTTGGCCAGCATGTGCTATCTGACTACCACAGGACATGAGCCTGGGACTCACGTGTGGCCTACTTGATTTTTGTTCCGTCCCACACATCAGACCAATATAGAGGGTTAGAGAAAGAATTAAAATGTTACCTTGCCAATTTTTAGGCTATAGTAGGGAAAGGAAAAGAAACAAGACAATGTTGAAGAGTTTGATTTTATTTTAACAAAAGTAAGGACACATTTTTAGCATAGCCAGATAAAATTTCCACATATATTCAGCTATTAGACTTAACATAAAAAACAGAAAGAAGAAAACAATTAAATTTAGGCCCTATAGAGCATTCAAATTTATGTATCCCTTGCATCTCAAAAATTAATAGGCAATCAGATTAAGAAAAAGAAAAGGGGTAGTATTGCAAAGGGGTAGTGTTGCAAACTAACAATATTTTGATAAGAGTTCTATATGGCATGGATACAAGATTACGAAGAAAAGAAAGGGGGTGATAATTGATATACTTTCCAAGAAAATGCTCTAATAGTGAACAGCACAAATAGCTTCCAAACTCAAAACAAGCAGATCCAACAACGTAAACTGCAATGCTTAAAGCAGACGGGAGGCAGGGAAAGTGGATAAATTATTGAGATCGTTATCTTTAGCACAAAAGAGAGAGCCAAAGGGAAAGATAACAGAACCACACGTCCACACCCTTCCATCAATGAGTTTAGCTACAATTCAATTATCAAGTAGTTCATATCCTAAAAGGGATGTCCATCGTTCCTTAGTAATAATTCAAGGTTTTGGTACTCGAGTATGAGCACAACAAGCATATTCTAGACTTCTAGTTGACTTCTTTTCCACTTGAACAGCAATATCAATTACACAGGAGATCAACTCAATGGAGGCCAATGAATACTAACATACATAGTCTTAAGGCCACAAAAAGAAAAGAAGAAAAGAGGGGGAAAAAGTGGAATTGAAGAAGTACCTCATTGATTGCTTCAGATAGAGCTGTTGTAGTTAAATCCATGCTACTTTCATACGACACATCCTCACGTGAACCAGGCCACCAAACCGAGGGCATCATATACTCAAGATCCTGCTTATTAGGATTCTTCCGTGATAAAAAACCTTCAAAGAGGAATTCAAAATCAACTGACTTCCACCAGAGCACCATTAATTCTTCTCGTCTGAAGATGTGACAAGCCAATGCAAGATAGGAATAGGATCCAGAATATGGGCACTCCGTTAAGACTAGTGGTGATGTTTTACAGCTACATGAAAGGGCATTTATTAAATGCTCAAATAATGCTAGAGAGCCTTGATATCTTAGGAGGACATCAATAATTCTATCTAAGCTCGAGTGATTGTGTGGTGGTTGTGGTCCAAACACTTCCATCATGAATGACAAAAAAGGACCCCATCCAATATACTCAATACCATTTGCATCAACTTCAAGTGCAGAGAAGAATTCATCACAAATCCCAACAGAGACGGGATGAAATAGTTCTTCAACTGAAACAAACCTTTTCAGTCTCCTCAATTTTTCAACGGAGTTCCTCAATTTTTCAACGGAGTTAATCTCAAGGCATTCTATACGTTTCTCTTCCAAAATCCTCACTAAGCATTTCAGCATATGGGAAGCAAAACTGTTCATCAATGGGGGTGCTTGAAGGGGGAAGTAGCCATCAATAGGGTACTTAAAAGGGTGAGCACCAAAATTTATTTCACATCTCTCACCTTGAGATAGAGATATTGCTGGATAATATCCAATACCAGGACCCATTTTGCGAATCCCAGAAAATGCCACCCCAAGTGAGATGCCATTCCTAAAGAACGAGATTTCATTTCCATCCAAATCAATACAACATCCAATGACATCACCAACAACCCAAGACTGACCATACCTCTCAGCTTCCTTGTTCCATTTGCGAACTCTTCTCCCATCAAAAGCGTAGGAATCATCTGCATCACCGACACCCTCATGGTCAGTGAAAGGGCAAGCAAGAGTTGCCCATCCAAGCTGTTGTATACCTGAAGTTTCTAAAATAACTTCGTACATCCATTTTCCACTCCAGACACAAGCATTAGCCCTAGCACTGCTGAACATTGAAAAACTTTCCACAAGTAATGGCGGCTTAACTATCCTAATATCACCACAGATGCTGACTTTCTCAATACAGACTACATTAGATCCCAAGCCATTATCAACAATACATATGCCATTTCCCGCACCATGGGGGGCAACTGGATGGGCAAGTTCTGAGAACCTATTCTTTATGATAGAGCGAATAAGAGTCGTATCAATTGGACTAGTCACAGGATCAATGGACTTGTTGGGGAGACCAAATACATATTCAAGTGTCCGCTCCACGGATTGATGATTGAATTCATCACAATATGAAAAACACCGTCCTTTTGATGAACTCCCTCTGTTATCACTATCATCTAAAATAACAGCCAATCCAGAAGAAAGCCCACCAATCCTGGGACTGTCTTCTGCCATATGCTCGAAGATAAGCTATTTATCCCAATTCCAGTCAGACACGAGAAATGATGATGAGAAAATCACAAATCTGGGCACGGTTCCTGAGCAGCCTAGAAGGCCTCCAAATACATTAACCCATTCCAACCAACATTTTTCTGAAAGACAAGCATCCACGTGATCCTGAAGTATTCAACTAAATTAATTTTTTAAAAATACAACTTCAACACCAAGCATCAAGGGTAGAACACACCATATCTCGATTCATGAAAAGACAAATATCAAATTGAACTAACGATCACTGAAAATTACCACTTACGAAGCTACAGTTTACACATAAATATCCAAACGGACACGCAAAATGCAATCCAGCATAAAATCTCATCATTCATCCACAATTAGAACGACACCAAAATAACTAGAACTAAAAACGCAACAACCGCAAACTCGAAAAGACTACTCTAGAAACTTTTGAAGTGCCCATATCTCCGTAACTGGAAGCATGATGTGGCAAAATTTATCGCCCTGCTGGTTGCCAAACCGCGATGAAATTGCCCAAAAAAACACACCGGTAGGACACAAATTTCAAGAAAAACGAAACACAAGCAAGTTATATTACATCTCGAACAAACAAAATCAAAAGACGCAAGGAGATTGAAACTTACAGGTTATAAGGTTTCAGTTATTTAGTGATGTAGTGCAACAGTGGAGGCGGCGTAGACATGGCAGAAGAAGCAAAGTAGTTGAAGTGGAAATTTGATTGGACCGAGAGAGACCCAGATAAAGGGAGAGAGAGATTTTGCAAAAATTTTGTGCCAAAATGTCAGGAAGGTGAGGGAACCACACAAACGAAGCAGCTGATTCGAACCAGAGAACGCCGACTCGGAAACCCTAATTTGGAAAGGATGACACGTGTCGAAATATGCCCATGATGACGTGGCGGGTACATCAAAATAACGCGCGAATTCACTCACGCTCACGGGGGCGCCGTTGGGCTGTGCCTCCGTTAACGTCGTTTAAACCGAACCTTCGTTTGCCGTTAAAATTGCGCGCTACCTAAAT
Source organism: Lagenaria siceraria (assembly GCA_002890555.2). Taxonomy (NCBI): domain Eukaryota; kingdom Viridiplantae; phylum Streptophyta; class Magnoliopsida; order Cucurbitales; family Cucurbitaceae; genus Lagenaria; species Lagenaria siceraria. The sequence continues at coordinate 8,224,936 of CM016485.1, read as the reverse complement.
CCGAACCTCGAAGATGAGCAATTAATTGTATACGTGGCTCCACTGCTTTGGTGGAATGGAGACAATTAAGCTTCCTTATTTTTGTTATTTTATTAGGAAAGCAAGACGTTGTGTTTTAATCCCATGAGTTTGGGAATTCTTTTAATGTGAGTTAACTTTTCTAATTTGGGCGCTCAGATCTCGTCAAGTCATATATTTCTATTCTACGCTGATTTGACTTGACATACAAGAGAATAGTTAAGTCATTAGAACGAATGTTTAGTTTGATTAAACACATTAAATATTGCTTACTCTTTCCAATAGTGGAATGAGTTTATTTATAGAATTTGTGGTTCGATATAAACTTGAGACATGTGCAATGTTGGCAGTATCAGCATAGGTTTGGTTGTTGATGTTGCAAGCACTTTGGTTTATGGCTCGACTTGATCATTTCTTTTTTGGCAAAATCGATCAAGCTCGACTAGATTGACCCAAGGTACAAGGTCACATCTTATCAATTGGGATGCAAAAAAACTTCTAGGGTTTCTTTGGACCTTACCTAGGATAACCCAACAAGATACTAATTATCATTTCAAAAGTTGATAATTCATTATCTGCAACTAATTTTTAGAAGGTGACTAAATGTGAATATTATCATGAGTACAGTTACCATAAATCTTTTTTTCTATTTTAATATAGTTAAAGTTAACATTAAAGTTACTCTCACGAAAGATAATGTGAATTATACCTACTTTAAGCATACAACATTAAATTTGCTCATATATGTCCTGAAATAACTTTACAACTACTCACAAAAAATAAAAATAAAAAATAAATCACATGCAATATTGTTTTTTCGTTTTTTTAATGATTCTTCAAATAAAGAAAAATATATCAAAAGTTTAAGGTTTTTCCAATTTAAGGTATTTACCAAAGTGGTTAAGGGAGGGACAGTGAAGCAAGAAGTGGGAAGAATTTTTTTGTTTTTTTTTTTTTTTTTTTGCATGTAACGCCACTAAGCTGCAGTGATGGGCGGAATGCGTGCCACGTGTACCCAACATTCAGAACCGTCAATTCCGGGGCCCATCTACGGCCTACGTTATCCCTTATGAGCACGCGTATTTTGAATACCCTCTGTTTTTTTAAAAAAAAATTTCGACCCTTTTCAAAAAAGTAAGTCAACCCAATTTTTAGCAAATGTCATTCAATTGAAATCGTGTACAATAACTTTTAAGATATGGCTACAATTGTTCGTCAACTATTCTTACCATTTTCTGAAACAATAATAATTTTTTTAAAAAAATATATACACTTCATTAAAATAACTATTTTATGGTAGTTATTTCTTTGAGGCGACAATTTTTTTTTTTTAAAAAAAAAAAAAAATTGGAACAGGTCTAATCGTTGTAACGCTGTCTTCAAATGAAAATCACTTTTGGAATATTAATTTTGGAATCTGTTTTTGTGCATGTTGTCCATGTGTTATGTTTGTCCATATCTATCAATCAACATCATGAGATTAAAAATGAAAATTGAAAAGTGTGTGTCTACCATGAGAAATGAAGATGCCACCGCAGGGTATTACAACATCCATTTCATCATCTACACCTTCGCCGCCGGCTCCTGTTTGTGGCCCTATCATCTCCTTCTCTTCAACCCCCACACATGCTAATAAACCCAGGTGATATATATATATATATCCGCGAGTGTCCAAATCATATATACATGGTGTCCGAATCGGTTTGTGCGTACTTCGACCAATATTACAAAACTCATTCGATTCGACCAAACAGAGCAACTCATTCAATTCGACCAATATCACCGAACAAACTCTTCCGACTAACATTATTCAACAACTTGTCTTATTCGACCAATATAACATAACAACTCATCCAACCATACAACATTATTCAACAACTCATCTAACCATACAACATTATTCAACAACTCATCTGATTCGACAAATATCAGAGAACAACTTATCCAACCCTACAATATTTGGAAAAGAATTGGTAGATGGGAATCCAAATTCCAAAGAATACCTAAGCATTCCCCACTTGCCATGTTCCTTTTTGAAACTCAAGCAAAAGGCCAGAAGTAGGCCGGGGCATAGAATAGGGATGATGAATGAGACAAATTTGGAAGTTGTCTACAAAATCAGGCTTGAAAGACTTTGCCAGCCCCCCTTGCCATGGCTTCCATCCAAAATATTGAGGAAAATATAATCATGTTAATTAACAATATAGAAATGATACACATTAACATCACTAAGTCCATTGGGCTAACACAAGCGTAGGTGGATGGATGGATATATCTCTAGATGAGCACTTAATGTACCAAGAGACAAAAGCTAGCTACATACAGCGCAGGAAAAGATGAACAGGAAGGATTAAGAGTGAGTTACATACAACGTGGGAAAAAGGTCTGCCCCACGTAACCCCCAGCCATAGCCCTTCTCACATTAGATTCAAACAACTTCGGATTGTCTCTTAAAACTGCAGCAGCATCATGATTCAGTGGGTCTTCATCGTTTGGTTCCTGGTAGGACATTACAAAAACAGGGTAAGAGGACAACTTATGATGTTAAAAGTTCACTAAACTGCAGCCATTTACTAATCAGGCTTGTTCGTACCGTGAACAAATGGTAGAGTCCATAAATAACAGTGTTAATATTGAGAACAGGCTTCCAATCTTCCCGTAAAATGTTGAGGCACACATTTCCTTCCAAGTCAATGTTTGGATGATAAACCTGTATAAAGTATAAATAATCACTATACAAAGAAGATTTCCTTTCTTTTCTGAAAGGATCAAATGCTATAGGTAAGGAGCCATCCAGGTTTACCTTTGTCTTGCACTTGACTTTAGGTGCTTCGTGCGGATAGATGGGGGAAACTGTAAAGGAGAAAAAAAATGTACCTCCTCTGCAATTTAGAGAAAAGCAAGCTGTTAGGAATATTGGTAGGTAAATATTGAGTATATTATTTGGAGATATTAGGAAAGCAGGAAGGCATAAAAAGATGGAGTAGGCTCCTGAACTAACTTACAACTTTCTTTCTATATATCAAGAGTATTTTGTGTTAGTTTCCATTTCAATTTCTAGTTCGGAATTTAACATGTAGATGAAATATATTAACAAAAAGAGGAAGATATCCTCCATTAGCAGGCAACAGTTTAACTAATGAGATTGCTTGAGTATGAATCTTGAAGGAAAGAGAATTCTTACAAATAATATCCCTCGTCGGGTCGTATCGACACCTCAAAGTTCATGAGGTCATCCTTGCCATTAGGAAAGCTTATATTACATGACTTGGGTAGATTCAGCTCACTAATATCTGCAATAGATTACACACCAACAGTAACTAACAAGTATCTCTCTTAAATTAGCATACACATAAAGGAAATATTTGACTAACTCCTCCAACAGAATAAACGGCCTTCAGGGCCATATGCTGGAGTGACTTATCTCGAATAGTCAAATGCAATTGAATAAATCATCTAAACAAATATTCCGCAAGTAAATACCAAAAGGGCAATGAAATTTGGAAGCCCCTCTTAACCAATAAGTCATCTAATATATAATAAACGGAAAAAATAAAAAGGAAAATACAAAATAGGTCACTCCAAGGCTTCTACATGCATGTTTCTAAAATTATCAAGGTTCTTTAGGACATCATGCCCCCAACATTACTGAATGTGATAAGACGACATCATACATGATCACAAACTTCACATCTTAGAAACAGATAACGAGTAAGGATGGACCACCTTTTTTCACAACACAAGCAAAATTTCCAGTCCCACTCAAGTCAACCGATTTAATAACACCCACTCCATTGAATTGTGGCTGTTTGAAAGTTGAATTAATGATTAAATTAGTGGAAGAAATCAAAATTCACTTCAAATGACCACCAACTTTTACCAACTGGAAAGGTCATTTGGGGTTTTCACTCCTCATTTCATCACATCAAGCAAAGGTATTAATTCTTTGTGTTCTAGTGCACCATGTATCCCAAAAGTTTACACAAATAACTTCCCACTAGGACATCCTCTCACTTAATTTTCTCCCAATGTACTGAGCGTAAAGAAGCCTCACAGGTTAACTATCAATTCCAACCTTGCAGGCCTTCACATGATTTGCCTTTTTCCAGGATCTTGTAAAAGTGTAGTCTAGCAGTACGTGACAAACATTCGACTATGAGCAGCCAAAAGGACAAACGCTCAATTCTCTGGTGAATAAACAGATATCTTACACTCAATATCTCCCTAAAAATTACCTATGAAAATCTTGTGTAAACGACGAGATCAAAAGTAATAATCATTGGAAGTAAGCTCTAGGAGCATGATATGTCAAAATTCTATTGCACTTGAAACATTCCATTTCCAGCTAACTGCTAGCTAGGACAAGCAAATCACAAAAAGGTTGTACAATACAGACCGGCAATCCATCTTTATATAAACTCAGGATAGTCATATAGAACAACATCAAATAATCATACACTATCATAGGTGGATGGGACACATATTGGGAAATATGGTATTTGAATATAAGACCTCTTGCTGTACATGAAGTCTCAACCCACTCAATAAAAAATTAGGTTATCAAAAACATGCTAAAGTTTGCAATATATTATACTATTTAACTGGCATGACAACGCCCCATCCACAGAAAAATAAATAAATAAAACATTAAAAAAAATAGTTTCAAAGGTACTTTCCAAAATCTATTAATGATGTATGGAACCAAATTGATATAGTTTCAAACAAAATCATCATCTCTGGGACCAAAATTTTCACCCTGTTGCATCTCAAATGAATATAAAGAACCAAATAAACTCTATCAATAACCAAACCTTTGTGAAGACGTAATTCCCCAGCACTTTGCTTCTTTGTAGGTACTCCATTACTAGCATTTTCAGCAAGTTCTCTCTGCTTCTCCTTGACTTTAAATAGCTTAATCATATCTCCTGCAGCAGAATATGCAATTACACCTCATGCATACGTTATATTCTTTCAAAAAATTCCCTCCAAGGATATGAAACCAACTTTCAATAACAAGAATGAAACAACACGAATATGCCACGAAAAAACAAGGTCAAACCACACAAGAATAGGCTACTAATAGGTCCAATACCATAATAGCACCTAGAAAGAGGAGCACCGACTGAATGTTATGAGAAAGAGAAAGAGGGAGAGTTTACAGTAAACAACTTATTTGAGGAAATCCAATTAGAGAAATAAAAATAAGTCTCCCTCCAGCCCTCCTTCAAAAATTCCGATCCTCTCGAATGAAAATTTTTATAACACAATAAAAATAAGTCTCCCTCGAAAGAGTGGGTGCGTGCAACGAAACCTCTTCAAGCACACAGCATCAGTCATGGACTCGTGACTTAACTAAGATCCAACATAAACCCAATTCCCAATTGACTGCAAAAACCCAAACCAAATCTCCATGGCAAACAAAAAAGTCAAAGGATGAGGTTCTGATCCTCCAAAACCTCACTACAAAAGAACACACCACTCAGGATCAAGGCTACCAACGAAACCCACCGACGTAATCCCCGAACAAAACATTCGCATGGAAACCAATCATATTATCCACAATCCCAACACTAGTAATCGGTCCCAGACAAATAAGAATATTCAAATCTCGATTTAGAAAACGAAAAACAACAATAGTTCAAACCAGAGCCAAAACAGTTACAATGCGATTCTGCGAGTAATCAAAATAGAATTATGTTTTGTAATCACAATAGAGCAATCCACAGCCTAGATTCTAAAGACCCAATAGAAAACACAGAAATTAATGAAGAAAGAAGGCAAGAAACAGCGCCAAAAAGGAACCTGAGGAGCAAGAAATTGCAAAAGACCCAAAATCGATAGTGAAAAAGGGGTTATGAAGAAAGCAAACCTGTGAGAGCTGTGGTAGGAAAGCAATATAGAGGAGAGGAAACTTAGGTCTGAGTTGCAGAAGCGTGAAAGAAGAGAGGGAGAGAGGAAGGTGGGCGGTTTGGCGAGCGTGGCTGAGCCCTACGGTCAACAAATAAAAGTTGCCTTCGATTGGACTGTCATAGAATCCGCGAATTTTTATTTTGCTTTTTTGTTACGCTGCTTTTCAGTTTTTCAATATTATATGATTATTTCCATCATTTAAAACCTAAACCCCAATTTTTAGTGTCTACATTATCGAATTTTTTTATTTAAAAAAAACTATATAATTGATTATTAAAATGCTATTTTAGTCCCTATATTTTATAGTCGTTCAATTTTAGTTGTTAATTTACTTTTAATCAATTCTAAATTGAGTTCTATAAAGTTAATTTTTTATCAAGATTGATTAAATATTAACATTATTATTCATACGGAAATATAATATGTGAATAAGTTTTTAAAATTTGGAGTAACAATACTCATCAATAAAAAAATTAAGATTTTTATTGTACTAAGAAAATTTTATTTATCATTATTATTTTTTAAAAATCAACAATTAGAGTGGAGATCAAACCATCAAAATGATAATTGGTATTTTTATCCAATTTAGTTGAACTATAGACAAATTCGCTCCATTAACTTTATTTAGAATATCTATAAACTTTTAATTTCACATTATACAAATTTTTGAATTTTTAATTATACTTTCAAGGTTATTATTCATAGATTCTTGATGAATGCATACCAAACATTGTGAAAGTTTAATTATCAAAATGTATAAAAACTAAACACTCACATAGCAAATATAATAATCTTTTATGTCCAATCAAATCTAAAAGCTAGTGGATGAATAATTTATTAGTATTCGTTTAAACATATATAGCTGAAGCCAAAGTGATAACTTAAACAACAATAATATGGTTCAAGTTCAATCATGAAAACATATATGCTTTGTTAATGTGAGATTAACTCAACGATAATTAACATGATCTTTCTTTTTAGAAGTTGAATATTTCATCCCTATCCCTGCAAAAATAAATAAGAAACATATTTGACTTTTTTTCGAAGATAATCTTATTTTAGAAATGTATGAATCTATGAGCGTGTTCAAGTATAAATTACTCTTTATTATTTTTAGATATAATGTTAAGAAAAATATATTAAATCATTTCTAAAATAGTATTCAATATCTTTTTTAGGAAAATCTTCATAGTAAATTTATAGATCTTGTAGTTGACAAAGTTGTTTTTTCATCGTATAAAAGTTTTTTTTAATACATACGAGTGTCTGAATCGGCTTACACGTACTTCTAAGAGAAAACTATAGGATAGTACTCTCTAACTTTTGAAATCTATTGTACAAACTTTTATGTCAATTGAATTATATTTATGTTTGACTTTTTTTTTCCTTTAATTCTAATTGATTACTAAATTTGCACCACGTTCACACACAGTAGAATATGGACCATTTGGTAATTTTTTTTTTTTTTTTACAATTAAGTTTATAGACACGATTTTTTTAAATAAAATATATACACGGCTTGTATTTACTAATTTTTATATTTTGTTATCCACTTTATACATTAAGAAAAAAAAGGTTAAATTAGATAAATTAAAAAAATAACTTTTAGAAACTTATTTTTATTTTTAAAATTTGACTAGAAATTTGAAGTATTTATTTAAAAACATGGAACTAAAAATCAACAATGGTTTTGGGATTCTTTCCCCTCCTTTCTTCGAACACTAATTTTGGGCTCATTGAGACATTCATCCACTTAAAAAGGAGATAAAAGGAAAATTTTGAAAAATAGTTTTAAAGAAAACATATTTATATAGGAAGGTTTGAAAACTATTATTGAATAGAAATTCTTTAAAATTTCAAATGAAATTGAGATATGAAATGATGTGCTCGTAAGAATATTTCTGAATCACTATACTATTTAAAGCCACTGATACACCATTTAAGTCTCAATTTTTTTAAAAAAATTCTAAATGAATTAGATAATTTTGAAACATAAAACTTTAGGGATAATATTAAAACTATTAAAATTACATAGACATTTTTTAAATAAAAAAAATAAAAGGTATTTTTTATAATTTAGTCTTTAAAATATTATAATTTTAATATAATCAAAGATACCAGTCACCAATTTTGGTCGATTACAAATTCAAAACGTTTTATGATTAAATTGGGTTTCAATGAAGGTTAGGCAATGTGTGAGGGGGCGTTAGCAAATTTAGAAAGATAGAAATTCAAGTAATACTTAGGGGCTATTAATTAATTAATTTAGCTATTAGAAAATCTGATAGTCTCTCGTGTCGGGTGCTACCCATTGATTTTCGGCTTTGGTGGTTTGGCTGAAATAAAATTACACAATACTTTTGAAAGCTTTGTCACACAAGCTTTTTTTTTTTTTTTTAATTATTAACAAGGTATTAGGAGTCGATAAATAAAAAATTTAATAAATTTTAATATAGTTCAACTTATTAAGACATGGACTTTCAATATTAGAAACCTACATGCGATTCAAAATTTAGGACGATGCGTCTTACAATCATACTGAATGTTATTTATGTGTAAACTTATAACTTTTCACTTTTTTGTAAAACAACTTTTTGTGTGATTTCTTAGTTTGTTTTACTAATTTACAAAAGAGTTAAAGTGATAAACTATGGTTGGACAATTGAGTGGGCCGTAAAAAGTATCCCAAGTATCTTGTGGGCTTAGGGACACAATTTCATACCTTCATTACTTTCAAAATTGTTGGTTTGGTTGTACCATTTAATACTTGCACAAAATAATAATAATAACAAATGATATACTGTCAATGACCTTTTGTATAGAGCAGACGTATATTTGGAGATACACTTATCTTTATGCATCACATTTTAGTTAGACATATAAAAAAAAAGTAATAAAAAAAAAATTTGTACAAACTATGATTATACAATTGAGTGAGATGCATAAAAATATATATAACCTAAGATGAATTTTGTAACCTGTTTCTAGTTTTCCATCACCAATATACTTCTCCTCTAAATATGAATTAATAATACGTTGAAATTACATTAAATATATTTTCCTACCATCGTTTTTTCCGTGCTAAATATAACATATATTTTTTAATTTAAGGTTATCAAATTAGTTTAAGTCATCGATATTTTATTAACTTTCACCTTCACATTTATAATTTTATTATATTATATATTATTTAGGGCAAACTTATTGTTTGTATTTGTTTTTCTTTAATAATTGATAAATTTATCTTTTCCTGATGTATTTGGTAATTATCAGTTGCTTAACATTGGTTTATTGACTCTTTTATACTAGGAAAAAGAAAAATGACTAACAATTTCTTTAGGAGGATGTTAGAATATATTTTTGTTCCATATATATATTATATATATATATATATTCCAAGATATTAGTCACCAATTTTTATCGACGAGTTACAAATTTAAAACGTGTTTTAATGAAGGTTGGGTAACGTGTGAGGAGATCTTAGGGCATTTAGAGGAATAGAAATTCAACCAATTTGGTAGACTTGGACATAACTCTTATTAAATGCACATACTTTCAATTTTAGAATCCTACACCTTGCATACGTTTTAAAAGTTTATTTAAAGACCTAATTAAAATTTCATTAACCTATTTGACATTTTTAAAGTTTAAAAATCTATTAAATATATGAATAAAATTGAAAGTTCACATATATATTAAATAAAAATATAAAATTTAGACCAAGATTATTGTAAATTTACATACAAACACACGAAAAAAAAAGTATGAACTGTCAATGCATATAAATTATTTATAAGAATTGTGACAGTTAGGTATACTTAGCATTTTTTTTTTTAATAAAAGAAAAAGAAAATAAACTACTAGTAAAAAAATTACATGTAAGCCAATTAATTTTAAGTATTAATAATCTCTCAAATGACATTATAAAAATAAAAATAAAATAAAATAAAAAAAAAAAAATCTCTCAAATAGAAAGTTCAAGCCCGTTATGTCTAAATTGATCTTCGTCTAAAAAAAACCTTGACATTTATAACTTTATATTATATTCATAAGGGTAAAAATTATTCGTTGTATTTGTCTTTCTTTAATAATTGACAAAAATGTACCTTTTTCTTATGTAATTGGTGATTGTTGTTTGTACCACTTATTGACCAATCAAATTCAAGTACGATTCAAACACAGAGATTAAGGGAATAATTTATTTGAAAAGCTAACTTTTCAAAAAAAAAAAAAAAAAAAAAAACTTTGTATATCTAAAATAATATTTAAAACTCCATTTGATAACCATTTTATTTTTAGTTTTTAAAAATTAAGCCGATAAATTTTTTTTTTTTTTTTTTATATTTACTCTTTTACTCATGTTTTCATAAACTAAGTGAGTTTTTGAAAACTAAAAAAAAGTTATTAAAATTGATACAAACTACCGTAAGAAAATGGAAAAAAAAAACTTAATTTTCAAAAATTAAAAATAAAAAATGGAATAGTTACCAAACAAGGCTTCATTGCTAGTTTTATTTGGAAGTCAATCTTTAATTTGCTTAACTTTATATCTAGTTTCCTTCCCACACAAAATAAAATCAGTTTTTTTTCTTCTTTTTCTTCAAATAATTTTAAAATATTCAAAATTTACCATTTTTTTCTCGTCGTATATCTATAAATTCTCTATTCAAACCTCAACCTTTTACAAAATATATTAAACAATATCTAACAACATCTTAGAGACCAACCTTATAATTTCACACACAAATACAAAAGAAAGAGAGAAAGAGAATATGAATTGTCAATACATTACAGTTATACTAAATGTGACAATGAAACTGCTGTGATTTTTGTGTTAATTTATTGAATGGCAACAAGAAGGGGACATAACAATTTTTTTGGATAAACTCCTAGTACTTATCACCTATTTAAAGAAGTTCGGATGTACCTAATGATTTGTTTGAATTTATTTTGAGAAGGTTAAAAGTAAATTTTGAAAGAGCCTTATTTTTATTTTTTTTTTAGTAAAATAGATTAGGATTAAGTTTATTAAAATCTTAATTTTCAACTTTTAGATTATTGTAGAATAGGTGTCAATTTTTAATAAATTTTCAAATCTTAATTTTATTCTTTAAAATTAAGATTTATTTTACATATCTACTATTTTTCTCACCTAAAAAAAAAAAATCTCCTATTTTTTCATAGGCAGAATGCAATCATTCTTTTAATTCATACCATATATTGAAGTTTTTTTTTTTTTTAAAAAAAAAATATTATTTCATAAACAAGTGATTTAGAGCAAACAAAACATAATACTTCTAACCATTATTTTAAAACTTATTAATTATTTTTTTAAAAGATTAATGGTAAGCCTATTTTAGGAAAAAAATGTTTCAACTAATTAATTTAAGCATTAATAATCCCTCAAATGGAAGTTCTAACATATATTCTTTTTGGAAAAAATTTTAAAATAAGAGAAACGAAGTTTATCAGTATCTATCAATGATAAAAATGATAGAAATCTATCACTATAAATGCTGATAGAAGTCTATCAATGTCCATCAATATTTTTTTTTTTTGTTATTTTCTGTAAATAGTTTGACATTTTTTTATTTGTAAAAATTTTCCTTTTTTTTCAACATGGGTAGTGATTCAAATCTCTTTCAATCTTTTGGTCAATTATATATACTTGACTAATTCAACTTCTTAAATTGATCGTCAAAAAGGAAAAAAAAATCTCCACATTCACATTTATAACTTTATATTATATTCATTAATTATGGCAAAATGATTCTTATTTTTCTTTAATGATTGAAAAATGTATTTTTTTTTCTTATGTAATTGGTGATTACTGCTCGTATTAAGACTACGGAGATAATTTATTTGAATGAATAAGTTAACATAAACATAGCTTAGTAACTAATGGGGAAGCCCATGCTTAACTTTGTTTTTTATTGTTTAAATTCTTTTATACTTGAAAAGGAACAATGACTATTTAGGACGAATGTTGAATATATTTTTGTTTCATATATACATAAAATCAGTTTTTTCCCCCTTTTTCTTAAAAAAAATGTTTAAAATATTCAAAATTTACTCTTTTTTTCTCGTTGTATATTTAAATTCTCTAGTCAATTTTCAACCGTTACTAAAATATTAAACAATATCTAACAACATCTTGGCAAATTGAATTTGCTGGGTTTTTTTTTTCTTTCTCAAATATAATCTTCTAATTTACCATATTCCAAAACATTAGCCACCAATTTTCAGCGTTACAAATTCAAAACGTTTTATGATTTAAATGGGTTTTATTGAAGGTTGAGTAATATGTGAGAGATGAAAATTCAACTAAATTTGAGTATAACTCAACCGAGTAAAAACATATACTTTCAATCTTAAAATCTTACACGCTAAGTATAATTAGAAGTTTAGAACTTACTTAATAGTTTTCACGTTCAAAGTCTTAATTAAAAACAATAAACCTGTTTGAAATTTTTTAAATTTAAAAATCTAATGAATATGAATGAGATTGAAAGTTAGCATATTAAACATAAATATAAAAACTTAGTGACAACTTTGTAATTTTATACACAAACATTAAATAAAGAGTGTGAACTGTCCATACATCTTATAGTGACACTGGATGTGTCCGTTTATCAGATAACAGCCACAAGAGACACAATATTGTATGCAACAATTTTTTTTTTTTTTTTTTTTTTTTTTTTTTTGTAAATCCCTAGTTTTTATCACCAATATAAAAAAGTGTTTGAATGCACCCAATTTTTCTTTAAAAAAAATAATTGTGAGTTTGGATTTACTTTCAAATGGTTAAAAGTGATTTTGAAAGAAGCTTTTAACCTTTTTTTTTCTTTTGATATTTGGTAAAATAGATTGTGATTAAATACATTCAAAATCTCATTTTCACTTGTTCTCCCTATTGGCTTTTAGATTATTGTGGAATGAGTTGTCACTTTTTAATAAAATTTAATTCTAAAATTTACTCTTTAAAATTAAGATTTATTTTTATATATCTAGTATCAATATTCTCACTTAACAAAAAAAAAAAACTATCTTCTAATTTTTCATAAATAAAAAACACAACTATTTTTTTTTAATCCATACCATATAGATTCTTTTAAAAGCAAATTAAAGTCATTCCCCTTATACTTAATAATTAATTTAGAGCAAACAAAACATAATATTTCTAACAATTATTTTAAAACTTATAAATTATAAAAAAAAGTAAAAAAAAAAAACTAATATTAATTTTATTTTAGTTATTATATCTAAAACACAATATAAATTTAGTATTTATTTGTCAAACACTGAAACTTAACTTGGTCTAAATATGAGATTTTATCTCATTTTTCTAAAAGCTGAGTTATCCAATTATTTTAAAAATTGAAGTAGTCATAGTACGAGTTTTAGGGCTACCGTAACAACTTTTTGTGTAATTTATTTATGGTCTTTCATCACATTATACTTATTACTTTAATATTAAAGAAATTACTTTCAACAAAAAAAAAATAACACGATAGAATTCTATCGCAGTCTATCTAAATTTTTTCTATATTTATAAATAGTTTGGTTCAATTGTTTATATTTAAAAAAACCCTAATATTAATTAATAACACGTTAAAATTATATTAACAAATAAATTTGTCTAAAAAAAAACAAATAAAATCTCCAACCATCATCATTTCTGCACTCAATATACCATGGATTTTTTAAAAAAATTAATCCTCTTAAATCCGAGGTTTAAATTTTCATCCCATTATTTATCATTCTATTATACTAAAAAAGATATTTAAATGGATTTGTCTAGAAAAAAGATATTTGAATGAAAATACAGAGTAAAAACAACTTTTGTTGTAACATTTTCCATATTAAACTGTTCTTAAAAAGGCATTTTTCTTAAGTGTTATTTTTAGTACAAATTTTTCTTATTAATGGATCTTATGGAAATGGAAAGTGTTCTGACACTATTTAATAAGTACAGCAATACAGCTTAAGCCACATCTTACTTACTCAAAACATCAAGCATTTGCATTCATGAGTTATCATTTTATTGTCATTTCAAGCAAATATATTGTTTTCTTCTCAAAATGGAAATTTGTTGATGTAAAGTGATTTCAGTAAATAATTATATAAACAAATAATTATTATGTTAAAACACTCACTATAAATTATGTCTAACACAATTAATTTTTCATTCCATTATTTATCAATGTCGGATATGTCAAAGACTTATTAGACACAAATTAAAAGTTTAAAAGTTTATTATACAATTTTTTAAAAAATTTGAAAATCGGTTATGTATTGAGGATCCACATTAAAAAAAAAATACATTGTTTATAAGATGTATGAGTTACTACCACTTAGTTGTGAAAATGGAACCACATATGTATATAATATTATGCACAAATTTTAGAATTCAAAGACTTATTTTAAAAAATTTAAAACTTCACAATGCCTATTTTATACAAACTTGAAAGTCATATATATCACTACATCAATTAAACATTAAAAACTTGTCGTATACAACGTTGGAGCTCTAGTCACATCTGCGTTTGTTGTCGTTAGGGGTCTGTCGTGGGCTTAACTTTCGGTCTACTTCTCCTGGGTCTAAATCTCGCTTCCCAAGCTCATTTGCACAATAGATCCTCACATTGGTGTGATGTTGAACCTATTACACTCTGATGCCTAAGTTTAATATAAAGAGTGTATAGTTATAGTAAAGAGATAAGAAGTAAGGTTAAGACTCTCTTACTTACTTTTCTTATTTGAGGTCGTTGAATGAGACTATTTATAAGCTCTTCCTGTGATACTCGCTTCTAGTTATACGGGGTACCAAATCGAGCAAGTCAATTACATTTTTCTTTTTGGGGTGCGAGTCATACCCATACCGGCCCTCTCGTGAGGTAAGCCCGGCCTTGAACAATCCTCAAACAAACACATTTTTTTTTTTTAGGTAGCCGAAATCAACTTTATCCACACCAATTATAAAATCAGAGAAAGACGATAAATGTTGAAAACATGATGTATGATTACCAAAAATAAAAGTCAGCATGATTCAGAGAGAAACAGAAAGTTCTGACATTAACATTCATGGAAAAGAAAAACAATTAACATACACTGCACATCAACACACATACATGAAATCGTTTTTTTTTTTTTTTTTCCGTTTCTAAAATGAAACGGCCTAAAAACGACACAAACTACGACAAATCCTACAAACTGTGCCATCCAATTTTTGAATTTTAAAATTATTGGACGAGGTCATCACAAAATTAATTGTCGTTGGAAAAATTTGTAATGAATATGTATATAAATCCAACGGTGCAAAATTATCAGTGGCCTCGTTGAATAATAATTTCTCTTATTTTTGCCTATAAGCTATGTAATTTGATAATGCAATTAACGGCTCCGCCTTCACCGGATCAAATCCGGCCAACGTCTCTACGGCTTCTTTCCTCAAATTTTCTGCAAATTCTTTCGATTTTTCAATTCCCATTAATTTCGGATACGTCGCTTTCTCCGCCGCCACATCTTTTCCGGCCGTTTTCCCTAATTCCTCCGTCGACTTTGTCACATCCAGAATGTCGTCCACCACTTGGAACAATAGTCCGATGTGTCGAGAGAATTTCCTCAGCTTTTCCACCTCCTCCTCGCTACCGCCGCCCACGATTGCTCCGATGACGGCGGCGGCTTCCAGAAGTGCCGCCGTCTTGTGCACGTGGATGAACTCAAGAAGTTCCAATCCGACGTCGTTTGCCCCCTCCGAGTCTATATCCACCACTTGCCCTGCCACCAACCCTCCCGTTCCGGTGGCCTTCGCTAATTCCTCAATTGCACGCACCACTCTCTCCGGCGGCACCTCCGTCGCCGCCGCCATATGCTCGAAGGCGAAAGATAAAAGCGCGTCGCCGGCGAGCACCGCCACGTCCTCGCCGAAGATACGGTGGTTTGTCGGCTTACCTCGCCGGAGGTCGTCGTTGTCCATGCATGGAAGGTCGTCGTGGATCAGCGACATGGTGTGGATCATTTCGATGGAACAGGCGGCGGGTATGGCGGCAGACTCAGGGCCGCCGACGAGATCACATGCAGCTAAACAGAGCACTGGGCGGACCCGTTTTCCGCCGGCAAGGAGAGAGTAACGCATGGCCTCGTGAATTTTCAGTGGGTCCCGCAGCGAAACAGCGTCGTTGAGAGCTTGATTTACCAAATTAGCCTTCTGTACCATGTAGTCTCTGAAACGGAAGGGGGTATTTTGGTCATTTTGTCCAACTTCCGACTGCAGATCGGTTTGTTCTCTGGTTAGCACCGCCGATAAAGGGCGGCGAGAGGAAGGATTGTTAATGGATTTGGAAGAAAGAGAAGAAGGGGAATTTAATGGATGAAGAACAAAAAAGGAATTGGGTTTGAATTTCTGAGAATTGTTGAAAACAGAGGAGCTCTGAATCAATGAATTCGCAAAATTAACAGAGCAGCTCATCTTTATCCTTTTTTTTTTATCTCTCTTCTTCTTCTTCTTATTTTTAATTTTTTTTTTCTTGAGAGAGAGAGACTGTGAATCAGTGAAGAAGGGAGTTCACTTTATATAGCGAATCTGGACCTGCAGACATTCACACGTCATGTCCCTAACTATGTTTTTCTTTTTAATGTTATTTTAATTCATCCTTCATTTATTAATTATTTAGACCTTCTTTAGTACATAATACGAAAACACTAATTTGAAAATAATAAATTAAATGAAAACAAAGTTATATTACCAGGTTTCAAATATGTGTTTAAATAATGTGTTTGTTACTATATTTATAAAACATAAAATTAGTTGTACTTACTTATTAATATTTAGTTGATAATAAATTATTATTAATTTATTTATGAATATGATTTAGGATAAACCACGATAGACCGTAATAGACTTTTATCACGGAGCGATAGAAGCGACAATGAAATGGATGCTTTTCCATTTATAATAATTTCCTAAAAATTTATATAATTATTATTTTATAGTATCATATAATTTATAATACATTACATAATATATATATATCTTATTTTTTAAATAAATGAAGTGAGTTTATAACATGACATAGTGTATTTCTAGATGTTTTTATTTTTGTTTAATATAATTCTGTATTTTAAATTTTAAAATTCAAAATCAAAATACAATAAAAACATAAAAATATTTTTCTCAAAATTTGCACGTTTGTATCATAAAATCTGAAAATAATTTTCGCAAACAAAATTAGGATTATTTGTCAAACACATATTTGTTGAATTTATTACTTTGTTATATATAATTTCAACTAATAATTTGAAAAACCAAGTGAAATTTTGGATTTTTTTTTTTTTTGAGCTTAACTGAGAATTAACTTTTTTACTTAAAAATAAAAATCATGGTAAGAAATTGAGAGAAAATATGCTTCATTTTTAAAAACATAAAAACAAATGTTACCAAACCGAGTCTTAGTTTTTAGTTTTTAAAAATTAAACTTATTTTCTTCCAATTTAAGAATGAAAATCAATGTAATTTAAGAAAGATATAAATCAATGTAAGAAAGAGAGAGTAAATAGACTTAATATTCAAAAATAAAAATAAAAAAAACCAGATTAGTACCAAACGGATTCTAAATAGTTACCAAAATTTCTTTTTTAAAAAAAGAACAACTCACATGCACACGTATGTTTAGTGCCTAAAATTTGAAATTTGTGTTTATTTATTTGTCATTCTTTTAAAAGTGTCTAATTTTCCAACTTTTAAAATTTGAAGAAATTAATTAATCTATTAAATATAAACTGGTCAAATGAAATTTGTTTTATATTTTGTGTTTATCCGGTCATGTTTGTACACTTTTTAAAGACATATCCTTCGAAATTCATGGCATAAAAATGGACCTGAGAAATATTTATTAATTTAAGAATTAAAATATAAAATTTGGAATTAAGTATTGAAAATAATACGTGTGAACTGAATTGTTTGGTAGAGGGAGAGAAAAAAAACATGGACAATTTTTAAATAAAATTAGAAATTTAGAAGACACACACATATATTTATTTATTGACAATATTAGAAGGCATATTTGATTGGATGGTTCAACTAACATTTAAAAAATTAGCAAACCTATGATACGACATTAGTCACACTTCATATTTTTAAAAAGAAAAATATCAATTTATATTTTTATAATCGAGAAATTTTTTAAAATAGAAAAATAAGGGAAACTATTTACACAAAATAACAAATTTTTAGATAGTTGTGATAGACACTGATAGAAGTCTATCACGGATAGATGCTGATAGAAGTCTATCAATGTCTATCAGTATTTTTTGCTATTTTCTGTAAATAATTTTACATTTTTTCTATATTTGAAAATTTTTCTTTAAAATTTGAGATTATATAAATTTAAACTCTAACTTTTCATGAGTATATCAATTTACGACTTTATTGAACTTTTGTTTAAAAAATATCATGGGAGAGTTATGATTATTGTAATTAAACTTCCAAATTATCATAAATGAATCAATATAGAGTACTATTTATTGAGGTTACTTTCGAAAACTGTTAACAAAATGGACAATTATAATTGATTCATATACAATTTTTAAAGATAATCTTAATTGAGAGTCCAAAATAATTTATTTATGAAAGTTTAATTAATAGAAGGGAATAAAATAATACACTAATAACAATTCATGGTTTATATTGATATAATCCTCTAAAATTTAGTGGTATAATTTTTTTAAAAAAAAATTAACAAACCTGTTAAACATAAAAACGAAAGATCAATCTTCTACTAGATACAAAATTCTCATAATTTTCAAAATTATTAAATAGGAAAAAAACTTAGACACACTATTTAAAGTTGAGGAATTGCTAGATAATTTTAAATCTTGAAGAACTATTAACCACGATAATAAAATTCAAATACATATTAGACATTTGTTAAAATTTAGGAACTTATTAGATAGTACTATAAAAGTTAGGACTAAAATTGTAGTTTTTTTTTTAACTTATTAATATTGTACTTCAACATGAATAGATTCTTGTTTACAAACTTTTTTTTTCTTTGGTTTGTTTGACCATGACACTAAAGAATAGAGATTCAAATTTTTTATTTCTTAGTCGATGATATTTGTCTTAACTAGTTGAGTTATGATCATATTTGAAGATTTTTTTTTTATAATAGATGGTCAGGCTTAGAATTTTATAGATTGTATAAGCTTGAAAAAAAAAACCCTGATCTAACTTATTAAATTATATGTCTATCAATCAAAATATTCATACTTCAAATCTCTTACGTTAGGTATGTTGAATTAAAATGAAAACGAAAACGAACAAGTCTATGACTATCATCAACTCCCAACGGCCTATTTTGGAAGATGAAAAGAAATGTTTTATAGTTGATTAAATTATTTTCCAATGTGTCCAATTTGTAAAAAGATCAACTCTGTTAATATTATATTTTTATCTTGTAATTAATTTGTTCTTTTTATATTTAAATAAAAGAACTAGTTTTTTTCTTCTCATTTTTATTTTCATGAAATTTAATCTATTATATGTTTAGCCTATTAAGAGCTTAATCAGCTTCATAAAAGAAAAAGAAAAAAAAAATCGCTTACCTAAAGAAACAGAAACAATTATTAAAATAAATTTATAATTATTTTATGAAAAGATATAATAAAATACGACAAGAAATTCTTTGAATACAATTATATCCTTTATTATGAAAATAAGAGAGAAATATAAAATGCACAATAAACAAAAAGGTTGTTACAATAACAGAACATTTAAAAATCAAACAAACACTTTTGAATTAGATTAATTATAAAAACTTTATTTAATTGATGACATGTATTTTAACCCGTTGTGTTAAGCTTAGGTTAATTAACATGTTTAAAATCTTTCTAAAATCTATAATAATAGTAAAAATGAAAATACTTGTATCATTTTTCAGTGGAGTCATTTCTACGGTTATAGTCATAAAGGAAAGCAAGTTATAATGAAATACGTAATTATTAATTATTTCAATATAATATTAAATTTTTGTTGACATATTTACATATTTTTAAAAATTCAACATCGTTATAAAAGATAAATCAACATTTTATGATATTTAATTATATCATAAAAAAATTCATGAAACATTAAAAAAAAACTAAGCAACAGATTGCAATACTTTATAAATATAAAATAAATAATAATTTTTTTTTCATAATTTTTTTTCAAAAATATCCATGACTTCAATAATTTATTGATGTTTTTATTGACATCTTCATAAAATTGGTATTTCGATATTTTGTTTGAAATCGATATTTTTTTTAATTTAATAAAAATAGGAAAAAAAAATAATGATACGAGCATCGTTTGCAGAGCCCAACGAAGAGATGCCAAAGCATAGAATTTTGGATTTTGTAAACTTATTGCCTAAATTGGCATCTACTTTCTGACGTTTTGGATTTTTCATTTATTTAAGCCAAACATTCTCAACCAATCTCTATCAAAATTTCAAATTTAATAAATTAATGCAATTAATAATAATCTCTATAAATGAAATATCATATTATTAATCATAAGAATAAAATTTAGTGTCATAAAATTATTTAGAAAAAGTTGTAACGGGAAAGATTGGTATACTGGGAAGTAATTAGAACTATTTGATAAAATTTAGGACTTCAATGATAATATTTAAAAATTCAAAAACTGAAAACACACGTAACTGAAGACTTGGGACTATCGGTATAAATTTGTTTTTTCTTTCAAAACTTTTTAACTCTTAAGGAATTTTAATTTCATTCTCAATCTATCAAATAGTAAAAATTATGAATTTAGTGCAAGTATAAGGTTCAACATCATGCCTATCGTTTTTCCAAAATAATAATAATAATAATAATAAATAAATAAATAAATAAATAAATACAAAAATAGAAAAGAAACTATCATGTCTATCTACTTGCTAAATTTGAAATAGTTTCGATTACTTTTGTCAATTTCTATTTAATCACACTAAAATTGGTTATTGTTAGATTTATTTAAATTTAAATTTAAATTATCAAAATCCGGAGGAACATAATCTATAGCATTTCAGGACATCTACCTTGTGCGATACAAAGCTGGTTGCCATTGGTCTGGCTAGTCTACAACGGAGGACCGCTTCTTGAGGCCATTACTTGACTGATTGACTTCTACTTTACTAATGACTAAATCTCTTTCGTTGAAACCCATATTGTGACTAGCTCATAGATATATATAGAATTCTGTGGAAAGCCGTATTCGATGAAAGTCGTATGTACAGCTTGGAGGGAGATCTTTCATATCTTTCGAGATTCACCCTACAATACGAGGTCAAAAAGCTAAAATAAATCATTTTAGCCCTTATAAAAAGAAATGTGGCCCATCTACATTATCTATTGTATTATGTTTTAGGGCAATTATTTTATTGGACCAATTAAGTAAAAGATAATTTTTTAATTAAACACCCTAATGTGGGGTGTATATATAAAAACTATAGAGATTAGTCCTCTCTCTCTGCCTTTATCAATTAATTATTTTCTAACACAATTTCTCAAAAGACTATTATCATGGATTAAAGTATGTTATTTTAATTAATGTTATTATAAAAATCATTTAGTTCAAAGATATTGACATTTATTATTTTATAGAATATTAGAGTTTTATTGTATAATCATGAAATTAAAACTTATGGTTACCGTGAGATTAAGTCGTCGGTTTCTTTTTTTTTCTATTTATTCCCACCCATTTGGTTTTTATTTACCAATGGAAAGAGGCATGACTAAAAATTCAGAAAAAAATCGTGTAATTAGTTAAAAACAAATGTAGAATAGAAATTAGGGCAAACTGTTATTTTTTAGGTTTCTAGTTTCTTGTTAATTTATAATTTTGGAAACAATATAACCACGTTTCTATTTCATATTTAGGAAAAACGTCAATTAAAGTATATTTTATCATTTTTACTTTTGAAATGCATAATAAATATCTAAAGAATTATGAGTAGGATCTAGTAAATACGATTACAAAGAGAGATTTGAAATAGTAATATTGTGACATTAATTTTCTGTTTTGTAATCGAAACTGTTAGGTTTAATCTGATAACTCACATTGGACCAATTATTCTGTATTTATATCTTGATTATTATTCAAGTTATTCACTTACACAATATTCAATATTCCTGACATATGAGCCAATAAAGGGCAGATTAAGTATTATCAAAATGTCACTCACGTGCCTTGCATACGATTTGCCATTAATCTTATTATTTCGAATTTTGTTATATATCTAAATGAATCCTCAAATATTGCTATATTATCTAATTTCTCTTATTATAATTGGAGTCTCAAACACAGAGTAGTTATAATAGCCTACTCAACTCACTTAAGTTAGGAGCTCAAACAACTAAAATAACAAAATAATAATCAAATACGAACAGCTAAGAAATTTTGGCTCTATGTCGTGTCGTTATAAATGCATGGAAAATATATAAAATTCAATCATGCTGGCTGCTTTGTGTTTCCTCTTCATCAATTCATTCAACATAAACCAGCTTGCCCATTGTCAATCTCTTCCTACTAAATGCATGCTTTCAAATGAAAGGTCATACACATTTATCTCACACAAAAACCTTTGAAATTAAAAAGTTGTCCTTTTCACATAATTTAAATTTTAAAATCAACGGTTTTTTTTTTTTTTTTTTGTTAAATTAAACCTAGTTCAACTGGTTAAGATATATCTCATCTATTAAGAGATCAGATATTTGAATCTTCTTACCCTATTTGTTAATTCTTTTTAAAATTAAAAAAAGAGATATCGGCTTCTCTTTTCTCAATAAGTCTTAAATTTATTTTAATTTGTTTTCTTTTCTTAATAAGTCTTAAATTTATTTTAATTTATTTTAGTATAATAAGGAGGTAAAGTATGGGAGATTCATACACTCGACTTAAGAGGAGTAATGCATCGATTTTGTGAATATTTGCAGTTAATAAAAATTGAGACATAAATGAGAATAATCAAACAAAATAATGAAAATTTGTGAAAGAAAATGATGCGCGCGCCTCTGGGGAGAACCAAGCGTGCATAAGCTTGCATAAGCGTGCATAAGCTTTACATCAAACAAAATTTGTGAAAGATATCGATTTTGTAGGCTCAGAGAAGTAAGGCCCCGTTTAGTAACCATTTTGTTTTTAATTTTTGAAAATTAAGCCTACAAACACCCCTCTCACCCTTAAATATCTTGCTTTCTTATCTACTTTTTACCAATGTTTTCAAAAATCAAACCAAAATTTGAAAACTAAAACAAATAGTTTTTAGAATTTGGCTAAGAATTTAACTCCCGTACTCAAGAAAAATGTAAAGCATGGTAAGAAAATGTGAAAAGATAAAAAAAATAAAAAATAAAAAGCGAAATGGTTACCAAACTAATTGGTTAGTCTGAATTTAATAAACTAATTTAAGTTATTTAATTTAACTAGTTTTCACTATTTTTTCCTCACTTTTCAAATTGATTAAGAAATTTCAAATACCAAAGACTAAAAGTGAGTATTAATTAAAATTCATAGTTAAAAACTTAAAATCTTGAAACATAGGAACTAAAATGGAAACTTTAAAAAAAAAAAATAACACTTTGAAACATAAGGACTAAATTAAAAAATAAGGACAATAATTAGGTGCAATCTAGACTGTACTTAGTTCTATGCATCTCCTTTTCTTATCTAGTAAAAAAAATTAAAAACCAATCAATTTATTTTAATATTTTTTTTGTCACATGACACATTTTTGTTGGACTAGTATGCACAAAAATAGGTCCAGTCTAGATAAAAAAGTATTGGTTAGAACTAATGGTAAATATATATAACTTTAAAACTTAGGAAGAGGATGAAATGTATTATTTAAATTAAGAGAGATTCTTTTGCCATCCCTTTTAGTCATTCATGCCAAATTCTCCCATAAAAAAGTAATTATTGGTTCAAATAACCCAGACATTTATAGTCTCATGGGCCAAGATAGGTTTGGGCTTTGAAAAAAACATGGCCCACAAATCAAAGTTGCAATTAACATGAAAATAATTTAAACATCTTGGTAAACTCACTCATTTTCTTAGTATGTCAACTTCTACACAATTTAACCGGTCAAACTAATTAATTCTAACAAAAATCTAGCTCCCGAATAACTTAAACTAATCTAACCCAAATATTTTACGGTTGGATTGGGTTCATTATTTAATAAGGTTATTTGGATTGAATAAACTTACAACCCAAACTATTGGATTGAGTCTAAAAAGTACTTCAACCCAACTCAATGCAACCTACGAATACCCCTATTTTAGGCCATGACTCAAATGTTTGTTGTTTGCAAATTTGGAAAAAAAAGTAGCCCATTCCACATGTAAAAGATGTAAAATGTTGTAAATGCCCTCACTACTGATATACACTTGATACATTCGATACACTACTGACACACACTTGATACACTTGACTGATATACTTGATATACTTGTCAATAATGCATTCGTTTATACTGCTGATAAACTTGAAACACTTGACTGATATACTTAATATACTTGAAAATGATGTACTTGACTGATAAATTACTGATAAATTTGTCAATCATTCACTCGTTTATACTATTGATAGACTTGGTATACTTGATTGATATACTGCTGATAAGCTTGATAATGATACACTCTTTTATAATGTTGATATACTTGACTGATATACTGTTGATATACTTGATTGATATACTGTTAATAAACTTGATAATGATGCACTTCGCTAAGTTGATATATTTTATAACGATATACTTGGATTAAAAAAATAAAATAAAATAAACTCTTCTTCTTCGCAGTAGTAGACCCCCTCCCCCAACATCTCTCTTTTACCAACCAGCACTCCTCCACACATCTACCGCCAGCTACCAATCGCTGCACGTTCAGTCGCTGGTTGTCGGTCATTGATCATCGCAGTTTTCTCTCTCTCCCTCTCTTTATCTTTCTTTCCCCCAACATCTCTCTTTCATCAACTAGCACGACTCCACACCATCTGCCACTCACCACTGCTCCACCTTCCTGCCACTTACCACTGCTCCACCTCCCTGCCACTTACCTCCATCGACCACCGCACATTTGGTCACAACTTTCCTCTCTCTTTATCTTTCTTTCTCTTTTGCTATCGATTGATTGTTTACGGCAAATATGGAATAAAAAAAATTAGAAATCTAGATTTGAAAATTTTGTCATATTTGCAAAATATCAAATATGGGTGATACACCTACAAAATATCATATTCAAATTGTCACCCATCATATTGTCTAATTATGAATTTTTATCATAATATTGTTTTAAAAATATTGTAATTTTGATTAGGTTTTGAACTTTTAAATATGATTAAATTTTAACAATAATATTCAAACGATGATCAAATCAAAAGAATAAAATTCAAACCCCCAAGCAAATCAATCCATATAATAAAAAAAAAATAAGTCTTACTCGTACCAAACTCAACAAATTATTAACCACAAGAAAAAGAAAATTGAAGCCACGTGAATTTCATGCATGATCTCTTTTCACAATCTATCCAAAGCAATCAAAATATTTTCCAACGATTTTCTAGCTTAATTGAGCTAACAAAGTTGAAAGTTAGTTAGAAAAGTGGTAGAGTTTCGGTAAATTGTGGTGTATAGAAAAAAACAAAAGTAATTACATATATAGAAAAAAGTACACCCCATGCTTTTGTATTGAATAATTAGTAACATATATGTGTGTGTGAAAATTTAAAGTTTACTATTATTGTTTATATTTTTTACTATATTTCGTTGATTCGTTCATTCTATCCATTGAACTCGCAGATGTATAAAAATGTTGAAGGGCATATCAATATTGTTGGGAGAAATGATATATATAAAAACTAAATACATTAGCAAATCGATTACAATTTAATTTAATACAGTACACACTACATACGATTAATAATAATGTTCAAACTCAAGAGCAAGCCAAATAGTATAACAAGACATAGAAATTAAAATAACCAAGAACTTACAAAAACTTCAAAAACTTGTGGAGATTCAAAAAGTAATTGAGGCACGCTTCTGATAAGCGTCATACTGAAGACAATTATTTGCTATGCACAAATTATAAGCAGACTACAACGATCGCCTCATCATGATACACCTAATTCTAGTAGAATTACAACCTCGAACAACTCGGATCTGGAAGAACTCTTGAATACTTACTCTCAACTCAACTCAACTCAAGATCGAAATAAAGAAAAAAAAAATGAGAGAACTCTCCAATTTAGATTGAAATGCTACAAATAAAGAAACAAGTTGTTAATTATAGACCAACAACTTAACAAATATTTAAAATAAAAAAATTCAAATCAAATAAATATAAAAATTGAAACACTTGTCAAATTTAAATCAATTGAGTCGTTACTTAACCAAAATCAAATATAACTCATTCAAATTTAATAGACTATAAATTTAACTTTCATATATGTTAAATTTGTACGTGAAACATTATCTAATCGGATGATTTCAATTCAATCTAAAGTTTATAACAATGAATTAATTAATTTTTTTTTTTGTATATTTCAATATTTAAAAATGTTTTACTTTCTTTCTTTCACCTCAATGAATAAACGTTTTCTCGCATCCGCATCGTTAAATGGAAAAAAAGGAAATCGTATCTCTAAAAATTATAATCAAGGCAAATGATATGATATTTTCGCACTAATTATGTCATCAAATGATATCACCAATGAATACCCCCCCCCCCCCCCCCCTCGTGTTTCTAAAGCAAACATTAATTATTACATTTGAATATTGAAAATAATAAATGACATTGAAAATAAATTAATTTGATGATAGGACAACTTGTACAAAATTGAACGTGTAAAAATTTGTGTATCTATTTTAATATAGAGAAATTTTCACGAATATAAAAAATGTCAAACTATTTACAGAAAATAGTAAAAAAAAATATTGATAGACTTTTATCAGCATCTATCAGTGATAGACTCCTATCATTTCTATCTTGATATATCCTGATAGACTTCTATCTGCCTATATCACAACTATCTAAAAATTTTGCTATTTTGTGTAAATAGTTTTCCTTACTTTTCTATTTTTAAAAATTCTCTTTTAATATATTATTTGTTAAATTATAAAAGATATCTGTTAAAACACTCATTCAACTTTAAAATTAAAGTTTCAATAATACACTTACGCTTTAAAAAAGAAGTTAAAGTTAAAGTTAAAGTATATCATTTTCGTTAGTGTGACTTTATTTAAAAAATAGTCATGAACTTTCAAAATTTTCATTAATAACTTTAAACTTTCAGACACGTTTTAAAAATACTCTTACAATTAATATATAGATGAAAATGGTTATTACCTCAATTAAAAAATATCCTTAAATTTTCAAAAGTTGAATTAACACCTTAATTTTTTATTATTTTTTTTTTTTTTACAAAAATGCTCTTATCGTTAGTTTACAGATTGAACAACATTTTTAATAACAGTTTTAGTCCATATACTAACAACATGAGCCTTTTAAAGTGCATTTTTAAAATTTTAAATATATAAATGCAAAGTCTCAAAGTTCATTAGTATTTTTAAAATGTGGTACTAACAGTTTACGTCAAATTCTCAATGGTAACGATATTTTTTTTAATTTTTTTTTTAAAATTTAAGAGTATTAATGAAACTTTTAAAAATTCAAAGATATTTTTGAAACAAAGTATCAATCATTCATTAAAAAACAAACAATAAATATATTTTCAAACTTTCTTTTTTTCTAACGTCGATGTTATTGAAAGTTTTGAAAATTTAATCAAAATTTTGAAACAAAGTACAAGGGTGTGTTCAATAATTTAGCCTATATTATATAACTTTTTTAAAAAATTGTGTAGAATAAAGTTGAAAGAAATGGTCCAATTATTTGTGAAGAAGAGATAGAAAACGTGCTCAATACAAAGAAAGTGAATGTTATACGTAATTGTTAATTTGTGTTCATTTCTTCAAACTTTAAAATTTATCCAGCTACCAATTATCATCTTAAACTAGGTCTAATTTTATTTAATGAAGTATCACATTAACACTTTGATAATGAAAGTTTCAGCATTGGAGAGTAATACAATTAAAAAATATGTATGTATGTATGTATATTTTTTTAATTCTACAAATTCACAAATTACTCTATATATATTTTTAAATTCAAAGCTACGTTTTATTGTATTTTGACCATTGAATTGACACTGTTCTCCACTTAATTAATTAATTAAAAAAAAAAGACACTGTTCTGGCATACTTGGAATGCCAAATTAGGATTGATAATTATGGAGTTTGATGATATGGCAAATTGAACAATATTGAACGAGTCAAAAGCTTTGTCTTGTTTTTGTAAATTCCTTTTAAAATTGTTATCCAGAACAAAATTTATAAATGATTTTCTTTCGCTATTCTTGTTATTATTTTTATTACTATTTTTTTAAAAAAAATGAATTTATACTTTTTTTTTTCAAATATTAATTTATACCTTTAAACTTTAGATTTTGTATTATTTCAAACTCAAAATCTCATACTAATAATGGATATAAGACATCATAAGATATATAGATTAGCATAATATTAAAATGAAATGCTAAACAAAATAGGTAAAAACGGTTTTTTATTAATATTAATGGGTTTCATTTTCTCATTTTCTGTCTTTTTTACTTAATTAAAAAAATTACTAGATAAATTTTCTTGCGATAGTTTGATACAATTTTAGAAGAAGTATAATTTTATTTGATGATTTTATTATTGTTTTTTATTTTTAGATTTTTCTTTTTG
The DNA here is from genome assembly GCA_002890555.2 of Lagenaria siceraria. Taxonomy (NCBI): domain Eukaryota; kingdom Viridiplantae; phylum Streptophyta; class Magnoliopsida; order Cucurbitales; family Cucurbitaceae; genus Lagenaria; species Lagenaria siceraria. Next base: position 8,196,179 of record CM016485.1, on the reverse strand, counting down.
ATACCAAATTGGGCTAATTTAGTAGAAATTGTAAAATGTCCAACAAACTATGATGCCATTTTAAGCTAGTTTTATTTTGTTTGTTAATGAGTATAAATGGTATAAAAGTTAAATATGTTAATAATGCGATTAAAATGATAATGAATGTATAAGTGAGGACAATTATCTCAGTTAGCTTTATTGCTTTATTTAAATTTTTTTTATTATTTTTCTATTTATTCTTACGGTAATAGTGGGAGTTTTTTTTAAGGACTATAATTCAAAGTAAAAAAAATATGATTTGTTACACAAATATTTAAAAACACATAGATGGATATTAAAATTCAAGGTTTTAGATTTGAAATAAAAACTAATATATAATCTAATTTTGTCAGGCATTTAAGATTTAAGAAAAAAAAACACGTGGTTTATGGTAAATACTAAATTGCCTTGTACTTCGAGAGCTCCTTCCATTAAGTTTTGTGACTTGGGACTTTCAATGTAAAATTATTCGTATTTAATGGATGATAGTCAACTTCTTTAGTTTAATATCTTCTTCAAACTATAGTGGACAATATAAGTATTAATTGTTATGGGTAACTTCAAATCGAAGGATATATCGAATTAAAATAAGTTAAGAAGCAATAAGGTCGAGAAAATAATAAGGTTTGAGCAAAAATAACATCTTTAAGCTTTTTTTGAATCTAGAAAAGAGGGTTAATTTGTGTCAAACCCCGAATTAACATGCTCGGTCTTAGTATGGCGTAGACCAAGCCTAGCTAAATAGCTAATGAGTGACTTCTTTAGTTCGAATTTTGGCATAAACATAACCATATCATTTTAAAGTTTAAGGGTGACTTTGGAGAAATTTAAACGTTGTTACATACCTTTGTGGAAGAAAACAATAATAATATTTTCCTAAACTATAATCATTTTAGAAAAACGACAACCATTTGATGTAGTTGGACATACAAAAAACCTCATACGATAATATAAATAATAAATAATAAATGAGTTGTATTCATAGCATCGAATTAAAAGGCACCTGAAAATTGTTTTAAAATTAGTGTAATGTATAATATGTATAAGCACGGGACGTATTAATATTTTGGCAAAGGTACAAATGCTATACAATTCAAAATAAAATAATAAATTAACAATAATATACCTTAATTATTAATTCAACTATATTAGACATGCAATATTTTCTTTTAAATTGGCTATTCAACTAATTATACTCTACTATATTTACTATACAAAAAAAAATTAAAAATTAAATTTTCAAACTTTTAAGTTTGTGTCTATTTAATTTTTGAACTTTTAAAACGATTAAATAAGTCAATAAACTTAAAAAGATGCTTGATATATTTTTAAGCTTCTAATCTAATGTCTATTATTATTTTTAAAATAATTGAATTAGTCACGATGTAATAGATATAAAATTTGAAAGTTTAAAATTTTAATTCACAAAAATTTAAAATTTTAGGCTCAATTAACACACAATAAAAAAATTTAGAATTTTATTAAACACGTTAAAAAATTATATAGGTTTTAATCACAATTAAATAAGAATTTTGACATTATTTTAGGGTCGGCACCCGCGCGGCAAAATCGTCAAAAAGTTGGCGATATTGAAGAGAGTCGTATGTGGCGACACGTTTGCGTGATACACATCCGATTCCACTTTCCTCTATTCTTAGTCTTCCATTTTCATTTTTTTTTTAATTCTATTTGCATTTTGTATTTTTTTACATTTCTTCATCTCCATTTTATTTCACCTACCTCTTAATATTAAAATACTCAATAATTACAAATTCCTCCTTTTCAATATACAATTTTTTATGCAGCGGATTTAAATATTAGGCCAAAAATGTAGGGACTTAAACAGAAGACTTTCGTGGACCATCTACTCTAATACCATGTAAAATCATCAATTGACCCAAATACTTGAGTTGATGGGTGAAAGAAAAATTTATTTATATATTATGTGACAACAGTCAGACAAGAAAAATTCATCCTTAAAAAGAGAACTCTCTCAAAGAAACCAAATTTCTATATTTAAAATATGAAAATAAGAGGTTCTTTACCACGCAACAGATAATGTTATCACAAAACACTTAAGTAAAATGTAGTGAGTCAGAAAAGAGCACAACACGAAGATTGGTAACCCAATTTGGTGCAATTGCACCTACATCTAAGGTGTAGGGTGCCCGTAGAAAGTGTAACTTCATTAATAAAATGTCAAGGAATTACAACGATGTAATTATCTGTAATGACACCACAAATACAGAGACACTCGTATAACTTAACTCTCTAAATGTCACTCAGGGTTCCCCTGAATGTGAGACTCCCTCTCAGTGAACTTAGGCTCCCCCAAGATTGTGTGTATTAGTGAAAGTTCACTTAGGCTCTCCCTAAGCGTGAGACTCCCTCTAAGGATGATTATCTACTCCATATTATTTGAAGAAGAGATTCATAGGCTCCCACTAAGCGTATGAATCTCTTCTTCAAATAATATGGAGTAGATTGATAGAACTCACAGTCAGGTTCGGGATCAGAAGCAACCGAAGCTTCTTAATCACAGATCACAATACATTCGTGAAAATACAAACCCACTAGACAACGACTCAAAGCGATATTCTGTAAAACGGCTGCCTTTAAAAACTAATCTCAAAACTTTAAATATGCACAACGGAAAACTCAAAGAACAAACCTAGTTTCCAAAATAGTCGCACTCCAAAAAGGGCAAAAAATCTGCAAAAAGATTGCAGACAAAAGTTTTCAAATAAGGAAAAAAATATTTTGTAGAATTTGTATTTCCAAAGATGATCGAAAGACTGATATAACAGATGCAGAGACAACTTGAATAACAAGCACCAATCTTAAACAAATATTGCCAACACAACATCTCTAATATGATAAAATGCTTCTCATTGCAACCCTAAAGTGACTATTTATAGCCTTAAGAAAATTAAACAATTAACTAATTAATTCTAACATACTAATTAATCTAAATTAACAACTAAACAAAATATTAATTAAAATATACTATTGTAAAAAAAAAAAATTAATATATACCAATTATCCTATAATTCTCCTAATCAATTTTCTTGTTTAAACTTTTTGAAGGGCTTATTTACCATAACTTCTTAAATGATTTAATATTTTTTTTCTCACTTAAATATACATTTTTATAAATGGCAAGAAGCCCTTTCAAATGTTAAACTATCCTTACTCAATGAACGAGCTAATCTATAATATCAAAATTGGTCACTACGATTCGAAGAAAATTATAATTTATTCACTATCGTTTTAAAAGTTAGAATTTAGTCTTTTATTAGTTTTATCAAACCATAGGTACTAAATTCTAACTTTCACCACATCATAATGACCAAATTTACAATTTAACCTTAAAACTACTATTTATATGATAACATTGTTATTTTCCTTAATTTTTCATTTTTTATAGCTTTCTTTTTTTTAATAATTTATAGCTTTGGTATTTATTTTTAGGCCTTGGGCCTCTTTTTATATGTATGTACACTTTTATCTTAGATGTTGTATTTAGTGCTTTAGTAGACTGTTTCAAGAAAAATTATTTGAAAACACTCTGTCGCAATATTTATATATATAAACTACAAAAGTATCTTAAAATTGAATGATTATTTAGAAGTACAATGATTTTTATATTTTGAAAAATATTTTTATATCTACATTAATTCATTGCTTGATGAGATATTCACGTTGTGAAATAAAATAATTTTTCTATTTAAAACATTTATGAGGTTGTTCGAGAATTCATATTGAAATAAATTTGGATTGTCATGAAATCTAAAATTCATGTTTGGATTGAACGTTTTGGGCTCGATTTGTAATATTAAACTCATTCCATTCCGACAGTTTTTAACCAAACCCTCTTTCTTACTATTTTCACGTTTCACAATTCCATTTTTGTTCTGCCTTCAATACCTCACGCATTCCAACATTTCTCCGATTTCCAGTAATCCTGATTACATTTCCGTCTTCTAAACCAAGTCGATATGTTTTTCTATAACATCCCCTTGGTTTTGGGGGTATGCCCAACATTGTGGAGATTAAAAATAATATTATTGTCTTGAAATAAGGTGGCAAATCATTGAAAATCAGATAAACGTGTTGTGGTTTTTATAAGATAATAGTAGAAAAATGGTGATTAACATTGGTGGTTGAAAAATAAAACAATATAATAATAAATAAATAAAAAAGTCAAAAGAGAATAAGGCAGATAGATATTAGAAATTAGAATATTAATTTATAAAGTTGAGTGCAATTATAGCGGCAGTAGCCAATAAGAATTGGGATAACGATGCATCTAAGGCGACTAGATTACACGTGTGAAGCGTGTCCAACTACGAAGGAACCTAGCCCGCCCCTCACCCTTTTTAATAAATTAAAAAACTAATTTTCAAATTTTAATTCTTCAAATTTTAAATTCCTCCTCATCTTAATCTTCGAATATATAATCTCGAATTAAACAAAGACATTGGTGTTGGATTTTTTTAAATTTTTAGTAAAATATTAAAGGTGTAGTTGTCTCCTATTGATTAAATTGAATAATGAGGATGAACTTTAAACCTATGAAAGGAGCCTATACTTCTAATTTCAAGTCATTCTAATTAGAAACACTTAGTGTGCTAACTCTAGTTAAATTTTCTTTATGTATTATCTAATTTGAGAGTGGGAAAAAGTGTGAGTAGTATAAAAGCTTTAAGATAGTACTCTTATATTTGAGATCGAAAGAGAAAATTATTTTGTGTGATTGTAATAATTTTTCACATAGGGAATTTTTCTGATAGTAGTTTCTCGTATTTCCAGTTTTACTAGTTTTACTGCTTTATTTTAATTGTTTTATTATTTTGTTTTTGTTTATTTTTACATAGAAGTGAGAGGTATTTTTCCGAACAATTGAATCATTCCAATCTATTTCGATAGCTAAAGTATATCTATTATTTTATCGAAGAAAAAAGTTGAATTTTAACTCTAAACTAAATAAATTGGAACGATGTTGTTTAGCATAATTTTTTAACTTCATCAAATTTTATCTTTTAATTAATACCAATTTTGCAAATATATACACCGGTTCATTTAAAAAACGGAGGTCTAAAAACTTTAATTTAATGAAATAAAATTTTGTACAAAATTTAAAAGAAATATTATAAATAGTTTGACTATTTTTTTTTATATTTGAAAACAATCTAAAATTTAATTTGATTAATGCAAAATATAAACTATTGGTCACAATTCCAACAAAACTTACAAATTTTAAGAACCTAGCTTTATCTTGATGTATTTGTTTAGATCCTACTGATTTTAGACTAAATATATGTTATAATTCAATGGATGCATGTGATAGTGCTTTTATTTTTTTCAACGATTTTTCTTCAGCTATAAAGTAAAAATGACAATATTTTTAAAGTTTAAAATTAAAAATGACAATATTTTTAAAGTTTAAAATTTTGTAATGCTTGTCTAAGTTTAAAGTGTAATTTGTGAAATTATAAATTTGTGGTTAAAATTGAGATGACTTATCGATTCTAAAATTAAGAGTTTGATCTTTCATTCAAATTTGTTAAATTATATATATATATATATATATATATATATATATAGAAAACACAATTTTCAATTATTTTATTTTCTATGTGATATTTTTTTAAAACGTTTGATATTTATAAAAATAAGGAGCGCAATAATAAATCAATTTTGACTTAACAAATATTCACGAAGAAATTAACTCAATAATTACTCTATATTGAGATTTTTATTTTGGAAAATTACGATGAACAGAAAAAATATCAAATTATTTACAAATATAGAAAATTTTTACTGTCTATCAGTGATAGACCGCGATAGAATTCTATCGCTTTCTATCGCTTGAGTGATAGAAAGCGATAGAATTCTATTGCATTCTATCATAAAATTTTTATATTTGTAAATAGTTTGGCTCATTTTTCTATATTTGAAAACAACCCTTTTATTTAATTTAATTTTTTTATTTTTATTTTTTGTTTTGAGAAAGCACTCTATTGAGATTTAAACGGGCATTGACTTTCCTTAGGGAAAATAACACTAAATTTCCAAGATTTATTTTAAAATTAAATATTGATCCAAAAAACAACTTTTTATTTATATAGCACATATTGTAGAAGGTGAAGAACAAATGAGATATTAAAAAACAAACGGTTTCAACTTTTAAAACAGTTTAAATTATGGGGTATTTTCACAAATAGAAAAAAAACAAAAGTAATCACACATATAGAAAAAAAAAAAGTAGGAAAAACAAAGGTATAGGAGTACTTTTTTCTATATGTGTAATTACTTTTGTTTTTTTTTCTACGCAACAATTTCCCTCAAATTATTGTTGACGATATCAATATCGAAACATGTCAAAGGGTCAATTAATCTTTTCAAAAAAAAATTTAAATTTAAATTTTTAGATAAGTATTCAAGATAAGACCCAACTGAATCTTCTAGATCAAACACAATTACTTGGTGGCAAGATGATGACGCAGGTTAAGAAACGTAGTAAAATGTTAAAATTCAAACTATCAACTCCCTTAAATAAGGTATAGATTCTTTGACTACTACCAAGATAAAGTTATTTTCACATCGAATGGATAAAAAGGAATTTTCTAAAAACAAGGAAAACGAAAAAAAATAAATAAATAAAGAAAAGTCATTTCCGTTGTATATCTTAATTTTTATTCTAATATACTATTTTCATCCTTATACTTCCATTGCTATTTTATTTTAGTCCTTATATTTTTAATAAAACTCAAATTAAATTCACATACTTTCAATAAATTTTAAATTTAGTTCTTCAAAATTATTTTTTCTTAATCAAAATTAGTTTAAAAAAATCACTATGTAGATATATCTTCATAATTTATAACTAGAATGCTAATATAAATTAGGTTTTCCTTTTTTAGAAAAAATCAACCATTGCAAGAAGTAATTTTAAGATTTATTAGAAATAAAAGACTAAAATTTACCAATTAGTCAAATATATAGATTAAAATGATATTTTATTTTAAATTACGATATAATTTTATTATTTTTCTCAATTTTACCCTTTACTAAAAGAAGAAGGAAAAGGAAAAAGAGGATGCGGCGTGCAGATGCGGTGCGGGACAGCTATATATATACGTAAATAAATTAAATAGAAATCACGGAACTTCAATTCCAACTTTATTTCCCTCTGTAGCTTTTTTTTCGTCTTTCTTTTTGTTTTTCTTCTGTTAATGGCGTCCAGAAAAACCCTAGCTCGCCGCCTCTTCAACGCCTCCAATCGGCTACTTTTCCGAAATTCCGCCGCCGATAAATCCATTAACCTCCCACTCGATCCCGGAGATCATGGAATTTCTCGCCGATTTCTTCATCGGAGGCCCAATTTTCCCCCTCCCGCCACATTCACCCGATCGCTTCCGCCATTGCCGGTCGGATTCGGGAATGTGATGGAACAGCTCGTTTCGCGCGATAGGATTCTTCTAGATGGACTGAAGCCTCCGATGCCGGCGCCGGCGCAGGTTCCGGATGAATTGGAGGGACTTACGGTGGAGGAGACGAGGAAGTTAGTGAAATTGACGGAGGTGGTGAGATTGAAGAGGAAATTGAAGCAGATTCCGAGGAGTTGGATTACGTATCAGGAATTCGTTCGGATTTGTGGAGAAGATTGTTCAGATAATAATGGAGATAATGAAAATTATGGGGTTGAGTTGGCCAAGAGGCTTGATCATTCCGGTGCCGTCATCGTTTTGGGCAACTTCGTCTTTCTCGATCCCGAGCAGGTATTTCCAGTTAAATCACCAATCAATTCAAAAACTTAAAATAAAGAAAATAAAGAGTTAAGAACCTCCAAATATGGTGGTAATTGCAATTAGGCTCTTAAACTTCTAAACATATAAATTGAACCCTCAACCATCATATCTAGGGTTTTTGCAATTTGCCCTAATATTAAATTACAAAGAAAGCCCACAAGTGAATTGTTGATATGATTTTAAATTTAAACATAATTCCTTTTGACTTTTATAGATGGCAAAATCAATAGCTAGCTTGATTCCCACGCTAGGAATCAACAACGAAGTCTCAACAGGCAACCAGGAGCTCGAAGAAATGGAAAAACAGAAGGCCATGATCGACGGCAAGGCCGATCAACAAGCTCGCCGTGAATTCCGGTGGGGCCTCGGGTTTCTAGTGGCTCAAACCGCCGCCCTAATGAGGTTGACATTTTGGGAGTTAACTTGGGACGTAATGGAGCCAATTTGCTACTTCATAACGTCAACATATTTCATGGGTGGTTATGCCTTCTTTCTAACCACTTCCAAAGAGCCTTCTTTTGAAGGGATTTACCAAAGCCGCTTCATCGCTAAGCAAAAGCATCTCATGAAGCTCCACAATTTTGACATCCATAAATACAATCGCCTTCGAGGACATGATGATTCCAATCAATTTCCTTCTTCAAATCATCAGTTTTTTTAAAGCTAGAGAGTACATATACAAAAATTATTGAGAGCATTTTAAAGTTTTGAAAATCATTGTTTCCTACTATTTTATATTCTTTTTGCGACATGACTTTTGAGCGGTTGTAGTACAAAGAAACGAGTCTAAGTTTCATACATTCTTTAAAGTAAACATATACTATCACTATGAATGTTGACACTTGTTGTGAAAGAATTGTCGCCGAATAGATTGAGAATAATAATAATGAAAAAAAAAAAGAAAATAACACGTGAAAAACGCCTACACAAATTAGGGTAAGAATTACGGGCTAAAATAGAAAAAATCCACTATATAAATATAGTTACCATCTTTATTTCTTATAGAGAAAAAACAAACTAAGAAACTCTATTTTATCTTACAATTCACTTGTTTTGGGAATCTGGATGGATTGCCAACAATGGGTACTCACCTATTCATATTCCACGTAAACTTGACCATGAAACAAATCCAATAGCTCCAAATTGACCACGAAACAAATCCAATAGCTCCAAATTGACCATGAAACAATGTGAAAGATCTAATGGTCACAGATTAACCTTGAACAAAGTGAAAGATCTAATGACAAGAAATTAATCTTGGACAAAGTGTAAGATCCATTAGCCACAAATGACTCCAAAGAAGCTTCTTAAACAATCTTGAACATACTATTATTAGGGCGAAAATAACATTTTTCGTCCTCATACTTTGAAATTTATTTAATTTTAGTTTTTAAACTTTCAAATGTTCAATTTTAGTGTCTCTACTTTCAATAAAATAATCTTAAATTTAGTCCCTACTACTAGTTTATTTTTCATTATTTTTCATTTTTTATTAGCATTTTCACTATAAATTTTGAAAACATATTTACATATTGTGTTTTTTTTTCATGAAAATTATTATTATCATTTAATCGATTTAAATAAAAATTAATTTTAAAGGATTAAATTTAAGATTTACAAACTATCAGAACTAAAATTAGACATTTGAAAGTATAAAGATTAAAATTGAATAAATCTCAAAATGATATTTTAATCTAAAGACACAATTATTAAACACAAAATACTTTTTGTAACTAATTCAGAGTTAAATTACAAATTCAACCATCTCTTGAACTTTCAAACTTCAAACGTATATAAAATATATCTCATTGTTTAGTTTGTGTATATATATTTAGTGGGATTTCTAGGCAAGTGAAAGTAAAATAAAATAAAATAAAAAAAAATTGATTTAGATAAAAAGAAAGATCGGATAAGATATCACGGGGCTTGAAAACAGGGAGATTTTTTTTTTAATAATTATTATTAATATTGCACGTTTTAAAATTTACTATAAATATATATATACATTTCCAAACTTATTAAAAAAAATTGTAGTAATTATCTCTTGAAGATAACCTTCTTCAAATATGCTATAAATATATTATTGTAATTGCATTCATGATCTCTTAATTTAAACTAATTAGTTGAATAATTTTGATTTATTTTATCTTACAATTCATTTGATCTGGGAATCGGTATGGATTGCCAAAAATGGCTACCTACACATTCATATTCTAAATAAACATGGCCATCAAGCAAATCCAATAGCTTCAAATTGATCTTGATCAATGTAAAGGATCTAATGTTCACAAATTGACGTTGAACAAAGTAAAATATCTAATGATCATAAATTGATATTGGACAAAATGTAAGATCTATTGGCCACAAATGACTCCAAATAAGTTTCTTAAACAATCTTGAAAATACCATTATTATGGTTAAAAAACTCAAATATTTACAAGTATAGTAAAATTATTATTAAAATTGCATGTTTTAATATTTGCTATAAATATATACATAAGTTTCCAAACTTATTAGAAAATTTCCGTAATTTAAAAAAAAAAAATTATCTCTTGAAGAGATAACCTTTTTCAAAATTCAATTTTGTATCATGATAAATATTGTAATTTTAAAGAAAATAACATTTTCAATTTTTTACATATTTAGTGCACAAAATGCACTTTTTCTTTGCATTTTTTTAAAATCTTGAACTATAAAATCATGGGATATTTTAAAATATAGAAAAATGAGTCAAACTATTTATAAATGGAATAAATTTCACTATCTATCCTCGATAGATCGCGATAGCGGATAGATAGTGAAATTTTTCTGTTTTTATAAATAGTTTGATATCTTTTTATTTATATTAATTTTCCTAAAATTATTATAATTGTATTCACGATCTTTTAACCAAATTAGCTAATTAGTTGAATAATCTTGATCAATTTACAAAACGATAAATTTGATTTATTTTTGTGATAAGATGATGTTTAATATTTAAGTTATCTTTTAGATATTATAACATTTAATAAAAAAAATCAATTCTATAAAAAAAGTGGGAAGGAAAAAATATAAATAAGAAAAGAAAAAATAGTTTATATTTTGTTTGAAAAAAACAATATTACCTTCGGCGAGTATCTTCAGGAGACAATTTCAAATATTTATAATGTTTTAAAAGTTGTAATGTAAAAAAAAAAAAAAAAAAAAAAAAAAACTTCGTAAGGCTTAGCCTAAAACTCAAGGCTAGTTAAGGTATGAGCTATAAATTAGAGCTAATTTAATTGGCCCAACAAGAAACAGTGGCCAACCAAACATGGCCCACTCCCACATGAACAATAATATTGGACTTCTTCTTTATTATTTTTTTTAATACAACAAATCGAAGAGATTGAATTTGAACCTTTAGTATCAAAGAGATAGTAAATGTTAATTATTGTCGATTAATCAAAGTAGAGAATTGTAGTTATGCAGTTAAAAGCAATTATGAAGTTGAGTAGTATTTACGGTAAGAAACGGTTATACGATCAACAACAATAATTGTTAAAGATGGTATTTGAACTGCAACTATAGTTAAGAAGATATAATTTAAACATAGTTCAACCAATTAAGACGTATATGTTTTCGATCAAAAAGTAATTAAAAACTGAGCCCCTAACCCATATGTTGTTAAACTAAAATAGAACAAAAGATAAAATGAAAAAGGTGTACTAAAATCTGATATTGTTGGATGAACTACATAAGTTTGTTAAAAAAAATTCAATTTTGTGTCTAATAAATCTTCAATCTATTAAAAAAAAAATTGTAAAAGAAAAAAAATCATATGAACTTATTAGACAAACGAAATTGAAAGTTTAAGTTTCTATTACAATTACAATTCAATTTTAAATATAATAAATAAATTAATATTTATTGATATTTTTTAAGTTTGGATATCCATCAAATACATAATTAAAAATTAAAAAAAAAATCTTATTAAGTATGTTTAAAGTTTATATACATAGTAAACACAAAATTTAAAGTTTATAACAAATTTTTTTTAGATATTTTTAAAATTTAAAGACCATTTTCATATAAATTTAAGAGTTTTAAAGGACAAAATGAGTAATAGAATTTTGTTTTTGTCATTTGCTATAATGTAGTGGATGAGATAATACAAATTTATGAATCAACAAAAAAGTAGGTTTAGTGTTTTTTTTTTCTTTTTTGGTCCTTTTTTTTTCTAGCTTTGCAAACACGTCCACAAAAATGTTTTAAATTATATTTTTACTGTGAGAATGAAAAGTTAACAAGTTACCTCCTCATCGTCACTCATAACATATATATTAATATAATCCTGTCATATTTATTAAAAGTAACTTTTCATTGTTTTATTTCTTTTTTCAGAAATATTTTTATTCATTCCTATGAGCTTGCACAAAGCAAGGTCCACGTGGGCCATACAAGCGATCGAAGTCCAAATGCATCTTAAAATTTGCGTAAAAACTTGCATATTTAAAGGATAGATTCGAATCGACTAGTCAAATTCTTGTCGTTTCACTAAAAAATAAACGATCAAGTTCATTTTATTACTAACACTCGACAAACTCGAGGGTTGTACCTACCTTGACACTGCTGATATTTCATATAAATTTTAAGTGAGAGTTAAAGAAGGAGCCTTATAAATAGCCTCACACTACCAACCTCAAGGAGTAATAACTCTGAGAGGTTTTATTTTATTTTAAAGAGAAAAAATATTTGTGTAAATAGGATTGATTTTATTTATTTGTGTTTTGAGTGGTAGCGTTTCTAATTCCATGGTTGAATAAAAATATTGATGTTTTTTAAATATATAAAGTATGGAGCAAAATAACAAAGATGTTAGTAACAAATTTAGAGTAGTCTAGAATTTAATATTAAGAAGGCTACAAATTAAAGTTGAAAAAATGACACAATTGGACTGTGATGTTTAATAATTAAAAAAAAAAAGATAATTAAGATTATATAATCCATCTTAAAATACTTCTATAATAGAGACAACATGTCAACAACAAATTAAAATGATTCAATTTTATACTAAAAAGTTTGGCAATTTAAAATGTCAATATATATATTAAAAAATCAATCTAAACTTAATTTAATTAGTTAAATTAAATGTTTTTTTTTATTAAAAGGTTGAGAAACGCAAATTCTCAAAGAAAAACAAATTAAAAAACTAGGAAAATTTAGTGAAGGATGAAAATGTCGGTTATGACTATGAGTTGGATTATAAAAAATTAAAAGACTTAATTTAATTGAATCAAAATTTCAATCTTTACAAAATTCAAATATGTTTTCTTTATAAAAAAAATAATTTTAACTGAATCAAAAGAATTAAATATATAATAGATATCTCTTATTTTATGATTGAATTTTTTTTAAGATATCTTATTTTAAGGTTTCCATCAGGTTGGTCTCAAAAATTTTAAATATAACACTTTTAGCCCTCAAATTTTGAAAAATAGTTTTACTAATTTTATATTAATGTTATGAATTAAATAGATTTTTTCTTTTCTCTTTGTTCTTCTTTCTTTTCTGTCCCTTCCCCTTTTCTTCTCCCTTTTCCTCTTTTCTCTTCATCTTAAACATTAAGTGCATAATTTAATTCAATCTCAAAGTTTTAAAGATATTCTTTATTGGTGCGAGAAGCTCACACACATTTGTAGTCGTCATGACTTCTCGTGGGCTTGTTTGCTAGCTCTTTTCTTTTGGTATGGTCTCACTTTTTTAGCTGACCTACTTGAGAGTTCCTCGCACTGGTGTGATGTTGAGCCTACCATACTCCGATATTTAAGTTAGTCTATAGGGTGTATAGTTCGATTAAACACACAAAAGTAACGCCAATGCTCTCTTTTGGAGATAACTTACTCTTCTCCGTTAGAGTCGTCGAGTGGACCTATCTATAATGTCCTTTCTCTAATACGTACATGTGGTTACATGTAACTTCGACAATGTCAAGTAGTGTTGGCACTTGAGGTTGCAGGGCGCCAGATCGAGCACAACTTGATTATTTTCTAATTGGTACATATTCACTGACTTGGTTGGTCGACCCGAAACTCAATGCTCTGACTTTTCTTTTTTAGGACCCATGTGTTTCTATGCTGCCTCCCAATTTTCCTTGAGCTTAAGTTCACTCATGGACTTTAAACTTTATTTAGGACAACCCTCAACATTTTTGTATAATGTTACCTTAAAACTTTTTAGAGGGAACAACTTTTCGTCCTTGAAATAAATTAGTTGAATAATCTTCCTCATTTCCTTTTCAATGAGAACTTCCCACACCCTTTTTAAGGGGACCATTTCGTCCAAATATATATATATATATATACAAAATAAAGATTGGTTGTTTGTAATTAAAATTTTCCAAAAGGAATAACAATGGAATCTTAAAAAAGCTATTGTCAAATGTTCTTATCACTTAAAAGAAAAAACAAAATACCTAGATAGGATGCATCCATCTTTTTGCACTTCGGTAATACAATAAAAAGAAATTTCAAGAATATTTATTTTAAAAAAAAATCCTATAACATCATATAGTTGAATGAAATAGCTACATTTCAGTATGCATCAAATTTATTTTTCTACAATCTAATCATCACACAATTTATTTTGTTAACTTTCATTCCACCACAATTTATAATTTTCAACTGTCATAAAGAAAAGAAAAAAAAAAGATATTTTTCTTTTTCTTTTTGAAAAGATCTAATGAAAAGTGGGAAGACATGAATTTTTATTTTAGTCATAAATTAAAATTCACACTAACAAATTAAAAAGTATAATAAAGGGAGAAAAAGAAAGTAGGAAGCACATCTCATAATAATTTCTCCCTTTTTAGGTACATAACATTCAGTGCCATTTTAATTTTTGTTTATTTTCCTGCAAAAAGTAACTTTTCAATTTCAAAATTTAAAGGAACATTATTTTTCTGAGATAAAAATCATTTTTATTGTTTCTTTCCATAATTCAAACCCTAATCCTGAGGTTTTGTCTCCTAAACATTACACTTTTCCTCAGCCATAAACCTATACACATACTTTTAAAAATTTGTAATAATATACATAATATATTTACTTACTCTCTTTACAAAACCAAAATTTCACAATTTTCTTAGCTTCCAAACAGGCAGCAGAGCACCAGACTAAGAGTATAACACCAAATTCTTTCTTTCTCACCCTCTCTTCCCCCCATACATTCACCAATTCCTTTGTAAAATCCAAAACTGGAAGTGACCCAAAAACAGAATCAATCAATTAATAATACTTCTCTTTGAAATTCTCGGCCTTGGACAGTCGTACCAGAGATTGATTCTCTAAATTTCCAGAACAGGGTTGTTGGTGTTTTATGATCTTCACAGAATCCTCTGTTTTCCCCAGATGAATTTTGAGATAGAAGTTGAGGAAAAGCAGTAAAATGGCTCCGTTGAGAACAGAATTGAAACTCCAAGCTCCAATTCCATTGCATCCGCCTTTCATGAAGTGAAGCATCAAAACACCCACATGGCAGGCTAAATTACAACCCAACAGAACGAATTGGCAATTCACCACAAAAGGGAAACAAGCTCTTCGCAATCCAATCGCCGTCCAGAATCTGTAGCCGTAAACCACCGCGTACACCACCGAAGTCGAGAGAATCGCCAGAACCTGAAACGACTGAGAAAATTCAAGCCAGAGGAACGACATAAACGTGGAGATCGAGTGGTTGAAGAGCTGGAAGAAGGAGAGTCTCCGACTGCGAAGAATGGTGAAAATGGTACGGAACATATGGAAGAATCGCGACAAATAATAGATGTAGGACCAGAAGAAGACGCGTCCTGAAGGACGAGTGCCTAAGGGGAAACAGAGGAGCCATTGGAAGGGGGTTTTGGACCGGCGCCAGAACCATCGGGTGTCGCGGATCTCGGCAGCGGAGGAGAGGAGGATACCGGCGGAGATTAGGGTGGAGATTAGGGCCATGGAGAGGCAATGGATGGCTGGAATGGGACCGAGAGGGACAGGGCGGCCGGGGCGGAGGAGGAGGCTGAGGAAGAGGTGGACGGTGGTGGAGAAGGCGAGGTAAAAGGCGATGGAAGAGAAGAGGAAGGACCAAGTGGAACCCCATGAATGGGTGTGGCTCCACCGGAATCCGACGATGGAGGGGTGCTCCGACAGCCAGTAGGTGAAGTCGTTGATGGGGATGATTCCGGGCGACATCGCCGTCGACGTTGAGAGGGAACGACCAGACGGCGGAGGGCAGCGGGATTTACGTCAAAGTCATGGGGAAGCCATGAGAATGGCGAAATCGGAGGAAAATTGGGGAAGGGGGGGAAGGAATTTGTGGACGATGTAGAAAATTTGGGCCGTTTTTTAGCGGAAACGTGTGGGTGGAAACGGAAATACCCTTTTTACCTTCCACACGTGTGTAACCTCTTTAACACGTGCTCCACCAATCTCCCCTTAAAACTAGGAAAATTACCTATACTACCACAATTGATTATGTGTATAGTCAACACCTTATTCAAAATATGGTGAAATCTTAAATATTAATAAATACAAATTTATAAGAGTACTATAAATTTTTCCCTTAAAACTTTACGCCCTTCCAAATTCTAATTAATTTTGGTAAAATTATACCAAATTCTCTAAAAATTTGAGACAAGTTTCAACGGTTTGTTTAAACTTTAGAAAGTTTCATTTAATTTTGAATTAAAAAAATACATCTTCTTGATGGCAAAATTCAGATAAGAAAAATGTACATGACCTTCACATGACAACCCTAAACAACAGTAAATTTATAATTTGGAGTAAAGAGAACCAGTAAAAAAAAAAAAAAAAAGCTCTGTACCAAAGTCAAATATGGAGGAGAATGGTAGTATAGAAAATAAGCCATAAATCTAAGTTCCATATGAATTATAATTATGTATTTATAGGGAGAATGAGATGACTTTTTTCTTATCCTACTTAAGTTAAATTGGATGGATCATTGATTAGTTGACACCTGCACTTATTTGAACTCAAATCCACTTTATGTACTTATTTTTTTTTTCTTTTTCTGATTATTGGCTTATTTATCAGGTCCAAATTTACCTACAATAATTAACTCTAGGATCAATTTATGTCATTCACTTAAACAGAAAAAAAAAAAACTTTCAAGGGTATATTTTGAAATAATTTTAAAATTCAGAAGATTAAAATAAAAATTTCAAAAGTTTAGAAGTGAATGTATATTAAAATTTTAAGAGTATTTTGTATCAGTTAATCCTTTTATTTATTGATTATTGATTACTGACTGTTTTATTTTATTTAAGAATACCATTTCCCCTTTTACAGTATATACTATCTTGTTGTTTCAAAAAAAAGAAAAAAGAAAAAACCAAATTATTCAGCCGTGCAGATATGGAGTTTGAGACCGCCATACCCCTCACGAGTTTCACACGTGATACTCGTGAGAATTGATAATGATTTTTCCCATTTCATTTCAAACCATGGTAAAGTTTAAATTTGGCTAAATTCCGAATTTGGTCTCGTATATGCTTGAACTTAAATTCAATTTAAAAAAAAAAAAGAATACGAACTTTAAATTCTTATATATTTTATCTAATTTTATTTTTAAATCCTTCCTAACTTCTATTTCAAGTTTACTTTTTAATTTTCTATTTCAAGTTTAGTTTTTTTTTTTTTAAAAAAAAAGAGTGTATTTGACATCACTTTAATTTCAAAATAATTTTGGATGAAAACAAAGTTTTTTTTCTCTCTCTCTCTAAAATTAACAATATTTTGTAATAGATAAAAACCAACCTTTTAAGTTAATTTTATAAAACTTGATTGATCCAAAATTGCTTTATAATCACTTTGTGGTATTTGACATTTGTGAATCGCTTTTAGATATGACACAATCAAACAATCCTGTCATCATAACTACTCTTAAGAAAATATAACTAAATAGGACAAGTGTTTTAATAAAAACAACTTTTTTTTCAATAAAATTTTAAAAATATACTTTTTAAAAAAGTAAATCAACTAAAAAGTATGTCAAACTCACCCTATGCCATAAAGTATCAAATTGAAATGATATCCAAAAAAAAAAAATATAGGAAAAAAATTCTTAATTTAACCTTTAAATTATAATTTGGTCATCGAATTTCCATGTTATATTTATTTCGTGTTTATACTTAAGAAAATATGATCTTGTGAAGTTGGATATTTTTAATCTTTCATTTTTTTTTTTGTTTTGGAGAAAAATATAATCTTCCATTTCTTTTTAAAGTTTTTAATTAGTCACAAATTAATTATTAATTAAATTACTTCAAGCGGATTCAACAAAATATTTAACGATTTAAACTTATTGTTGATGAAATTTTTATGGGTGCCTAATTGCAAGCATTTGGTAACCAAATAAATCATACAACCTTGTAGGATTTGAAACTATATAGATTTTTTTAAAGTACATGAATTGAATCTACCCAATTAAAAATTTTGTGGACTAAATTTATAATTGGATCCTATTCATAAAATACTTATTCTTTATTTTTTTTAAATTTTAATTAAATAATTTTTTTTTATAAGAATTTGACTAATAATTGAACGAAATGTGAAAATTATTATAAGAAATAAAAACCTAAAAACAAAATGCTTACCAAACTATTCTTAATAATTAGATTTTGTTAGCTAACTCATCATTGATTGGGCAATAATTTAATAACATTCATTTTTAAATTATGCAACAACGCATGATCATTTTATTAATAAACATTAATTAATATATCAAGTGGTAGCATTCTACAATGTTTTTATATTTTGTACAACATGATAATGATTCTGTCATGTTTATCCGATATCATCAAGATAGGATTTTAATTAATGCTATGTTTGCAATTTTAAGTAATTAAACATACAATTTTTTAGCCAACTTAAATACAAAGTATGCAATTTTAAGTAATTAAACCTACAATTTTTTAACCAACCTAAATACAAAACGATTACAAAGCTCAATTGACATATATCTTAGCGATTACGAAATTAGTAGTTTGAAATTTTCTACCAGTATAGTATTAAAAAAAAATAGAAAATAGAACATTTTCAAAATTTTATTGATTTATACTAACATTATTTTTCAAATATTTTACTGTGATGAGGTATTTTGTTTTATACTTTTAATTTTCAACAATATATGAAAGTTAATTACGTTAAACATCGAAAATATAATATTTTAACCAATTCAATTAAACTTAAATTAACATGTACTTTTTAATTATTCTTGATTTGGCTGGTTGGATTTTATATTTTGTGGATAAGGGAAGTTTTTGTATTTAATTGATAATTAATGTTAACCATTATATATTGTTAAATAATAGTATTTTCTTTCGCATATTACTATCAAAACTACTCTCTATTATCTAATTAATTTTTCTTTTGTAATTGTAGATTTAAATATAGTCGAATAGATGATATCTTAATTATTATTATTATTTTGTCTCTCGAGATCAGATATTCAAATGTACATACCGAACTTAATGAAAATAAAACTCTTAAATAAATAAATAATAATTTTTATATTAAAAATGTGAACGTGCCATTATAATTTATCGGGGAGGGGGGAATTGATAGAAGCTAACAATAAATTCATTAAAAGAGCTAACCACAACCACACTCCTCGAGGAGGAGGATAAAAAGTCTAGAATAATACAATGAATCCTAACCACGAGCTAGAAGAAGAATCGAAAACAAAAAAAAAATCAAACTACTCAACACACGACGCAACAATATGTAACCTAAAATAGAAGAACTTCAAAGTAAATAGCTAAATCAAATATTTTGAAAAAAAAAAAACTCTAAATTTACCAAAATTTATACCAAAAAGGTACAAAGATATGAAAATACGATGTCATAAAGGTTCATTCACCGTCACTTTCATCACTACTGCAAGAAACAAACTTCAAAATATAATTTTTTTTTTTACAAAATGTGACGTATGGTATAAGTATATATATAATTATGAAATATTTTCTTCATAAAGTTAATAAAAAAACAAAATCCCATTTTATTATTATAATATTTTTCCAGTTATATTTACCCAACGTCTCTCGTAGTGTATGGAGAGAAACAAATTAGGTGAGAGAGGAGCGAAATTTGCTGGACATGCAAAGTATAGTTGGTGGAAAGTTTATTTATTTATTTATTACTTTTGAAATTATTGAGACCCTAGACAAAAGGGTAGGGTTTTGTCTAGGGGTTGGATTGTAAAATAACATCATCAATTAATGATTGTATAAATAAATATTTTATATGACTACCGACATTAGCGTGTCCCAAAATATTACAATTTTATTCTTGAGATTTGAATTTTATTTCAATTTGATTCATAAGTTTCAAGATTTACTGTTTTAACTTCAATTTTCATTAAATATTTATTTTTGATTATTAATGACAAAACTCCCATGAGAGTAAATTTATTCTCCATACATAGAACTCTTGACTGCCTGCACTTATTTGCTCTCTAATTTAAGTATCGAAGCTTGTATGGCAAGCAACACCTGTGTGCAGGTCTTTCTATTTTGCATGTCATTCTCTTCCACTATCAAATAAATTTACCGTTGTTGTCACGTTAATGTCAGATGCATTTTACCTTATCTGGATTTTGACATCAACAGTATATATCAACATCGACATTTTGTCAATATTTCATTTGATATATTTGTAAAATTGAGATCTCTACATTTTTGTTGACATTGTCATTTTAAACATTTTCCTCTAATCTTGAGTAGTATTAAAAAACAAAACAAGCGTAAAGAATGAAACCAGTGTGAATTGATGCATTTTTTTTTTTGGTCCAACATGTGGAGATTCGAACTTTCATATTTTGGTTGAAAATAAAATAGTTTTACTAGTTGAGTTGACGTATACTTAGATTGCCAACATGTTAACTAAATTGCATTTAATCAAATTAGTCAAATTAATTAGGATCTTTGTTGCTTTAATATGTTAAATTATCAGTCTAAGAAAAATAAAATTTGTGTCCAATAAATTTAAAATGATAAATTTATGGTAATTTACTTATGTATACTTAACAATTCTTTCACTTAAAGACTTAAAATTTTGTAATAACAATTGTAAAGGCAAAAAAAAAAAAAAAAATGACATTACACAAAGTTTGAACCTAGAATGCCTCTTATTCAATATCACGATAAATCAGAATTAATCATATATATAGAGAGAAATGGTTGGATGCAGTTTAATTCCATACATCATTTTCTTTTAATTATATATTATATTTGGTATAATTTATAATAATAATTAAGATTAAGATGAGATAATTTTGCATGTTTATCTAATCATTTATGTGGGAAGCAAATGTAAGTAAGGTTAGGTGAGACGTGTCTCATAATATTAAATTACATGTTTTCTAAGCTAACTCTGATTCCTCATTTTCCTATTTTCTATGTGACAGATTTGCGCTTTTCCACATTTCTGTACCTAAATTTTAATCCCCCACATTCTTTAATACCATTGAAATTTGTGTTTTACAATTCAATACTTATATAAATTACATGTAGTTGGACATTGTTGGCGTGGGACAAACTCCCACGTGGGCTTTTAGCGCTCCTTCGGTCAAATCTTCTCATTCGGATATGTCGTTGGAGCTGACTTACGTAAATGTATTCGTATTAGTGTAGTTATCGAGCTAAGTACACTCTAATGCTTAAATTAGCATAGAGAGTATAACGAGTATTTAGCTTAACTAAGTATGAAAATATTCGTATTTCTAGAGCTGTCTTTTCTCTTTTTGGGACTCTACGTCTCTTATACAATCTCTTGTTTTTCTTGGGCCTAGGTTTATTCGTAGACTTTGAGTTTTGTCTACAGCAACCGTCAATAGAGATTAGCACATATGATTGAATTATGTTAGATTAACATATATTAAAGAACACCTTATTATCCAATCTAATTAATAATAATAATCCCTTGCAATTTATTTTAATGTACAAAGTACAAATTTAGTTTGTTTTATTTTTATAGATGCCTATATAGTATACATGTTCGAGAGTGATTTTGAAATGAATAATGTCACTTTTGTCATATTTATAATCATTTTGAAACACACCTTTCACACTCCAAATTAATTAAGTGTTTAATTTTATACACCGAAACGCATTTTTCATAGTATTAAACCTAAATTAGAAGGAATAAAATTATATTTCCAGTAATTTTGAAAAAGATAAAAGTGATTTTGACAATTTCAGAATCACTTCCAAACATTTTTTTCTTAGCCTATGAGATTTTGAAAGGAATTGTTTTAGTCTTTGATGTTTGAAAAATAGTTGTGAATCGTCTTTGATTTATTTGACCTTTAGTTGATTTAACAAAAATGTTCATTTGGCGGTTATCTACTAACATAGATTTGCTTTACTTGCCATCTTTAACAAAGATATAGAATAGGGGTGGAAATAAAGAACGGGTTCGGGAGGGTCAAAATTAAGTTTGATAAGTAATAATATTGAGGGTTGCCTCAGACAAGGGCCAAAGCCTACGGGCGAGCCTAAGCTATAGAGAATTCAAAGTACTGTTAATTATTTTTTTTTTAAAAAAAATCAACCAAAGATGTGTTGAACACCTATATAATCGAGTGAAAGTTATCAAATAAAAGGCCTAAAGGTAATAAGTTTAATTAATGGTAGTTATCTATTTAGAAATTAATATTTCTCTACAAACTTTCTTTCTACCAAAATATTGTAGGATCAGATAGATTATCCCATGAGATTAGTTAAGGTTCTCGTAAGTTGGTCCATACTTATAGATATCTAAAACAAAATTATATTGCTTGATTAATTATATTACCGATGTTCGATCATTATTCTCTAATATAAAATTAAAAAAAGCATTATTGCAACATGAAATAGAAAAGATTTTGCACCACTAATGTGTTTGATTACAGAGATGATACATTGATATTAAAAATAAAAAACTTAATAATAAATTTTTTGTGTGTTGAACCATTAGTGGGTGAGATATTCAAATTTCTAACTTTTTTTTCTTTTTTAAGAATGCATGCTTTATAGCGAGTTAAACTATGTTCATATTGGCTACATTAATATTAAATTAAAAGACATTTTGATGTGGAAAAAGTAACTTTAAAGAGTAAGAGTGTGTTGGTTTAACTTTTCAAGTGTTTAATTTTGAAAAAGTTAGAGCATTTGGTAATTACTTAAAATAGTTTAGGTAAAAATGTGTTTATGAAATAAGTTGGTTTATGATAAATACTTGAAATCAAAATTAAATAATAATAATAATAATAATTTTTGTGTGTTTAATCATTAATGGCTAATCTTTCCCTAATTTGTATAATTCTTAAAATTACCAACATACTCTTAAAAGTCATCTACCTAATTTTCACTATGTTGCCATGGCTACCACCTCCTTTGCTGACCAACTCTAGCCGTCATTGTCAGCCAACTCTAGTGATCACCATCGGTCATCTTCAACCACAACCTCCAACGACCACCTCCGGCCAACTCTGATCACTATTGTCCGCTAACTCTAGCGGCCACCACGATCGTCGACCTCCTCCGAATACCTCCACGACCACCTCTAGCCACCACCACGATCAGCGACCAACTCCCACGACCACCACTCTAACTCCAACAACCATTATTTTAAATTACTAGTTCATAATATTTTATAGTCGTCATTTATAGTAATTTGATATTAATAAAAACAATCTTAGTATATAACAAAACAAAGAAATTTATGTAAAAAACACTTTTGAAAAAGAGTTGTCAAACACATGAGTGTTTTTATTCATATCAAGTTATATCAAAAGTGTTTAAATGAAAATAACTTTTTGAAAAAGCATTTTTTTCTAAGTCAATTATCAAGTAGACCTTAAATTGATGTAAGTGGATCAACTTGCCAAAGTAATGTTAGCTCAATGGTAATTGACATGACATTCCTTCCTAAAAGTTGAAGGTTTGATTTCCTATATTCGCATTTATTGTAGTAAAACGATGGCACCAACCTTATCAATTAACATATAATTAAATATTATATTTGACCAGAAAAAAAATCTAAAAGAACTTAAAATTTTAAACAGCCATCAAACATTGATGGTTTAAATCTATTTTCTTGAATCCACTCCACCGTTATTTTAACAAACATAACATAATATAAGTTTAATACAGCACATTCAATTTGCCTCACGATGTAGCCACAATAACTATTAATATTTTTTTTAAAAAAAAAACTATTAATAAACTTCTATGCCTATTAAATAAAATCTTAATAATTAGTAATCTTGCATGTTATTATTTACTGGACTTTTTATTTTTTTAATTTTTATAACGATATCGAATCATCGGCTCAACGTTGTGAGGATGTCTCTTTCACTCACACCCACTATCGATATAACATTTTAGCACATGTCCTTGATCAAAAAGTTATGGTAGCGAATTGTACGAATCCTCTTCATACTCTTTATCTTGTATGGTTTGTTCAGATGGTGTCCAATAATTTAGTTATGCACTATACTATGTAGTTTTATTTTGTTTTTGTTTTCCTAAAATAAATTACATTTTTAGTGCCCAAATTTTGAACAATATGTGCATTTGGTCTCCGAATTTTACAAGTATACCATTTTAGTTCCCCAGGTTTATAAGAATAGGTTCATTTGGTTCTTATGTTTTTAAAATATACCTTTTTAGTCTCTAAATTTTTTAAAAATAGGTTTAAAAGGTCTTTCAAATAATTTTATTATTATTATTTTAAATAATTATATGACATTTTAAATTAGAAGAATAATTTTTAAAAAACCATCTCCTCTCTAAAATTATCTTTTCCTAATTTTAAATATCATATAATTATTTTTAAAAAATTAAAAAAAATACTTGAAAGATCCTTTAAACCTATTTTTAAAACCTAATCTATTTTAGTTAGATTAGGTAGATATCTTTGATCATCATTAATGTAGTGTTGGACTTGAGAGATTTGATATTCAAAATGTAAGGGGACATCGATTGGGAGTTAAATGGGCGTCTATTTTATACCAAATTGACATTTCAAAAATATACATCAATACAATATTTAATAATGTAATTTATACTATGAAAGATCCCTATGAAAATACTTGGTCTATTCAGAAATAAATCACTTTCTATCAAATGTCTATGTAGAAATGGACCATTTCCAATCCCTATCTCCACACCTAACTTCCACTATTCTAAACTTTATATTTTTCAAATTTCATGTAACATTCAATGCAAAATAAGCTAACTTGGAATTAATTTAATTTTGTTAATATATTTTACCTATTTTGACTTTATTCTAATCAACTTTCCAATATCTAGCTTTTCATACCTATTAAAGTCTTTTGCTTTTATTGTGCATTGTCCTTTTCTCACAGTGCATGGCTTTCTCCTCTAAACCACTACAAAACCCTGAGTTTTAAAAACTAAAATCTATTTGGTACCGCTTTTGTAAGAAAATGAAAGGAAATAAACTTAATTTTCAAAAAATAAAAAATAAAAAATAAAATAAAAAAAATAGACTCCAAAATTAAATTTATTTTCTTTCATTTTTTTACTATTAATCTTAAGTAGAAAAGTTGTATTCTTAACTAAATTTCAAAAATAATTTTTTTTTTTATTTATAAAAAAGTACTTTTTTTAGTTAGTTTTTCAAATTTTGACTTGGATTTCAAAAATATTAGTAAAAAAATAGATATCAAAACAAGAGATTTAAATGTGGAATAGATGTTTATAGGGTTAATTTTAAAAAACAAAAAATAAAAGATTAAATGGTAACCAAACGAGGCCTTAGTTTTTTGTTTTTGTAAATTAAGCCTATAAATACAATTTCATTTCTAAATTTCTTGATTTGTTATCTACCTAATTTCTATCAATATTTTAAAAACCAAGCTAAGTTTTGAAAACTAAAAAAATAGTTTTTAAAAATTTCTTTGTTTTTAAAATCTAGCTAAGAATTCAACTCTTTTACCTAAGAAAAACAAAAACCATAGCAAGAAATTGAGGAAAAATACTTAATTTTCAAAAACTAAAAACTAAAATTCAAATGGTTATCGAACGAGACTTTTTTTTTTAGTTTTAAAAACTTGGCTCATTTTTTAAAAACATTGATAGAAACTATGTAACAAAGTAATAAATTTAGGGGTAGAAGATGTGTTTGTAGGCTTAATTTTTTAAAAACTAAAAACTAATAATTACCAAATGAGACTTAAAATACTTCCACACGGGAAATGAAGTATTTTTTTTTATTAACTTCTCAATGAAATCAAAACAAAAAAAATGTTGAAGTATTTTTTTTAGTAAAATAAAGATGAAGGGATTTGAATCATAAAATTCGTAATTACATAAATACTGGTTAAAGTATGCTCGTTTTGACAAAGGAGAATTATATATTAATTAGAGCATCATTTCGATGTGTCACATGTATAACGTTTACCTCAGTTTTTACAATTCACTACATGGTTTTTTTCTTTTTATTTTTTTTTCCCTTTAGAAAGGTCCCTAAATGGTAATTTTTTAACCATTTGGATGATTAAAAGAGTAAAATTGAAATTATTAAAACAACATAAATGCTTTTGAAACTTACCGTATAAAGCTTAGAATCATTTGCTTTGCTTTTGGTTCTCCTTCATGTCATTGGAAATAATAATCTTTCCTTATAAATTCATAATCATTTCCTTATTTAATCAGGTAAGATTTTGGTCACATTTCCAACATCTATGATCAATAAATACAATTTGATTGCAGAAGTAAGGATAATCAATCCAATTGCATTTGAAAATTATGTGGAACCCACCAGCCTTTTTCAAATACTTTGAATAATTTTTCAATTTTTACTCCATTACCGTTACCGTTATCGTTACATATACTATTACTTTTACAGTGGAAGAATTATGAATCTGTCACAGTTACTGTTACTAATCGACTCCAAGTGGTTACGGTAACAGTAGGAAGACAAGGCAAAGTAAACACTAAATAGTTAATGGGTTACTAATCAACCTCAATCGTAATCATATTATGTTTGCAAAATGCCTAAACAAATGTGATCAAAAGTAATTTAATTACGTTTGAGATTGAGACCCATTACAAATGATTCATCAATGCAATCTCATTGCAATTACACCAATTCTAATTACGAATTAGTAAACGTGGTGTAAGAGTATATGATTTTAAAATTTAGAATTTAGCCCTTTTTGTTTGATAAGACTTTACAAATAATTTTTTTATTTTAAATTGAAGATAAAGACAATAATGCAAGAAATGTTAGCGGGCATAGCATCTACAACAAATGCTAGTGAGGGTATGTATACTACTAAATTTCTCTTAACTTTTTGGATCTATTCACATGTAAATGATTGGACTATAAAGAACTAGTTAGATTATATGACATCTTTAAATTTATAATACCTTTAATTATCTATAATTTCTTCTAATCTAAAGAAATTTCTACATTATTCGTATAAATTGTACCTAAGTATCATAAATTACTAATCTCAAATTTATCATTATGCTATATTAATTTATTTTTCTCACACCAATTCCCAAATTTTAATGGATTCAATTTCTTCTGACAATTATTTTTTTTTTTTCAAAAAAAGCTTTTACCACACAATTTAGATTAAATAAAATTAATTGCAATTTAAATCATATATATTTTCAAATAATTATATTATCATAAATTATAAATTAAATCAATATAAAAAATAATTGAAATTATAATCTATTTGGTTCATATAATTAAATTACACAAATTTATTATTAATTTACTAAATACAGTTACTAGTTTTTTTTTTTAAATTTAAAATTAAAATTTACCAAATATTATTTTACCTCCTCTCATATCTATTTTATTTCCCTTAATTTGATACTTTAGTTGGTGAACATCAATTTTTATTTCTTCCAAAAGTCAATGCATGCAAATTAAGTTAGCTTATACTTGCAACACTCATCTGATTAAATATTGAAAAACCAGGTTTACTTGGATAATCCTATACCACTTTATTCTTGTATTTATGGCTAAATAATTATACAATTAAACAATTTTCATATCGTGCCAATCCGATGATTGCTTAATGAATAAATGTATCTAATTACCATTACAAAAATCAATATTGATTCTAGGATCATCTACTCCTACAATTATTAATGTAAAGAAAAACAATTTTCATCCTACTTAATAATTAAATAAGCCAACTTAAAAAGTTGTTGTTAAACTAACAAATATATAAACAAAGAAATAAAATTTGCTCTATTTTAGTCGTTGAACTTTTGAAATGTATGATCTAGTCCCTAAACTTTTGAAAAATAATAATTTTGATCCTTGCTAACTATGTTATTTTTCCACATCTTACATCTACTTTGTCCACTTTTCATTCTCCAACTTATTTGACTTGAAATTATGCTTGTATTAACATATTAGTGTTGACATGTTTTTTTAGTACAACAATTGCACGGTGGGGGATTGAACCTCCAACTTTTTTTTTTAAATCTTTATATTAACTTTTATTTTAATAAATTAATGGTGTATCTTCAAGTATGTGTATATATACTAACATGTTTTTTTAGTACAATAATTGCAGGGTGGGAGATTGAACTCTCGACCTTTAAGGACGGAAATTTACCACAATAAAATAAGTTAAAAAGTTTAAGCCCAAGATACAATTTTAATGATAAATAAATGAAATTATATTTGATTTTTAAAAATTAAGTTCATAAACTCTTACTTATTAGTTTCTTTACCTTGTTTTCTACATTTTAAGAGCGTTTTTAGATTAAAAAAAAATTTAAAAAAATTTAAAATGTGTTTAATTTTTAAAATTTGGTTAATAATTTAAATATTAATATAGGAGATATAAAAATTATGATAAAAAATTGGTAAAAAAATAAGGATAATTATGAAAAAAAATTTTATCAAACAAGACCTAAATAATAATAATAATAATAAAAAAAAAGCATGTGTCGAAACAACAGATGAAATAAATATGAGCCGTCGGATTAGGGGACTTCAAAACGCAGCGTATCATTGTAAGTCATAAGAGAGGAAAATATTGTAATGGTGGAGTACAAGTGGTCCATACTCCATAGGACGACCTAACTTACACGTTGTTATCCGTCGACTAAAAAATTAAATATTAATTAAAAAATAATTAAAAAAATAAAAATAAATAAATGAAGCCCTTGAATCCTTCATATCTTCATTCTTCTTCTTCCTCCTCCGATTCTACTCTCTTCTACGGCTTTCTTTAATTTCACAGATTCTGCTTTCACCAACTCACAAAAGGCTTCTCCTTTTCTTCCTCTGACAGGTCCGTTCACTTTCTTTCTCTCTATTTGGCGTTTAATTTCACTTATTTTTCTTCAATCGCTCTATTTTTGGTTTCAATTCGGTCGTGATTCTGAAAATTTGGGGGTTCTTCTCGTCTTCCCTTTTGCGTTCTTTGGTTCCCGATCCCCTGATTTGATTCTTTTGCCTTTATTTTCTTACGGAGTTGGAAAGAATCGATTTTAGTTAGGTTTTTGCTTCGAATCGGTTGTTGATCTGATAGGATGGTATGAAGTTGTTGAATCTTATTCTGATTTTTGTTTCGTTTTTGTGATTTCTAGTGAATTATAGCTGCTGATAATTAGAGGGGTTTAATTAGAATGGCGAATGAGTTTGGTGAATCAACAAGTGGTCCACATCAAAACCCATCTTGGTCCACTAATAGTGACACTACTAACAATGATACTGGTGATTTTGAATGCAATATTTGCTTTGAGTTAGCTCAAGATCCAATTATCACTCTTTGTGGTCATCTCTTTTGCTGGCCTTGTTTATATAGATGGCTGCATCATCACTCACAATGTCAAGAATGTCCTGTTTGTAAAGCTCTTATTCAGGAGGAAAAATTGGTTCCCCTTTATGGTAGGGGTAAAATTCCATCTGATCCAAGATTAAATAGATATCCTGGTATTGATATTCCAAGTCGTCCTGCTGGGCAAAGACCTCAAACAGCACCACCCCCTGTTCCTAATGACTTTGCAAACTATGGATTTGGATTCACTGGTGGCTTTATGCCAATGGCATCAGCAAGGATTGGCAACTTCACTTTAGCTACTGCTTTTGGTGGTTTGATCCCATCTTTATTCAACATCCAGTTTCATGGATTTCCTGATGCTACTGTTTATGGAACTACTTCTGGTTACCCTTATGCATTCAACACCTTCCATGGAGGTCATGGTCACCATTTTCCGCAACCGACGACTCGAGGTCAGCATGCTGATAACGTACTGAAAAACCTCCTTTTACTCGTTGGTGTCTTTGTAATTCTTGCCTTGCTCTGGTGGTAAAGATAATCTTTCATTTCAATTGAAATAGCCACAAGTGTAGAGATTTTCATTTTAGTGCTTATGAAGTAGGTTAGATGATACTGTGATCATATATATGTATGCTTGATAATACTTACTGTGAGGTCCTCATCAATTCATGTTATTGAAGTCTC
This sequence comes from Lagenaria siceraria, assembly GCA_002890555.2. NCBI lineage: Eukaryota > Viridiplantae > Streptophyta > Magnoliopsida > Cucurbitales > Cucurbitaceae > Lagenaria > Lagenaria siceraria. The sequence continues at coordinate 8,165,880 of CM016485.1, read as the reverse complement.
AAAGGACTTCTGGTTGTTGCTTTCTTTTGCACAGACCAGCCCCATATTCACATCTTGCTACTGGAAACTTCTTTACCCCAACAGTAATAAAGTGAAATTATTGCTATTTTGTTCAAAAGAAATTTCTTTACGTTAACTTCATTTGGCAGCCTGCTGATACTAATAGACATGGCTGTCCCTTTTACTGTAATTGTGGTTGGATGAATCTACTTTTAATATATTGTTGAGTTTGCTAGACGACCTGATGGTTTTCTGCCATGTAGAAAGTTCAGACTGCTATTCACTTCTGTAGTGTTTCTTGATTGCTTTGTTTTTTATCATCTTTTCTTTTGTTAGGTTTGATTTTTGTTGTGTTACACCAGCTTTTATTTCTGAACTAAAGCTTGGTTTGCTGTGCTAGAATTACTATTGACTTTGCATTTGAAATTTAATTGTAGTTCAAATCAATTGAACATAGTCACACCATTCTTTCTTAGCATACAGAGATAATGTATTAGAGATTGGTCTGCCTCCTGTACATCGATTAGAGATTAATTAACAAAATCTAGGGGGTCTAAGTAGGTTGGATCAAGACGATCGTGTTTTAGGTTTAATTATAAGTTCAGTTCATCGGGTCTCGGTCTTTATTTTCAGGTGGTCCTTGAAGTTTAACAAATGTACTTCTAATTTTATATCTAATAGATCTTTGAATTTTAAATTTTGTGTATAATGTAATTCACAGACATATTAGGCACAAAATCAAAATATTAGTCTCTTTAGACATAAAAGTCGATTTTATGTTTGTTAGATCTTGAATGTGTTAGAAACTTATTTGACACAAAATTAAAAGTTGAGAGATCTGTGGGACCTATTATATACCAAATTAGAAGTTTAGAAACTTTATTAAACAGTTGGCTCAAGAAAAATAGTAAGGAAATAAATTTTCTTTAACCAACCAATTCTCTTTAGTTTAGTAAAACAATCTTATCTGTGCGCTAAACTCATTTTGTTTTCAAATTAATGGACTTTGTTGTTGTTGTGTTTTATTTTATTTTTATTTTTTGCAAATGATTTATTTTCTATTTTTTGACCTGCAGGTTTATAATTAAAAATAAATAAATACATTGTGAAATCTATTAATGTAGAATTAACAAGTCACGCGTAATGCCTGATTCAATACATTTATTATTGATGTCAACAACGAGAATGGCGAAAAATAATATAGCAATTTTGAGTATGTAATGTCTTTACTCAACTCAACATGTTAAACAATTATAAAATGTCCTATTCAAAAAAAAAAAAAAAAACAAATTACTTCAGATAATGCCCTTTTATATTGGTCAATAACTTCAATTAGTGAATATTTAGGCAAATAATTTAAATTTATTTTTCATTTTAATTAGAATTTAATTCAAGTTCTAATTTTTCGAATATGATAGCTTGCTTCATCAGTGTTCTTGATGAAGTAGAATAATCTATATTCTATTTTAGTTCCTTCCGCATACATATTAGACTGAGAAATATTCCTTGGGCCTTGGGCTTATTTATGCGCTTGCCTGTCCAATTTGCTTGATTTATAATTTTATAAAATTAAGACATTGGTTCATACATTTCAAACATGGAAATTTCAAATTTGATTTTCCAGTCATGTTTATTTTAGAAAATTTTAACAAATCGATGTATTAAAATTATTTTTCATGGTTGGTTCTACACTTTTAAAAGTGATTTTGAATGTCTTAAGGAAATGTTTAGAATTTTGATATTTTAGAATAAGTGTCTTGTGCTAAACTATTTAATTATAATTAGTTATGTAAAAGTATTATAAATCATGTTAATATTTAGTTTTATTCTTGTACAAATGATTTAAATGTAATTAAAAGTACTTTTAAATTATTAGTGTTTGTTTTCAAAGGTAATTTTTGAATTATTGGATTACTAAAAAACATTACATTTGAGATGAAAAATATTAGAGGGTGGTAGAAAAAAAGTATGTAGAGAGAGAGAAAATAGAGATGTAGAAAAAAATTTCAAAGAGAAAAAAATGTTAGAGACGGAAGAAAATATGCAGCTAAAATTTGAAGAAAGAGAAATAAAGTTACATAGATATAAAAATTTTGGGGAGAGGTGACAAAAAAGTTATGGAGAATTAACTTTAAGAAATTAGAGAAAGAAAAAGTGATAAATGATATTTTAAATAAAATAAAACAACATAAAATTTAGAGAGGGAAAATTAGAGATAAATAAAGAAAAAATGGACAAAAATTTAAAAAAGAAAAATACAATTATTCTAAAAGACTTAGGACAAAATAAAGTGAAATAGAAAGGGGAATTTTTTTTTAATATGAAATAATAGCCTTTTTAAAAAAGAAAATCACTCACAATCACCTAATAAAAATTACTCGAAAATCACCAAGTTGTTTTGATGTTTTTAAAATCACTTTCTCATCATTGTCAAGCGTCACAATTTTAGAAGATAAACGAGTTTAGGCATGTCAAAAGTGATTTTAGGCATTCCAAAACCATTCCAAAAAATGCTCTTATTTCCTCTTCAAATACATGGAATTTCAACTATTTTTTCATTTTTAACATTCTCAAACTCAACATTTTAACGATAATTGAATAAAAAAGATATCTTAATATAGGTTTAGTTGATAAGACATTAATTACCATACAACTTAAAAAGAGCAAACTTGCTAAATACTAAAATTAAATTGTGTTTGAAATGATTTTAGCAAAAATATTTTAATGACTATAAACAAGCCCATCTAACATTAACCATCGTTATCATCAAGTAAAGGAATAATAAATGTTTTTTTTAATTGTTGATCGGTTATTTATATGCTTCTTATTATCAAAAGGAGAATTTTTAAAAATAGAAAAATAAAGAAAACTATTTTTAAAAAATAACAAAATTTTGAGATAGTTGTGATGAACGTTGATAGAAGTCTATCGAAGTTTATCAGTGATAGAAATGATAGAAATCTATCAATGATAGATGTTGATAGAATCTATCAATGTCTATCAGTATTTTTTTTTTTTTTTTTTTTTTACTATTTTCTATAAATAGTTTGACATTTTTTCTATATGTGAAAAATTTTCATATCAAAATGCACATCAATTTTAAATTTAACATATTTAAATAAACTAAATGATTTAGAAATAATTTCATGGATATGTTATGTGTATAGTATAAGGTTTTTTTTTTTTTTCTTTTCTTTTTTAATGGAAAAAAAATGCATTGTCCTATTCCCATAAAATGGTGATGGACCAAATGGAGCAAGCTCTTTTTTTGTACAAATATGAAAAGCTCTAAAAAGCAAGAGCACAAGGGGAAAAAAAATTCAAAAGAAAATGTTTTATTCCATATAATTTGAAGTACAATTCTACCTCCCATTTAATGTGTCCCTTTTTTTTTTTCCCTTCTTCATGCAAGGGTTGTTTTTAAGGTACATTTTGTGTACACCACATAATTGAAATGATTGAATGATATTTGCCCACTATTTTTATAACATACTTTTAATTTTACTACAAACACATTTTTTTCATGTATAATAAGTTTAATTTACTTCTTACATTACGTTAGTATAATTCAACCATAATTAACGTATACTCTTTTTTATATATTTGGAACCTCAAATCTCTTATACCTTCATTAGCTATACTACAAAAGCAATATTTTTCTTACAAAATTAAGAAATAAAGTTCAATATTTTTATAATAGATATTTAGTTAACGAAAATTGACTAACTATTTCTTTTATTTGGTTACATTACCAATTTAGTTTTTGAACTTTCAAAATAACAAATAGTCTTGAGCTTTGATTTTTTTTTTTTTTAATTAAACCGTCTATTAAACATAAAATTAAAATATTAGGGGTCTATTAAACATAAAATGCAAATTTATAAATATTAGACACATAATTTAAAAAATTTATAGACCTATTAGACACAAATTAAGAATTCAACGACCAGACACAAAATTTAAATACATAAACTAAAATTTGTTCAGTTTTAGTCCATGCACTTTCAATGATCCAATTTTAGTCTATGTACTATCAATAACTCTTAAATTTAATTCTTCGAAAATAATTTTTACCGAAATTGGTTAAATTAATAATAATAATTTTCCTGCAAATAAATATAATATGTAAATATAATTTTAAAATTTACAGTAAAAATGCTAATAGATAATAAAAAGTTTTTTTAAAAAAACTAACAATAAACTAGCATTAGAGACTAAAATTGAACAAACTTCAACGTATAAGAACCAAAACGATATTTTAACCTAAAAATTTTTATTTTCGAATAAAATAACCAAGGGAAAAAAATATAAGAATTTGTTTGTCTTTCTTTGGTAAAAAAATGGAAGCCCATAAGCTCTCCAATTATATATAAAAGGTGTTTGAGCTTATAAGACATGAGCAAGAAGCATTCGTACATCTTCCACTTGATCATGTGCTTATGGGAATCCATACCAATGTTTCAAGCTAACTTACAACTCTCTTCTATTATTATATCTATCTATATCAATTCCAATTAAATTATGTGTATTTATTAATCCTACCAAAATAAATATACATGTACTTTTTTTTTCGAATTCAGGGGTTCAAATTTTCATACCACTTGCTTTTTGTTGTATTAAAAAAAAATATTCTTCCACGATTGCCCAAGAATAGTTCAAATATTTGATTGATCTACATTCATTATATAATTGCAAGTTCGAAAATATATAGTAATTTCAACCTAAACATAAATTTAAGTTCTAAAAGGTTTAGCTATCCTAACTAAGCCTGGTTCAACCGGTTAACAAGAGGTAAAAAAAAAAAAAAATTATCTTCCTTAAAAAAATAATGGTTGTAAAGTTTACCATTTATGTTTCAAAACGTTACAAAATTATCCTTGATTTTTCAAAAAAAAAAAAACCTAAACGTAAATATTGTCAACAATACATATTACTTTTTTTTTTTTTTGTTATATCGTAGTTCTTATTATTATTTTTAGTAAGATATTCAAAATGAAATTTAAATTAAGATTGTTTTCAAATATAGCAAAATGAGTCAAAATATTTGCAAATATAACAAAATGTCATTGTCTATTAGTGTCTATCATTAATATTCGGTGTTAGATTATAGTAGTCTATCAGTGTCTATTGCTGATAGACAATGACGTTTTTGTTATATCTGAAAATATTTTCAACATATTTGTCATTTTAAAAAATTACCCTTTAAATTAATATTTATTTTATAAAAAAATATTAAATTATGATATGTCATTTTGTTGAAAAAAATAACATATAAAGTAAATATAAATTGTATAAATTTCTAAAGAAATTCAAATTGATAAAAACAAATATATTATATAAGTTCAAATTATATTAAATTAGTTATAAATCAATAAATAGTCGTAAGGGCATTCTTAAAACATTATGTAAATTTAAGACATTCTCGAGTAGAAATCCTAATAAACAAATACGAGTATTAAAATATTCTAATCTGCAAAAATATTTCATACAAAACGAACATGGTTGTCATGTTAGACATCTATGATTCTTGGTATATAAAGATTTCGATTATTATCTACATTCCGGAAAAACAAACGACTCCTTAGGTTAAAAATTCTCTTTAGAATGCCGCATTAAAATTAAAGCATAAAAATGAAGTTGTTGTGACGTAGAACGAAATTTTCAATTTTCGCGTTATTTTACATCACAATTTTCATATGAAATTCTAACGAATTTCTATTTAAAGGTAGTTTTGAAAGAATTTCACAAGTTTCAATGATAGTTTTCAAACAATGTCAAATATATATTTATTATTTATTTTCTTTTTTTTGGGGTTAGAAAAAGAGGGAAGGTAAACGTAATTGAAATTTGAAACCATTATAAATGGGTCAAAGACGTGAAAACGAAACGTCTTGAATTTAAATGTAATGAGTGAACCGACGTTTTTTTTTTTTTTTTTTTTTTTTTTTTTTCTTTTTTTCTTTTTGTGGGTAGTTAAAAACTTTAATGATATTAAATGAAGATAAAAAATAAAAATAAAAAATCAGAAAAATGTGGATGAAATGTATATAGACCGTGGGGCCTTATTATTTTGGAAGAAATTGGATTCCTATGGCAAAACATGCCGTGTGAATGTATGGAATAATCTACACTAATAAATGAAACATAACTTTCTTTTATTTTAACTCACCAATATTTTCAAATAGGTTATTTCAACCCAAAAATTTCACTACTATCAAAATAGTATACCTATTCTTTAAATGGTAGTGATACCGATTCCATTTGAAAATTGATGCTGACGTGACAACTAATTAATGAAAGTAGTACTCATATTATGAAGAAATTTCTAGTACTATGGTAATAAAAAAAGAATTTCTAGTCTATCGTGGTCTATCCTTGAAAGACAGTGAAATTTTTCTATATTTGTAAATAATTTGACTCATTTTTCTATATTTGAAAACTATTGAGGATCCTACATTGAAAAAAATCAAGGAACTTCACACTCTTAATAAGTTATTCCTCTCATGGCGAATTGGTTTTGAGATGGAGCCTCATACTATTTGATATGGTATCAGAGCCCATAAAATTAAGAATGGTGAACCCAAAAGTGGAACCCCATACTATTTTATAACCCAAAAAAATAGGTATTTTTGGCAATGTAGCCTAAAATTCATATATTAGTTTGTTTTGTTTTGTATTTTTTGTTTGTTGGGCAACTCTTGGTTTAAGTTTTAGATTACACATTTTAAAATCTTTTGTACATGTCAAAATCTTTTCTATATATCATTTTACAAATAGGGAGATGTATGAAATAGAATCCATCCCATTTTTACAATCATTTGACAAATCACAACACTAATTTTCTTATTGGTTGAGTTAATAATTGGGTGCAATAATTTTGAATTAATGAAAGAAGAAGAAAAAAAATGAATATAATTAGAAAATAATAATAATAATAATAATAGGAAAAATTAGTGACTATGGGGTTTTGGCATGTGAGGCACATGGTTTTGTTTAATGAAGGTCTCAAAATAATGGGAGGAAGTGTTTGTTACACCCCACACTTTGTCTTCAAACCCAGACAATCCCTTTCTAATAATCTCTCTTCACTCTTCACTTCCACATGCATTGCACTTTATTACAATTTTCCTTCTACCAATTTAATTATATATATTGTTTTCTTTCCAAAAAAAAAAAAGTATTATACTTGATTTAATATCCATCATATACCTTTATTATTATTATTATGATTGGAAAAACATATATTACATGTCTATATAATAATATATCGTAATTATTTCGTATTATTTAATTAGATTAAATGTTCAACACTAATTTATGAGAGATAGTTTTATAAGTTTTTCTACAATGTTAATAATCAAATTTGATCCATACGAGCTTTCAAGATAATGAACACATGTACACTTGTTACATAGAATGAAAAATATAGTTTTAATGAATTTTTTTTTAGTTCAACACAATTATAATATATATATATATATATATATATATATATATATATATATATATATAAACAATCGACTAATTGTAATAGTAAACTTTACTCAAATTAGCCATAACTAAGTGATTACAGTACCTCTTTCGATTATTATTATTCTAGTATATAAATAGAAGAAGAATATTTTTTTTTTTTGGTGTTTTCAGGATTACATCTATCTTTGTGCAACCTAGGTAGTTATTAAAAAAAATTGTCATTGTTTTAAAATAAGAATCGAATTGTTTATTTTTTCTTATGTATAGAAAGATAAATGCATGAAATTAGGTGTATCTTAATTGTCTTAAATATAATTATTATACATGTCTTTCAATATCTAGTAATAAATAAGAGACAAGGTAGAAAAGAAAAATAGAAAAGTTATTAATAATTAAAAAATATATTCAAGTAATTTGAAAAAACTTTTATTTGGTACATAAAGGCGGTAGGATCCAAATGGATAAATGGAGTAAAGTAATGAACCAAATTTTAGAATAATAAAAAAAATTTAATTTGTTTCCAGTACCAAAAATAGCCTCGTAAAGTTATTTTTGTTGGTATGGTAATAAATTGAAGTTGTTGAATGAATCACAAGCTAGGACAAGGAAAACTGTCGCTATTATATTGAAGCCTCCCTCTAATCTTTTTTTTTTTTTTTTTTTTTTTTTTGCAAAGTCACTTTTTTTTCTTTTATCATTATAATTATTACACTATCAATTCGCTTTATTAATATTAAAGTTTCAAATCATCATAACTCAATACAACTAAATTTAGGGTGTGTTTGGGATGCCAAAATCACTTTTTCCCTGATCAAAATCATTTTTTATAAAAAGTTGATGTTTGGCACTCACATAAAATTGATTTTTCAAAAATTTGAAATCACTAAAAATTGATTTTGTAGGTATCAATTTATTGGTGATTTGGTTGGAGGTGATTATTAGGGAATCAGATAAAAAACTTAGAACACCAAATTTTTCCCTCATATTTAAGGATAGGATTTAACCCTAATCCATTTTTTCCTTCTCATTCAGCCGATACATCCTCTCTCTCGTGTCCGTCGCTTGGTTCCATTAACTATCTGTGGTAGTGCTGATTTCAGTAAGTTTTTGTTTTTTGTAATTTTCTTTTCACATGTATGAGCAATTTTTAGCAGTTTTTGTTGCTTTTTCACTGTATCGTTTATTAGTTTTTTGTTACTATTTACTCTGTTACTTTCGTGGTTTTTCCTCTCTATATGAACAATTTTTTTGGGATATTTCAATCATTGTCTTCGATCCTTGTTGATTTTTTTTAGTCTCTTTACTTTTCTGATAGAGCGGGAGAAAATTGCAAGGCTTCTTATATCTCGTTAATGTTTTTGTTATACAGTTTGTATTTCAATAGATAATATCTAGTTTAAGTATTTTGTAAGGATACAAAAATTTCTAGATTGGATGAGATATATGTTTTGAATTTTCTTTTGTTTTTATTATGTGTATTTTTCTTACCTCACATATCAATTATGCATACAATAATTTAACATTAAAATAAATAAAAATAAATTAATTAATAAAATTAGATATTTTTATAATTATTTTTTAAAACAAAAATCCAAATATAAAATACCTTTTTTAGTAATTTGGTAATTTTAAATTACTTTTAGAACCAAACATGATAAATTCAAAATCACTTTTATATATTTGAAAATCACTTTAAAAGTTTGGAACCAAACATAGGTTTGATTGTTTAAAAATTAATTTTATAAAATCAAATTGTTCCAAAATCTCTATCACTAAAATCATCACTCCAACTATCACTCCCAAACACACTCTTAAATATCCAATAAAATTAATTCCAAAATATTTCAATAACAAGCTTTGAATCAAGTCATGAAAATGACAAATATAACACATGAATAATAAATAATAAAGATACAAAATTATAAATGCTAGCGGTAACAAGGATTAGGTTCATCTAGCCATAAAAATATATATATTTAGTTAATTAATAAGATTATGAAGAATAAGAAAAAAGCCAAGAGAATGATGGGCATTAATTATACTATTTATTTAAATTCAAAATTAAGAGGAAATATGGAAATTTCATTTAAATTCAAAGCTAATTAATAAATTTTCTATTTATTTTTAAAATTAAAATATTATCTATATATATTAAGGGGAAATATGGAAATTTCATTTATTTTTGTGGAATAGTGCGACTGAGGCATGGTTTTGAAGGGCCATAAAATAAAACGAGGCCCAGGTAGGCATGTGGTTCCCACGAGGAAAGCCACGTGTCAAAGAGAGGTAAAGAGGAGATGGGCCCAGGAAAAGTTGTGATATGGCCATTTTTGTCAAAGGGAAATGGAAAGAGGAATCAAAATTACCAATGTGCCCCCAAAATCAATGCTACTCTCCTAACATCTGCTAGGACTTGACTGGCATTTAATGTTACCCTAAATATCCGGAACGAATCCAACACGCCAATTCCTCCACTATTTTCTCATTTTTATTTATTTATATTCACTTTTTTATTCTTCTTTATAATAATAAAAAATATATATAGTTTATATATTTGATATATTTTACTAATCTTATCGACTATATGGTCCTAGGATACCTAAATTCATAATAATAATAATAATAATAAAATTCGAATTTACGGATGGAACATAGAGCAAAAAAAAAAAAAAATTAAAATGTCGATGTCTTTAATTTTAGAAAAATTATTGTGTATAGAAAAAAAAAAAACCAAACTAATTACACATATAGAAAAGAACTCAGCTCATGTTTTTCTATTTACTACTGTTTTTTCTATATGTGTAATTAATTTTGGTTCTTTTCTATTTTTGAAAAGACCCCTTTATTTTATATAAATATCATCGGTAAAAATGTCAATGTCATTAGATATTTTTTAAGGTTGTTTTCAAATATATAAAAATGAGTCAAACTATTTACAAATATAAAAAAAATGTACAGTCTATCAATGATAAATCGTGATAAAATTCTATCGTGGTTTATCACGGATAGACAATAGAAATTTTCTATATTTATAAATAATTTGATATTTTTTCCATTTATAGTAATTTTCCTATTTTTTATAGTGTTATAAAAATAAAGATTCAAATGAAAATGTTTAAATTAATGAATAAATTTTTTACGTATTTTAAAATAAATTATTTATTTATGTTATATTCACAATATCATTTTGGTGGTTGTATGTTATATTTCATAAATCTTTTTTATTGATTTACCTAATGTCAAATTTATAAAATGTGGAAATTTATGTAAATTTAATGGTATGAAAGCAAAAGTCAAATTTTGTCCTTTTACAAACCATAAATCCAAGTCTTTTCTCCCACATAATCCAAATTCAAATTTTTATTAACTAACTACTTAATGAAATTTTAATTATATTGGTATTTAATCTTCTTCAAATTCAAATTATAAAAACTAAATTTATAATTTAACCTTATCTATTATAAATATTAACTTAAGAATTAATTTATTAATTCTTTTTTTTTCATCTCATGAATTTAAATTTTAACTTCAAAATATTCAATATAGTCATCAAAACTACTCTCTGCAAAGGTAAATCTAAACAGATCCCTAGAAAACTTAATTACATACACAAATCTCTAAAAAGAAAAAGTCATTTTAATTAATTGAAAACATTACTTCACCATTTATAGAAAATTTAACTAATTGAAAACATTTATTTCACCATTTTTACAAATCTCTAAAAATGGTAATTTAACTATTAAAAATATAAATTTTGCTATTTTTAAGTATTCAATTTGATGGAAAAAAATTATTTATTACGATATTAAAAGTTAATGGTTTGATTTCTTACTCCAAATTGGATAATATTTTCTTTAAATGGATGAAATAAAAACCCAAGTGAAAAGAAGAATATAAGTGATGAGAATAGTACAAAAAAAAAAAAAAAAATGAACATTTTGTCTTTAATAAAATAGTATTGCAAAAAGGGAAATAAAACAAAATTGAAGCCATATAGCCAGGGATAGGTTAGAGTGAAATTGTAAAGGCTATATTTTAAAATCTTTACAGTTCCTTATATAGTTATTTAGTTTAAGTCCTTTTTCACAAACATAATGATATAAGTTACTACTATTTTTATTTCGGCATCTAAACTTTATTCAAATAAACAACATTAAAAAAATAATTTTTTTTTTACCCTACTTTCAAAATATTTATTTCAGTAATTATCTTTATCATGATTTCAAGACACTATGTATCTATCAAATAAAATTAAATAAACAACAATTAAGGATTAAAATAATTATTTTTAAAAGTCAAAACTAAAACTAATCAAATTTAAAATTTAAAAAAACATAATGAATATTTTTAAAAATTAGAGATGAAAATAGTATTTAAAAGTTGATTAATTATACCTGAAATTATTCAACACTAACAATTGAAACAATAGTGTTCTAAAAAAAATAATTAAACAATGGAATGTGAAGTTATATCTCAAAAGCTTTTCGTTTGTGGGATAAAAAATTTAAAATATATTTCTACCTTTTTTAATATTTTTCATTATCTAAAATACAATTCATAAATTTATTGTTTTAATTTGTAAATTACCGTTAATATAAACATTACTCAAAATGATATAGTAATGATATAATACATATATTATCAATTTGAAATTCAGAAGTTCGATATTGCCAAATTTCAAATTGTTGTAATAGAAAAAGTTGAATATATTGATTTACTATATGTTTCGAATTTTAAAAGCACTATTGTCACGTTCAAAATCACTATGAAACATGTCTTTAATCATTCAAAATTAATTTAATATTTAATTTTACATTTTAATGCAATTTTCACATTATGAAATTTAGTTTCTAAAGATTTAGAACATATTTGAGAGTGATTTTTAAAACGACGATATCGATCATTTCAGAATAACTCTCTAACATGTTCTTAAATAAAATAAATTTCACATAAAAAAAGTAACTTTAAATAACAACATAAGTCAATTGATAAAATTATATATTGTATAAAATATTTACACAAAGAAAAAAAAAACAAAAACAAAAACAAACAAACATGAAATATAATGTATGAAATTGAGGTTGAAAAGCGAATTTAGACTACATCCGAAAAATATTGGAAAACATATTATATTTTGCTATTATTATATAATGTATTTATCAAAAGCATATATACATGTAAATCTATATGCAATCAATAAAGTTGAGGCTAAAGATTGAATTTAGTGTTTTTTTTATTGGCAATTATTTTTTTTTAAAAAAACAACTTCTACGTGGATGGCTCAACAAGAGAGAGCTCAATTCAATCATTTAGTTGAATATATTGATAATAAATAAATAAAAACAGAATGCATTACTTAAATAAAGCCAAAATTGTGACAAAGTAAATAATAAATAATAAATAAATTCATATTTCTGATCACAAGTCATTTCAAAATTATTTATATTAATCGTTAAAACTATTTAACTTTCAGGATAATAATGGATAGGAAGATTTTGAACTTTTAACCTTAAAGAAAGGAACATATAACAATTATTATTGAGTTATTCGATGTTAGCGGGTCATTAAAGTTATTTAAATTGAATAAATATAATATATTATTTTTTGTTATCTTGTTTTTTCATGATTTAATTTTATTATTTTCTAAAAAAAAAAAAAAGCTTAAGTAATACATGAAATTTATTTTAGTATGTTAATACATGAGAATTAGTAGTTGAGAACAAAGGTTTATTTTTATTTGATGATTTCCTTGTATGAAGACCATATTAGCCTTGAATAACCAGCTGTCTTCAATTACACTATTTTTCTCTTTTTAATTTAATTGAGATTTATTCATTTCAAAGCTTTCAATCCCCACTTTACAGAGAAGAGAGAACCCAATGATTGAAAATAAAATTTCATAAAAACAAAACTCCAAATTCATTTTATTTGCGGAAATGTACATTTTATTGAAAATCTCTATAAAAAAAAAAAAATTATAGGTTAAATAACACTTCTGGCCACCAGTGTTTGAACAAAGCCTCAATCTAATCTACTGAGTTTAATTTTAATTTAATCTCTATTGTTTGAATAAATTGCACTAGTCATCTAGATATTACATTTTATTTATTTTAAAAATCAACCTGATCTCTTTTATTCTATATTTAGCCTGAAATTTTAATATAATTAATTAATAAGAGTTATCGAAATAAAAAAAAAAGCATATACGATATGATTTGTGATGTCAAATTAAACATAAGAAAATAAATGAAACTTTTCGAACTAAATTCAAACTATAAAGATAAAATTTAAATTAAATACCAAAGATAGAGACCAAATTGAAATCAAATTCAAACTAAATTACTTGTCTTGAAATTGAGAAAAAAATTAAAACTTTGGACAATAATTTATACTTTCGTAAATTACAAGTTTAATTTTTAAATTTTTAAACTCTTGATATGATAAATCTTTGAATTTTAAAAAATGTCTAATAAGTCTTAAAGCTTTTGACTTTTTATCTAATAAGATATTATATATATTTTTTAATTCACGAGATATTGAAAAAGAAAATTTGAAACTTTAATATCTTATTAGATAAAAAATTTAATTTTATATTAAATTTATTCGTTAATTTGAAAAAGGTTATATATATATATTAAGAAAAGGTTGGTCGAGGGGCAACGTGGGTGTGTGTTGAATTGAACTTGAAAGCGACGCAGAAACCGCGGCAGTGTTTCTCTCTTTCGCATTCATTTTATATCTCTTTTTCCCTCTTTCACTTTCTTCTTAACATTTTCAATCATTTCTCTCTGTTTTTCTCCGGCAATATGCCCCGCCCTCCTCCACCCTTCAACCACCACCTTCGCCCTTTCCTCCTCCTTCTCCTTCTCCTTCTCCTCTCCGCCGCCGCTTCCACTACCGCCTTGAAGTTCAAAGAAGCTCCAGAATTCTACAACTCACCCACCTGCATCTCCATTGTTAACTCTTCCCCTGATGACCTCCTCTGTTCCGATCAGGCCGTCCACGTGGCCATGACTCTCGACGCCGCCTATCTCCGCGGTTCAATGGCGGCGATTCTCTCTGTTCTTCAACACTCCTCTTGCCCACAGAACATCATCTTCCATTTCGTCTCCTCTGCTTCCACCGACACTCAATCCCTCCGATTCACCATCGCCAATTCCTTCCCTTACCTTAAATTCCAAGTTTACCCATTCGATACTGCCGCCGTCGCCGGCTTAATCTCCACTTCCATCCGTTCCGCCCTCGATTCCCCACTTAATTACGCTCGTAATTACTTGGCTTCACTAATCCCCCACTGCGTCAAACGCGTCGTCTATTTGGACTCCGATTTGATCCTCGTCGACGACATTGCCAAACTTGCTGCTACCCCACTTGGGGAAACCGCCGTCCTCGCAGCGCCGGAGTATTGCAACGCCAATTTGACCTCTTATTTCACACCCACTTTCTGGGCCAACCCCTCTCTGTCTCTCACCTTCGCCGGACGAAATGCCTGTTACTTCAACACTGGAGTTATGGTCATAGATCTCCAACGCTGGCGCTCCGGCGACTACACCGCTAAAATCATCGAGTGGATGGAGCTCCAGAAGCGAATGCGGATCTACGAACTCGGCTCTCTCCCTCCATTTCTCCTCGTTTTTGCTGGGTTTATAGCTCCGGTGGACCACCGGTGGAACCAGCACGGCCTCGGCGGTGATAATTTCCGAGGACTATGCCGGAATTTACACCCCGGCCCGGTGAGTCTCTTGCATTGGAGTGGAAAAGGGAAACCGTGGGTTCGGCTCGACTCGAACCGGCCTTGTCCACTTGACGCTCTTTGGGCTCCTTATGATCTTTTACATACACCCTTTGCTCTTGAATCTTAGTTTCTAAAAACAGGGGAATCACAATTACATTACTTCTTTGTTCATATGTTTTTTAGATTTAGATTAGAGGAGATTTAAGTATCGGTATCCCTCAATCTTGTCTATAAAGAGAGATTTTCCCACATCTTTGTTGTACGTTAATACAGAGTACACACCCTATTAACAAAAGCTTCTTCATTATTATTATTATTACAGTTTCCTCTGCTTTTCTTCTTCCTTTTCCTGTCATTGAGAATTGCAGTTACTTAGAGAAGAAGAAAAGATGACGATGATGATGGATCGTATTAATGGGAGTTTAAACGTAAATTTGCACTTATATTCTGGAATGTAACAGAAAAAAAAAATGAAGTGGGATTTGGTTGTAAAGTTGTTCTAATTAAAAAAAAAAAGATATGAGATCCAACTTGATTTATTGCAATTTCGCTACATTAATATTGTGAGAGTGTGTAATGATATTTACAGTTTCAAACCTTTAACGAGCTCGAATGGGGCTATGGCTATGGCCGATTTCATCTGCTTCCAAAAGAGAAACCCATGATTTTTCTGCCTTTTCCGGGGAAGATTCAGCAAGAACACAGAGATTGAAGACAATTTCCGCCATACTTGGCCTTGACAGAGGTTCATCTTGTGTACAAGCCCTCGCCATTACTGCTAAGCTCAAAGCTCCTTCAATTGGGTAACAATCCTTTACTTTTGTGTCCATCCAATCTCTGAACTTTTCTTCTCTTCCTTCTTCATTATCTAAAACATCCCTTATCTCCTTACACAAAATCCCAACTTCTTCTTCGTTTTCACCATTTTCAGTACGCTCCATTGTTTTTTTCCCTGAAAGCAGCTCCAAAATCACAACCCCAAAAGCAAAAACATCGTCTTTCGTGGACAGAGAGCTCACAGCAGGTCTTGCCTTAGCGAGATTTGAAATCTTTGCTCTGAATCTCAAGTCTAGAAGGATACAACTTGTTTTGATATCTTGATGGACTATGCTTGGTTGAGTGTGATCATGCATATATTGCAACCCATTAGCTACATCCAATGCTATGTTCAGCCTTTGGTTCCATGTGAGATGGCTTGAAGAAGCTTCAGATGATGAATAAAGCCACTTATCCAACGAACCATTTTCAGCAAATTCATAAACCAAGTAAAAATTCTCCTTATCATCTGATGAGAAACCTAACAATTTCACCAGGTTTATATGATTGACTTTCTGTAAAATCATCAGCTCATCTTTTGAATCTGGTTTAGCTTCCTTTATCACTGAGATTTCTCCATTGATTGTCGCTCTGTATACTGACTTCCCAATCTTAAACCCCTCGTTGAAGCTCATTGTTGCATCCATTATCACTTTATAATCGTATAAAATTGGCCTTCCCAAGTAATCTGAAACCACAGGAGGAGAA
Source organism: Lagenaria siceraria (assembly GCA_002890555.2). Classification (NCBI taxonomy): domain Eukaryota; kingdom Viridiplantae; phylum Streptophyta; class Magnoliopsida; order Cucurbitales; family Cucurbitaceae; genus Lagenaria; species Lagenaria siceraria. Next base: position 8,149,148 of record CM016485.1, on the reverse strand, counting down.
AAACGAAGCTCCCCATTCTGTTTCATCTTCATTTTAATGGAATTTCCCCAGATGGGTTGCTTCTTTTTCTTGTAAATAAACCAAATATAAGCCATTAAAGAAGCTCCCAAGAAAAAACTAATACCCAAAGCCACAGCAACAATTACGACCACAAGGTGTTTGATCTTTTTCCTCTGAGGAGGAGGAGATTGAGAAAGCAGAGGAAGTTTCGAAACAGGAATAAACACAGGCTTACCAGCTACAAAATTTGTCAAGTTTACACCTTTCAAATCTTCCAAAATTCCATCTTTTGAGACATTAAAAATTGATCTCACCCCAGAAACCTCATCAGTGGGTTTCCATATATATGTAATGAAATTTTGAATCCCCTGTTCCAAGTTTTTCTCAGAAGGACACTTACAAAACAGAGGAAAAATAACTTCAACTCCCACTGTCAAATTGTTTGGATATAGAGATGGGTTCATTTGTACCACCATTTCAGAATCACTGAGATTCTCAAAGAAAGATGTAGAGACAAGATAAAAGGTATCATCCTTGTTGATTTTGTAAGTGATATTAGCAAAGAAGAAGCTATTATTTCCATTTGCAGTGCAATTACAAGTTACAGGCACTAACAGAAGCTGCCCATCAAACAATGGAGCTTTCTCAGATTCCAAGTTGCTAGCTCTCGCAATCTTCAAAGCACCGACTCCAAACAATTTCGATATACTCATAAGATCAATTAACTGTGAAGATTTTGCAAAGTAAGAGACATAAGCATCACAAGAAGGTGGAGAATCGACAGAACATGAAAAACCAGTACTCTCTGCTCCGCCATGAATGGCCACAAAGCAAGCAATGAGTGTAAATTGTAAGAGAAAAGAAGTTGCCATTGCCATTGATTTGCTAGCTTGAAGCTCTGAGAATCTGAAAGGAAGATTTTGGTGGTGGGTTCTGTGTTGAATCAATCATAGAACTTGTTTTTTTAATTAGGGGGTTTAATGATTAATATTATGAGCAGGTAAGATTGTTGCATCACAAAGTTGGAATAATTCAAACCAAAAAGGTTGTGAAAGCAACGATTTGTTTAGTTAGTTTAAAGGAGGAGAGTTATTTGAGACGGCTGGATGTTTTTGGTAGCTACTTAATTATGATTTGTTTAGTTCTTTGATTAAATTAAGGAAATGATTTTTAATGAAAGATGATGTAAGAGGTAAAGCGATGGGAGAGTTTCAAAGATTTGTTGATTAAGGTTAAAAGATGAACATTTTGATTAGAAATGACTCTTTGTAATGTGGTTGGTTAAATCTACATTGAGTAATAACCGCTAGATGTAAATTTATGATGGTGTTTTTTAAAGTTTAACTTTGGGGAATTTTTAAAAATAGAAAAATAAGGAGAACTATGTACAAAAAATAGCAAAATTTTTAGACAGTTGTGATAGACGTTGGTAGAAGTCTATCAGGGTCTATTAGTGATAGAAATGATAGAAGTCTACCACTAATAGATGCTGATAGAAGTTTATTAATATTTTTTTTTTGCTATTTTCTGTAAATAGTTTGACATTTTTTTATCTGTGAAAATTTTCTTTTAACTTTCTTTATTATTTGGAAAAAATATTTTTTTGGTTCTTAGGTTTTGGGTCTAACTTTTATTTGGTCTCTAAGTTTCAAAATGTTTAATTTTTAGGGCCTGTTTGGATTGGTTAGAGAAAAAAAATGTTTTTCAAAAAAGTTATTTTTATTTAAACTCTTATGATAAAAAAACTGTTTAAAATACACTTTGAACGTGTTTCAAAAGGTATTTTGAGATGTTGCCAAACACTTTAATTTTTTTTTTCAAAAAAAATTATTTTCAAATTTAAACACTTGAAAAGTTAAACAAAACATACCTTTAGTAAGTTTTGAGTTTATTTATATTTAGTCTCTATGTTTCCAAAATATTTCACTTCTAGTCCTTAAGTTTTGTTTCCATTTGATCTTTACATTTTAAGATTTATATTTTTTATTTCGATTTTTACTAAATACTCACTTTCAATTTTAGCGTTAATGTCTATTAAATAATTATGAAGTAAAAATTTTAAATTATTTTTAATACTAATGGAAAAAATAGTAAAATTAAATTAATTATAATTCTTTCAATAAATTAATTGATTATGAACACTAAACATTGAAAGTAAGTAATGAGTGAAAAATTGAGGTTAAAAGTGTAAATCTTGAACTTGAAGACTAAATTGAAACAAAAATTGAACCTCAATAGTAAAATTGCAACGTTTTGAGACCAAAAGACTAAGTTAAAACCAAACTCAAAACTTAAGGATTAAAAGTGTAATATTTAGAAATCTAAGGACTAAATGGAAACTAACCCTAAAAAAAAAAGTGTAATATTTTTTTTTATCAAGTATATTAACTTTGATCAAACAAGAGATTTTTTTTTTTTTTTTGGGGATTCTTTTTTAATATTGCATTCCAATTACAGAACTGATTCTTATAAATTGAGTGCTAATGTATAATTACTTGAATATGTATCCATAAAGTCAACTAAAATGATTGAAATTTTAGTTGTATAATTTTATTTTATTTTTAACTTTTGTTCTTCATATAAAATAGCGATTAACAATATAAAATAGCTTGGCGTATAATTTCTATTGGATTATATGATATAAATATGCAACTTTTTCTTATGAATGTGATCACAAATTAGAATATTCTTGGAATGTAATTAAAATCCATCTTGCAACTTAAATATTTAAATGAATTAATATGCAAGTTAACATAAGTCTGCAATGAACCTATAATCAATTAGTGCTTCAATTTTCCAAGTCAATAAGAATATAAAGACATCACTAAACTGCTATCAATTAAAAAATTTCATGTACCTCCAAATTGAATTAAAAGGACAAGACTTTAGGAAATTGAATTATTATAATTTATATCACTTCACTTCTCTTGTCTTTTATAGTTATGCTTATGCATCCTACTCAATAATAATAATAAAAATAAAAAAAATAAAAAAAAGAAGTTAGGCTTATGCATGTGTGTTGGACTAACCAAATTTGGCCTCATGGTCAATGTGTAATATTGCACAATTATTGTTGGTTAAATCTCAAAACCCTCCCAAATTTTTGAAAATTTCTAATTCTAGATAAGAAAGTTAAAAATATCAAAATATTTATAAATATAGAAAATTTTTACTATCTATCAGCGATAGAAGTCTATTGTGGTATATCGCTCAAGCGATCGAATTCTATCGCCTTCTATCATATTAATAGATAGTGAAATTTTTCTATATTTGTGAATAGTTTAGTTCATTTTTCTATATTTAAAAACAACTCTTCTAAATATCTCTTTTATCTTTTTTTTTCCTATTTTTTATTCCCTCCAAAATCTATCTTTTACACTAATTAATTCCATTAAACACAATTATGTATAGTTCATGGATGATTTCATTATTAAAAATAAAATTATATGTAGTTAAAAAGATAGCAATGTAACTTCACGTAATTTAAAGACAAAATTTAAATTGGTCTGTAACATACCTATGATCTAATAGATAAAGTGCGGTTACATCAGCAATAATCAACATGCACTTCTCTTTTTGAAATTAAAGGTGTTTGATGCCTCATTCTCGTAATCATTGTTGTATTAAAAAAAACATGTTGATGCTTGATTCTGATATAGCAAACATCCTAGGTTCCACATGTACTTGCAAGACAGAATCCTTCACACCGATGTTACTGTGGTGCTCGGTCTTAGACATACTCTCATGCTTAAGTTAGAAAAAGGGTAATTTTGTGTCGAGTTGAGCTGAGTAATATTGTATACCTTTAATAGAGTGACATGTCTTTTTATTTGCACTCTTTAGTAGTCTATACTGTCCTAGTGTTCTTATGCAAACAATGGTTGTGTCAACAAAAAAAATGCCAAAATCGGTTGTATATGATGAGGACATAGCGAGGTTTTATTACATTTTTCAGAGGTCGAGCTACTCCTCAGCTTAGATATGAGAGCCTTAGGATCTTCACCCTCTCTCTTTGACACTTGGGCCTGTCATACCACGTAGACCGTGATAGATGACCTCCGACCTTAATTCAACTCATAATTATACCAATGATGTCATTTCATTTTTTTTTCTTCATATTTTTAATGGTAAAAGCTATAATTTATCCATGTAAATTAAAAGTGGGAGCGTCATTGTTTTATAAGACTTTTTAGCTTAGTTAGGATCTAACATTGGATTCAATTTGAATCTGAATGATGAGGTTTGATTTCGATAAAAGGCAAGATTTTTGGGGATATTAATTACTTTGCCTTAAACCAGATGCTCTATTTATGATCTAATTGGATCATAACTTTTCTTTTAATTAACGTTACATTGACTTTCAAATTTCATTTTCCTTCAATTTCGAAAATCGAGATATATTAAATATATATTTTTATTCTTTCTAGCAGATTATCATTACTCTTTGTTTATGATTTTTTTTTTCTTCTGAAGATCCATTTGTTTAAATTTGAATACAATAATTTCTTTCTAAGCTATAATGCTTTTTTAAATCATGATTTATTTTAGATATTTGTGTCATTAATTTTCTTAAAATTACCAAAAAATTATTTAATGCTAAATCAAGTATTTTTCTTATTCCAGACAATATACACACACACACATAGTGATGGTTCAATTTGTTGAATCTTGTTGTAAAAAAAAAAAAAAAAAAAAAAAAAAAAAAAACTATGTTTAATAAATGATAACTTTTTTGTTTTTGTTTGTGAAAATTAAGATTGTTTTCTAACTAAGAGTTCTCATCTTTTTAAAAACACATTTAAATTTTAAGTCCAATTTTTAAGAAAAAATCAAAATTTTAACTACTTTATTTTTAAAAATTTTGACATGGTTTTTAAATAAAAATTTCAAAAAATAGATAATAAATACAAAAAATTATAAGTAGAAGTAGATTAAATTTTAAAAACATATAATTATAAATAAATAAAATGATTGTGAAACAACCTAAATCAACTTTATTTATTTATTTTCTTTTAGTTAAAAAATCTCTCATCATGTGGCTTTTGGGCAGTGGCAATGTGAACTTAAGAATTTGTCAATTTTGAAAGAATTTATTTCTCTCTCATATGTCTGGCCCAAACCAACACTACTTTATTGGACATTATCAAATTGTAGGATTTTTATTTTTTTTAAAAAAATTGTATGATTATTATTCTGTCATAAAAAAATATCTATAATAGAAAATAAAAAAAAAATCAAATGTAGCTCCATAGTTTGATGGAGTATGCATATTAATTAATATTTGAATTGTTTAATAATGCCATTTGTTTTCTTTTAGTCAATTTTTGTGTTAAAGTATTAAAGTATAAGAATTTCATTTGTGACCTTTAATCAAAACATTTTGGAACTTATATGCAAGATTTATTATTGTTATTATTATTATTATTTCTCAAGGTCTGAAATGTTGTTTCATTACAATATTACTGTCTCAAGTTTTGATATCATTCCTTTATGTTTATGGTATTTTATAAAAAGGCCCACTTGTATTAAAAGAATGGATTTGTTGTGAAAATTGATTTTTTTTTAATATGTAAATTGATGTTGCAACTATAAAATTTTAGTAAATTATGAAAGGGAAAATTACAACTTATTCTAATCTATTGGTGTACTACTAATTAATTAATCTCATAACCTTATTGAAAAGTTAAGGTTTGTCTGGTAAAGAATTTATATTTTGTTTTATGTTGAGTTCAGCAAATATATATTTGGCAGACTACTTGAAATCTGTTTTTGAAAACTGTATTTGAATTCTGTGATCAAAACAGTACAAATTCTGAAAATAACATTTTTATGTTTTCATTGTATCCAAATTTTGAATTTTAGATTTTAAAATGTAGAATCATATTAAATAAAGATAAAAAATTTAGAAATTCAATATGTCATGTTATAAACTCAATTCATTTTTTAAAAGATGTAATATGTATTACAACTTATATAAAATTATAAAATAATAATTATATAATTTTTTTAACATAAATTATATTCATAAATAAATTAATAATAATTTATTGTCAACTAAATATTAGTGAGTAACTACAAATAGTTTTATGATTTATAAATATATAATATCAAACACATTTTAAACAACGGTTTAAATTAGGACCCAATTTTTTAATCGGCTACTAAATACATATTTGAAAACATGAAATACAACTCTGTTTTTATTGAATCATTTGTTCTTATATTTCTATTTTTAAATTTTCTACCAAATACATCCGAAACTTCTTTTCGTTTAGTTCAATACTAAATCGGGATGAGAATTTGAACTTTTAACCTTGGTCGAGAATATATGTTTTATATCTGTTGAGCTATGTTTATTTTCGTTAAATATTAATTACTTTTGACTTACTAACATTAAAAATAATTGTTAGAAATAAAAGAGAGATAGGAATTAAATTATTTAAGTCGTTTTAAAATTGAATTACAATTATGGCAAATAAATAAATAAAGTTTGGAAAGAGAAAAAAAGTGAGGGACTTGGAGGCAATTGATAAGGGAATCTTTGATAAATATGAACAACGCGGTTTGTTGCTCACTTTAATTAAATTGACTTTTGACTTTTTAGTTTTGAATTAATTTTTGGAAAAGTAGATCTGGTCTGGTCTCTTTCTTCAATTCTTTTTTTTTTTTTTTTTAAATAAAAACAATTCTGTCGGTGGATTTATTTCTTTTTTTACCTTAATTGGTAAGAAACTTCAGGGTAATATTATTACACAATAATAGCTTCTTTTATAATTTTCGTTAAATATGAAGTATTTAATCACTGTTTTTAACTTTAAAAATAGCTTACAAGTTCTTAAAGCTTTTTAAATTGTCTATTTTTTTTTAAAAAAACAATAACTTCATATAAATATGCAAGATTTTTTTTTATGGCCCTTTAATTTTAGTTTTTAATTTTTTTAAATTTGAGATTATAAATATTACTCCCACTTTTTAGGAGGAGTTACAAATATAGCAATCTGTATTAGTAGATATAGCATAATATAAAGAAACAAATATAGCAATCTGTATTAGTAGATATAGCATAATATAAATAAAAAATATAGGGGCGCCATTTTTCTTCTCGCAAGGAATCAACAAATTGTTGACATTCAAAGAACAGCAACTCCCTGATCAAGCCCTCTCAGGACAACTCCAATATAATTCTTCCCAAAGTTGAAGAAGCGTCCCTCTTGTTCATGGTTGTATTATGAAGGCAACATAAAAGTAGGTAGTCGATAACCTCCTATAGCTGGTAAAGTTAGCAGCCTAATAAAATCAAAAGGACCTCTTTCTACCTAAACAAGAATTATAGAATAGCGAACAGGGAGACTCGACACCTTAAAATAGTGTAGGGTCATGAATTGCGCCTAATCCACTAATCTAAATCTTTTCCATAGGCATCACCTATTGTAATTATCTTTATCTACTGCAAACTAAATATAGTATTTATTTTTAGAATTTGACTAAAATTTGTTATAAAATTGTGAACTAAATTTTCAAAAATAAAATTAATAAAAAAAAAAAAATGATGGTTCGGTGAGGGCCACCCCACCGAGCGAAATTGGACCCGACTGACACGGCCCGTTATCCTTCCAATGCAAGGAGAGGGAGGTTTTCGTTGCTCTGTGAAACCAGCCTCACGCATTCCCCTCCCCTCTAGTAGCCCATTGAAGCTATTGGGCCTTCGCCCAAGCCCCATGGCTGAACTCGATGCTTGAAATGGGCGGCCCCGAGACGCCAAATCAGATCCGGCCCAAATAGAGTGAGATCCCCATTCCATCACATTAATGCCCCCACTTGGGTTACAAGCTCGCGCAACGAAGCTCGGCGGTTGCTTGGGATTCAAGTCCTTTCATAAAAAAGAGTAATTTTCTACGTCTTTTCGATGTGGGAGAAATAGAACCCAACAATCTAATCCAAATCAACTAAAACTTGCCTAATTTTGACATAATTCAAAATAAAATAATGATGACCTTGCCAACATATAAGCATTTGAGATTTGCAAGTTTAGATTTATTGTAATGACAAACAATTAAGTTTACATGTTTGGTTTTTCAACTTTTAATACTTTTCTAAAATTTTTATTTTGTGTCTAATATATTCATTGATAAATTCAATTTTGTTTGTTAAAAATTTAATTGATTTATTAGATATAAATTTGTTTTATGTTTATATAACCTTAAACTTTCAATTTTATGTCGAGTAGATTCATGTATTTAAAAAAAGTTAAATGTTGAAAGACTAATTTTGTAATTTTAATTGTTCAAGGATCAATTAGAGACACAATCCTCAAAATTCAAGAACTAAATTTGTAATTTAATAATAATAAGGAAAAAAAATACCATTAGTCATTTTAGTTCCTGAGTTTTCAAGAATAGGTTTAAGAATAATCCATCTACTTTGAAGTTTCTTCAATTTTAGTCTCTGTACTTTCAATAAATCTTAAATTAGTCTATCAAAGTTAATTTTTATCGACATTAGCTAAATATCAATAATAATTTTCATGCAATAAAATATAATATATGAATATGCCTAATAATTAATAAAAAGTTTTGAAAAAATAGACCGAGACTAAATTTAAAATTTTTTGAAAATACATGAACTAAAACTGGACATTACAAATACATAAACTAATATGAACTAACCAATTACCAAAATAAGTAGCAAGATTTTTGAACCTTCAATCTCAAGAAAGAGAGAAAGAGTATATACAATACCGATGAGCAGAGCTTACTTTAGCTTTCCATTACTTTTTTCTAACAATGGTTTCCGTAAAATGTAAATATTAAATCTTTGTTACATTACATTCTGTTTTTAGCACCTTCACCATGTCTATTCATCTTTAAAAGAGAAGCATAATTCGAAGTGATTGTAAAATGTAATGGCAATAGAATAACTTATTAGTTGCATCTAAGCAAAAGCTACAAATCTCAACAAAGGATTCGTTAATCCCAACAAAAACTAGACATTCCCTTGGAATTTCAAGCATTGAACAAGTATGGCATCATATCTTTACAAATGATATCAAATCCAAGCTACTCGGTTCCATTAAAAGGCAACCCTGATGCAATTCAAACTAATTCAGATCTGCCATGGCTGATGATCCATCCACACAAAACTCCCATTAGGACAGAAGGAATCAGGCCTTGTTTTATGCAATCACTTCTACCTTCTCTTCTTTCTTTCTACTTTTCTTTCCATTATTCTCACTGTTTTGTTGTTCCTCGGCCTTCATTCGTGATCGAATCATGGCTCGTCTTACCCGAGGACGGATCTCTCTTACATTACGCGGTGGCATGATATAGGGCTCAAGTGGGCGGTCGCCAAAAGGGTGTTCATCACCAGCGAAAATTCTCAGTTTTCGATCTCTATCCTGCATCAAATACAAGTTCTAATATGAAATACCTGTACTGTACAATGCCCGAGGAAAAAGGATAGAGATTTTATCAAAAACTGAAGCTAATCCTCCATTAGGTAACAGAAAATCTCAAACACCAAATAAATTTAAGAACTAACATCACGCAATTTATTTTTTGGAAGCATGCGCAATACGGCTCTACGAATGACTTCTGTAGGATCTTTGGCCATCTGATCCTTCAAATTTCTTTCCTTCAGGTTACCAACGTACCTACAAGCCACGGATAGTTGACTTTTTAGGTGCTTTAAAAAGGTTTTCAAGTGCAAAACAAAATCTTCATAAGCCTTGGAAAATCAATCCAAACAAGCCCCCTAAGCCATTTAGATTCAACCAAAAGCTAAAATTTCAATAAAACAAATGTCGTTAAGATAATTAACAAACTTCAGAGTACGTGCCAATGACCAATAATTTGAGTAAAACTACAAAAACATATAGTACTTACCCAGTATGCCAGTAATGAACTTTTTGAGTGAGTTTTCTTCCTGTGATAGCGATATCCTTGGCATTAAGCACAATGCACATATCTCCATCATCTCGATTGGGTGTATATGTTGGCTTATCCTTGCCTTGAATAACGGTGGATATTTGAGATGCCAATCTCCCAAGAACCTGGTAGAAAAAGTTAGAGCAGCTGTATTTGTTTCTAGCAAATATCATTACTGTTGAACATTCTTCCTCAAAATCTGAAAAACCAAATGTCAAGCGAAGTGTTAATATTGCTCTAACCTGGTCTTTGGCATCAAACACTCTCCACCTCAGGCCTTCCAAATTGATGCGTCTCAAGCCAGCAAGTGCTTTCTGGAACATTATTGATGCATAACGATGTTAATGGTTTGTGTTCGTATAACGAAAGTACTTATCCAATACTGTCGAACATTGTTGATAATAAACGTGCATATATATATATTCCAAAAAAAAAAAAAAAGGAGGATGGAGATATCCTAGGCAGGAGCTAAAAGACAGCTTCCAACCAAAAAGACACTATCACAAAAAAGCTCACCTATTCCTAATAGTTGTGGAGCTATAATTACAACAGAAATATTTGTGGTTTGAGGACCATCACAAAGCCGAAAGCTGTATACTATAAAACGAAGATGCCTATGTGTTCCACTTGTTCTCAAAAGGGACGAAGATTTCTCTCCTTCAGCCCCAAGAGGGCTTCCATCAACCGCCTATGAATCTGATCCGGAAGACAGAAGGGCAGACCGGACTCATTGAGAATAAAATTCCAACCACTATAAACGAAAGCCTTCGTATTTCATTCTTGCCAAAGTTCCTGGCTGATAACTTTTGACCAAATAAAAATTTCCCTCTCATTCCAATCAAATAATCCACAGAACAACAGAGAAACCAAGGTGCTAAAATAAACCGCCCATATCCCAAGATAACTTCCTTCATTATCCATGCAAACATGATCCTTCGATCATTCGAAAGTCCTTAGAAGTGCATCAACGCAATATACAAATTTTAAGTCTTCACTTCTCCTTCCACACAATGTATGCATATAGCAACAACTCAAATTAACAAGGAGAATCCCATCGAATTTTGTCTGCAGTGTTTATACCATCATGAATGACTATCACAAAATGTACTTTGCCTAGTAGTTCTTTTTCCAAATAAGCTTGGGTTCGCAAGTAAATTGCTTTGCTCACCTATAAAAATGGGAAAACTTATATCCTAAGAAGTATGCTAAGATTCTTGTAAAAGAGGGAAAAGAGGTCAATTTGTCTTACTATCTCTTTCATTATTAACAATAGGTCTCACGGAATCAGAATCTCTACAGCTCTACTCATATGAGTCCAGTTTTAAACTTCTCTATGTAGCAAATTCCTTCAAAAGAGAAAAATCCAGCAATTAGTAGTGTATGCTGCTTATCAGTTATCATTGATGATAGCACACAAGTCTTGGATCCTTGGAGCAGAAAGGTACCAAGCCCAGCCAAGGGCCTTTTACATTCTTCTATCACTCAGAAGATGTATCGGAGTCAATCAGATAAGTAACTTAAGTCATTGGAAACGAGGCTGACTTCTTCAGCTACTATATAAAATATCCTTCATGAATCATCCAAATCCAAGACCAGTATTTCTCTTTAATAATGGAATGCCAATTAGTCCACTACAGAATCTCCAAACCCACTTGGAGAAGGGTCCTACTCCCTTTTCTAAAATTTCCTATGCCACAATCCCCCTTGTCCAAGTTAAAAAACTTGCAGGTATTATCAATTCAAAAGAAGAAAAACTTAACTTGTAGAAAACCGGAATTCATAAAAAAATTTACTTTTCAAATGGTAAATGGAGAAAATATCATTTAATGGCTAACATAAAACACCATGGGAAGGCATGTTCAAAGTACACAACATTAAGAATGAACTAAAATAAGGAAATCTACTACCCTATCCCGTAAAGACGCGCTACTTTCCTGAATAAAGCGTAACATCAAACACAATAGAAAATGTTACACTATCATTCTACGATATGGTTTAGACATAATAAAATCAGTAGCGATTGATTTTTCTTTTCTTTTTTTTGAAAGGTAGTTTACTTTAAATTTAAAAGCATGCTGTCCAGATTATAATAAATTCATGGACTATTTCTAAATGTCCAGAATGTAAACCCTAATCAAAACCTAGCATACAAATTTTGTTTCTTCTTTATTAGTTCAATGGTTCTTATCAAATAAAGTTGATAGACAGGTGCACCTGAGTTTCCAAGCAAACATTTCCCCAACATGTGAAATAAAACATTCCCCCCCCCCCCCAAAAAAAAACTAAAAATAATAAAAATAAAATAAAAAATTCCACTCCCCCAAACTCTAGCATGAGATTGTGTAACCAGAGCTGATAGACTAGACACTATCATTTTCAAAACCAACTGGACAAGGACGCATAATCAAAAGCACAACTTAGAGTTTCTTTGGAATGACTTTCTAATTGTTTAAAAAAGTATTTTTAAGCACTTAGAAAGTCAATCCAAACATACCCTGATACCCATAATGGCACTTCAAATAACAAAGTGAACGGTTAAACCTCACTATCTCATCAATATACTACAACAAAAATGAAAAGAAAATCGACAAATAAATTCTACATACACTAGCGTGCAGTAAACAAGAAGCCAATTTCTAATCCATAACGAACTACAATATGCATTACACAACGATTTCCGATGATTAATATGCATTGGTGTAAAAGTAAAGGAGGTTTGCCTTCATGTTGCCATTGAAAGAACTAGCTGCTTGGCTTGCCATTTCTCAATGTCCTAGTTTTTCACTGTTGCGCATCACAAGTAGATATTTATCAGTACTCTCAATTCATAACAATTAGCAACAAAATAATTTGCCCCTACCCAGAAAAAAACTGATAACAACAGTTTCAATATTTCCAAATACAATTTTCTTCACCCACAGAGAGCAAATTTTCAGTTCCAACAATTTCTTTTTTATAATTATTTTGTTCTTTTTATTTATTGATCCAGATAAGAATAATATGTTTTTTTTGGGTACCTTGACTCAATTTCTTTTTTCTTTTAGTCTGTAATGCATACATTCTTAGTTTTAAGTTCTCATGTAGACTGGTGGGAGAATAATTTTTTTTAAAAAAAAAATCTTGATTTTCTACTCTGTGGGTGAAGATAATAAACCAACAAACAAAATATAACAAATAAAACAAAAAAATCAAAACCTTGGGGATCTGAACAATAAGCGGAGGCGGCGCGATCTCACCAACGGCGTGGAGGGGCTGAACCACTGTGTTTCTGAGAGAGAAATACAGAGATAAGTAACTCTGATTGCTCGGAAAGACGAGAAAACGTGAGAGGGAGGGAGCGGCGGCGAGCTCGTCGGAAGACTGAAAACTGCGGCACCTGAGAGTGCAGCTGCGGCGGCGGCCGCTTAGACGGAGTCTAGCAGAAGCGGCGGCGGTGTGCAGTGACTGAAAATGGGAGGGAGGGGATTGCCGAACGTGATACAGGGTTTAGATCATATGTACATGAAAATTTTAATAAATATTCGGAAAAGGAAAAAAAAAGAAAAAATTAGTTCTAAAAGAAATTAATGAATTAAGTAAAAGTCATGGAATCTTCTCTAATTCATGATTTTTCTATTGAAACAGTTAAAACTCCCATCTCATTTCATCACAAAAATTACCATATCTTCTATTTAAATATGTTTTCAGTCATTATTTTTTTTAGGAATTTTAAAAATAAAAAATAAGGAAACTATATACACAAAATGTTTAGAATCTATCACGAAGTCTATTAATGTTTATCAATATTTTCTTTTTGCTATTTTCTATAAATAGTTTGACATTTTTTTTATTTGTGAAAATTTTCCTTATTTTTTTCTTTTTTGACACTGTTTTTTTGGTCATTAAATTACCCTTCTTTCTTTAAAAAACTGTTTATAAAATTTACTATTAATTTCTACGACATGCCATTATTTAAATTTTCATACCTCATTTGTACTAAAATAATTCACCTTTTATTTATATATATTTTTTCATCTTCCTAAGGGCAAGTATGGATACAAGTAGTGTTATTTCAAACCTACATGCCATTCAATTTATCATGTATTAAAAACAATTTTTAAGTAATAGACCATACACAAAATACCTTTCTAAAGTGGTAGTCACCCTGAGATTAAACCTATTCTCTCTTAATTATTTTTTCTTAATTATTTATGAGTTTATTAAAAACTCATGACTCTATTTGACCATTAGACCAACCCAGAATGGTTATGTCTCATCACGTTTTAACCATCTAAATGCTTGTGTATTGAATACAGAATTCACATTTTCCCGAAATTTGAAATTTTGTACAGACTAAGACTTAAATACAAAAATTATTACATTGGTGGGAAATGGAACATAAGAATAAAAATGAAGACCAAAGAGATGGATCAATCAAGATTTAAGAAGGCATTCTGTCTTTCCAAGAAGGCATCTCCAGGCCAAGTACACAGAACTCTGAGGCATTCTGTCTTTCCAAATCCACACTTGAAAATTCATGGAAGTTCACAGTAAGATGAAAAGGTGTAGATCTGGAAAATGAACCACATCATACATTAATCTTTTCTTATAAGCAAACCAAATGCCAGAATTCCTATTGATCCGAGACATGGTATCTCTTGTTTCAGACAAGTCACTGCAAGAGAATTACATCTCATAGGCCATCATAAAAGCTTCCCAGTATATCACTCTTGTTCTTATAGAAAGCCAGTCAATTCTTGGGAAACAACTTGTTCACTTTCTTTTTTACCACCGTGACGAAGTCGCTTTCTGATAATGTTAACAACTGGTTCAGTAACAACATCACCTGGCTCTTTTTCATAATGGCATACCTTGGTTTAATCCTCCCCTCCAAGCTGTAACCAAAATATTGGGGGAATTTTATTAGCTCTGCTTTTGAATAACCCATGGTTAGAAAGAAATCCCATTTGGGCACTAAATTCTCAGCTAAGCTGAAAGTATACAAGGCTCCATATCTTGAGATCATGGTTCCAACATCCTCAATGCTGTAGCCCCTCTCCAAGAAAAATTGTGTCACCGGTTTCAAATTAGCCTCAATACTAAGACCAAATGTCTGTGGGGAACGATAGAGAAGGACAGCAACATCGACTCCTAGTGAGTGAAAATATTCGGCCGTGGGCCTTAACTTTTCCTCAACACTGTAACTTATGATGTTTGGACAACGGGTCAATATTTTACCAACGCTCTCCTCTGAGAGTCCCATTTCATAAAGGAAACTAGTAGTTGCCTCAACCTTCTGTTTGCTGTAGGTGAGAAGCGCTGGAAAACGGTATATCACTTTTGCCCATTTTTTCTTGTCCACACCCAAATTTTCCAAGAACATCATTGTTGGTTTTAGATTTTCAGTCAGACTAATTCCACATAACTGAGGCCTCTTGTTGAGGATGACAGGGATATCAGATTTTGGCACCCCAAGATCAAGAAAAAATTCGATCACAGGCTTGATTTTCCCTTCCAAGCTGTAGTAAGCAAAAGCTGGGAATTTTCGAGTAATTTCTATAATTTGATCAAGATTTAAGCCATGCTCGATCAGGTAAAGAATCTGAGGTCGGAGCTTTCCAGTAGGACCTATTTCACTCACCCGAGAGATGGCTCTCAGCTTCCTCGTGTCAATTGTTGAATTTGATACAGGAACTGTTGTAGCAGTTTTTTCCTTAATAGGAGGGTTTGGAAAGTTTTCCACAGCGTGCACGAGATGAGTCCCATGCTCTTCAAAAAGGGACTCAAGGTAAGGATTCAAAGCATCTCTAATCTCAAGTGTAGTCAACTCTCGTCCTGCATAGTCATTTGAACTAGATTATAGTTTCTGGCAATGTCATTCTATATCCAACTATATCAAATTCAGCGTGATTGGTGATAATAAGTACATTGAAATCGAACCTACTAGATACCGAGATTTATGAATCAAATGAAGCCTCAAGACAAGATGGTCGATGAAGAGATCAGACTTGTTTATTGTTCTTGCAGCAATTGCATTGCTTAGACCTTGTTTCTTTAAAAACAAGGTTAAAACTGCCTTGGCCTCTTCTTTTTCTGCTGTTAGAAGGGCTGGAGAAACAACCTTTAAGTTGGCTGATCCATCTATCTCAGAATCTGTTATATTAGATCATCAAAACATGGTACTACTTAGCATGGTCAAGAGACCACAAGACTTCATCAAGAGATTTAGTAACTACAACAAGTCAATGACAACATCAATTGAATCTCGAACTGAAGCACTAACCAAATTTTGCTCGGCAAGAAAAGAGTTTCCTTGGGAATGAAACCTGAACCCTATATAAAACAAAACTTCCGGATGACCCATTCTCAAGCATGGAGAAAAGTGACAGACAAAGAATCAAAGAAAGGACAGCTTATGCAAATATTCTAACTTAACATTATTCACTGAATATATCTCACAACAAAGCATCAGGAGAAAGAAAAACATGCAAATCCGTTTAATAAGTGAAGATATTCATTCAAGCCAAAAAATACCGAGCCAAAGGGTACCTTTGAGTAGTGATGAGACTACCATTTGGCATGAAGAAGAAACGGGCAAAGCGTACAGCACTGGCAGCTCTCATCTGTAAGCTTTGGCGCAAATGATTCCCTTAATTGTGGAATCTGCCGCAGAGCTAGCTATGAACCAAAAAGAAAGAAAACCCATTTACAAAACTCCCCCAGAAAGGTGAAAAAAACCCCAGGATAACAAAAGTAAGAATCATAGAATGTGAAGAAATGCAGGCAGATATGATGGGAACTACCTAGACCAAATTTAACATTCACAATTTCATTCCTAGCAACAAAAGATAACCAACCTCCTTTTACATCTTTAACTATGTAACATTAAGCTTACCTTGATTTTGGGTGTTTCAATATTTCGAACTTCTTTACTAATTCTTACTAATTGGGAATTGCAGAAATGAAGGAGAGAAAGAGAAGGGATGGATGCCACTTACCAAAATTGAAGCTCTGCGGAAGAATGGTTAAGAGAAAGTGGGTGGGAGAATGGAGAGAGAAGCTGGAGAGACTGAATAAGAATGGTTGAGGAGAAGAAGAAGAAGAGCAGTGAGTGGAAAGAGAGATTAAGATTGAAGGGCAGAGATAGGAGAAAGAGAGACTGAAAGAGACGAAGGTAAATTAATAACCTAAATTATGTGACAGTTAATAGATGAGTTTCGAGCTTGAGAGGGACAAGTCGGGTGGGGAAGATAATAAAAAGTTAAAAGGAAAAAAAAAATATCATTGGATTTTAGAGTATAATTTTGAGTGTAAATATCCATTTACACTTTAATGGGTTGTATCAATTTAAACTCCAAACTAATAGTATTTGTGGATTAGGTTGAAAGACATTTTAGATCAAATCTAATTGTTTGGGTTGTAAGTTTCAATCTAAATAACCCTTATTAAAAAAAATTTATTAAAATTTTTGTTCTAAAAAAAAGTAAAATGTTAATTTATAATAATTTGATTTAATTATTTTGATATATTGAATTAAAATTGACAACTCAACTTAAAATTTATAATTAAAAATTTCTTTCCAAAGTGCTAAAAAAAACTATTTTTAGGAGTTGTTGAAGAATAAATTATCTAAAAAAAAATGAAACTAAATAAAACTAAAATAAATATGTGTATCTTAAGTAAAAAAAAATATACATTTTAAAGTTAATAAAAAGTTCGGGTTGTTTCGGGTCTTTTAGGTGAACCCATGAACCAACCCAACACATAAAATTTTCATTTATTTGAACTTAACCCAATCCAAGCCGCATAGGTTGGGTTGGGTTGATCGGTTTGTTCGGGTCATCAGATTTTTTAAACACCCCTACTCTGAACTTTTATAAGTGTATCCAAATAAAACATAATGGATGACCGTTTAAATTGATACGTTATGAAAGTTTAGGGTTTAAATTGATACAATTATTAGTTTGAGGTCTAAATTGATACAACTCTCAAAGTTCATGTTTTAATTGATACAATTATTAGTTTAGGGTTCAAATCGATACAACTCCCCGTATATAAATTGATAGTTGCCCTAATTTTTATTTTACACTTCTAGCTAAGTTTTGAGTTTTGGTTTAAATTTAATTTAGGTCTAAAAATGTTACAATTTTATCTTGAAATTTGAGTTTTGTTTTAATTTAATATATAAATTTGAAGATTTATACTTTTAACATTGTTTTTTCACTAAATATCAATTTAAATCTTTGACGGCTCTTTTTTTTCTTTTGGGGAGAAAGACAATCTTTGACATTAATCTATTAATTAATTTAAAATAATTATGAAATAAAATTTTATAACTAATTTTAATAGTGGTGAAAATAGAGTGAAACTTGATTAATTATAATCTTTCATTCTTTTGAATCAATTAATAGACAATAATACTAAAGACTCAAAGTGAGTATTTAGTGTAGAAATCAAGGTTAAAAGTGTAATTATTAGAATCTATGGACCCAATTAAAACAAAACTCAAACTTCAAACGTAAAATTATAACATTTTGTAACTTTGGAACTAAATTGAAATCAAACTCAAAATTTAATTAAAAGATTTACCTTTTGAACTTAGAGACTAAATGAAAACTAGACGAAGTACTAAAAAAGTTTTTTTCCCCAATTTTTTGTACATAAATTTTGATAGAACTCACAATCTAGTAAGTTTAGTTGGTAACAATCTAGCTTTAAATTTGTAAAAATTTAGTTCTTGAAAACTTTAATAAGTAACAATTCGACTTCTATGTAAATTATCTAATCAAAATTAACTGTCAATTTTTATTTTGTAACAACTTAGTCTTTATATAGTTTACAAACAAATTTGATCCCGCAACCAATTCAATGATGGTAAAATTTTTCATTAGATTTTAATAATATTTTTTTTTACTATAAAGACTAAATCATTGTAAATTATAAATTATATATTATATAGACTAAATTGTTACTATTATAAAAATACCGAAACTAAAAATATTTTTTAACTCAAAAAAATGTTAAAAGTTAAAAAGGCTTAGTTTACACCCACCAAAATTTGCTTTAAAAATATTCATATTGTCTCAAATTTATTTTCTTATTTAGATCAACTCTCAAATTATTTTGTTGCTTCTATGAGAGAATTTGTACGATTTCTAGATCTCTGCTTTGGTTGCCCACTCAACATTTCATCAATTCTTTGTCGCTTTTGGACTACTTTCTTCCCACTCTCCACGTATTGAATTTGAAAATGTCATCTTTTCTCCTTAATGTTATCCGCCAATTGCTTCTTCCAAGTCAACCGAAGAAACAATGACAGCACTGCCAAATCCAATTTTCCATTGAACGCGCAGCTACCTTTCTTCCCATTGCAAATTTATGACCATCAACAGACTTCTTACTTCTTCGTCTTCCTGCAGCCACTTTTGACCTTTCCCATTACATAAACACTGTTTTTCAAGAAACCCCATCTGAAGATTTCCATCCAAATGGGTTCCTTCCAATTCAATTTCTTCATCGTTTCTCTGTTTTCCTTCTTCTCTTACATTGTTTCTCAGCAGCCCTACACAGGATCGACCACCGCTGATTGTCCCGCCCCCCACAATTCAACCGGCAATTTGGGTTACTTTTGCAACACCCCCAATCGGAGCTGCCAGTCCTTCCTCACCTTCAGATCCCGCTCTCCATTTAACTCTGTTTCCTCCATTTCTGCTCTGTTAGGTTCCGACCCCTCCGAGCTCTCTCGGGTCAACTCCGTCAACGCCTCCGCCACTTTCCCGCCGGAGAAATTGGTGCTTGTTCCAACCACTTGTTCATGTTCGGGTCAGTTTCTTCAATCAAATGTTTCTTTTACTACCCGGGCTGGCGATAATTATTTTACCATTGCAAATGAAACCCTGCAAGGTATCTCTACTTGCCAATCTCTTATATCTCAGAATCCCAATATTAATGTCACGAGTATAAAGGGTGGGGAAAGGATTCTTGTTCCTCTTAGATGTGCTTGTCCCACCAAGAATCAAACTGATATGGGTTTCAATTACCTTTTGAGTTACTTGATTGTATCCGGTGATACTGTTTCACAAATCACTGAAAGATTTCAATCATTTGGTGCGGATAGTGGGATTGTTCTTGAAGCCAACGACCTTCAACTAGAATCCACCATCTATCCTTTTACGACTCTTTTAATTCCTCTTAGAACTGAGCCGTCGAGCACTGGAATGAAAGAGCCTTCTCCGTCACCGCCCCCGCCGCCGCCGTCTCTGCCCACTTCACCCCCTCCGGCCTCTAAAAGAACATGGGTTTATGTCCTCGTCGCCGTTGTAGGTGGAGTTGTTTTAGCTGCTGCAATTGGGGTTGTAGTTTTCTTTGTCTGTGTAAGGAAAAGGAAGAAGAAAACTGAGCATACAACTACTGAAATTGATAGCTATGAATCAACTGAGAAGCCATCAGAGAAAAAGTTGGATGGAGGATCTTCTTCTTTCACCTTGGAGAGTATATCTAGCGCTGTTCAATCTGTCAAAGCTTACAGTTTTAAAGAGCTGCAGGATGCAACTGATAATTTCAGTTCAACCCATCTGATTAAAGGATCTGTTTATCATGGCACAATCAATGGGGACTCTGCAGCGATTAAGAAGATGAATGGAGATGTGTCTAAACAGATCAATTTACTGAACAAGACGAATCACTCGAATCTCATTCGCCTTTCGGGGGTTTGTTTTGAGGAAGGACATTGGTATCTTGTTTTTGAGTATGCTGCTAAAGGGCCCTTGAGTGACTGGATTGATTCAAATGGTAGTAGCAATGACAGGTTCTTAACTTGGACACAGAGAATACAGATTGCGGTGGATGTCGCGACAGGGCTAAATTATCTCCATAGCTTCACGAATCCACCTCATGTTCACAAGGATTTGAAGATGGATAACATACTTCTTGATGGTGATTTCAGAGGCAAGATTTCAAACTTCAGTAATGCAAGATCAGCAGGATGGGAAGAAGGTGAGTTTACATTGACAATGCACATTGTTGGAACAAGAGGTTACATGGCTCCTGAGTATCTCGAAAATGGTTTGGTCTCTACAAAGCTTGATGTTTATTCATTTGGGATTTTGATAATTGAAATGCTCACCGGGAAGGAGGTTTCGGAGTTGCACCGAAAGGAGAATTTACAGTTGCCTGAACTTATTGAGAAGGTCCTTGATGAAAAGGATGGGAAGGAGTATTTAAGCCACCTGATGGATCCTTCATTAGAAGGTAACTTTCCCATTGAACTTGCTGTTCTCGTGATGAGGATCGCCAATCGATGCTTGAACAAGGATCCATCTCAACGCCCGTCCATGGATGAGATTGTTCAGTCCCTCAGTAGAATTTTGAGCAGTTCTTTATCTTGGGAGTTGTCAAACACTTCTGCGTGACACTCATAACAGAGCTGATCAGAAATTCTGTTATTGTCTAATTAGAGCCCTTCATTTTAAGTATAGGTTTTTACAGTTTACACATTGTAAATCATGTCTGATTCTTCTGCCTCATTTTTGTAATGCAAAGCTGTAATAATGTTCATATCCATATACATCACATCTCTTGCATATATTGAAGCTCTTTCAAGGAAAAACAAATCACTTCTCTCCAATCTGTCTACATATAACGAACCACACAAATTATCGAGTTGCCTCACCGACTTTCACATGGCGTCGTGTTAGTTTTATGTTACTCTTCATATGAATAATTAAACATGGAAACAGAACAAGACTTACATTAGAATAGCTTCAGTTGCTGCTGACTGAAGAATCCTTGTTCTTCACAGTGGTATCCATGGCTGGATCTGCAACTTCTCAACTTTCGCCTTGGTCGACTCTTGAGATTGAGATAGAGAGGAGAGGTTGCTAGAAGATTTGTGAATCTTTCATCTGAGTTCTTGTTATGAGTGATTTATATATAATGAAGCTTTAGACTTTAAGGACTTCTTGTCTTTATCTGCTTATAGAGATTCCTCTTTCCCACTTCTCTTGTTGTAGCAGATACTCACTTCATCCCACAAACTGCCAATAGGCCAAAATCTTTGACAACTATATTTTTTTTTTCCTTTTTCATCCATAAAACATTGAATTGTGGGTTTTACAAACTTATTCCTAGCTTTAATTAGAGGTTATACATATGTAGCTCATACCATTTGTTAAAAAATTCATCAATCTCTGAATTTTGTAATGTGATTTCATATAGTTCCTTTTGTTTAATACAAGTAACAAAGTGATAAGTTGACCATGAAATATACCTATTGAACAAATATCAGTTCATTTGTCATAATATACCAGATACGGTTAGAAAGAAGTGGATTACTAGACAAAATAAAGCATGTACAGAAGTATCAAACTCATTTTATACATCAAAAATCAAATCACAGACAAGAAGAAAACTTCATATAATGAGCTGTAAACTTTTCAAAACACCTGTACTTAAGACTTTGAAAAAACAGAAAGTCAAAAGTTCTGAAATACTTAGAAATTACAATAATTGAAGAAAAGTATGCATAAAAGAAAAGGTCAAAGTATGATTTGGAAAAACGTAGTGCCCATAATTCATTTCCACATGAAGTTCATCTTCAGAGGGTTATGATTAAAAACTAGTCAGATAGAACGGATTAATTGGCATGATTATTCAATTTATTACATGTTTTCACTTTTTACCAACGTTGTACAATCAATCCCTGTGTGTTTTTCCTATGATATCAACTTTTAAACTGGAAAGGTCCGAGTAACTTTGATGTGTTCAAGAGTTTCCTTCAAACCATACTGGGCAACTGCCTGCTCTCCCACCCTGAACCCATCTCCATAGGCTGGTGAAGCATCCAGTTCGATTTGGCGTATGAAACATTCTCCAAGTTTCTTTTCTATTTCACTCAGTTTCTTGTGCTTGTTTGAACATGCAGGTTGCAGGGAAGAAGATGAACTTGCAGCAGCCATGGCAGTTTCAGATCCCACGTTGATTTTGGATTTCAGCCACATGTGAGCTAGGACTTGGCAGATACCTTCTTCAATTTCTGGCTTTAGATTGGGATAACCTTGAAGCCTTAGCCAAGCATGCATCATCTCATGTGCTAGAATGGATCCTGTTAACAACCTGTGTGAAAGGAAATGTGTGTTCAGACATGCGAAAACTAAGTTGCAAACCAATCGCATGCACTTACAAATGTGAAGACATGTAAAGGTTTCCGTTGTCCTAACAAGTAGTATCAAAGTTGTGCCCTATACTTAACTCGTGTAGATGAAATCCTTGGCTACTGAACAGAAAGTGGCAAGCCTTTGGAGACTTAGTTATGTGATATTTGGATGGTTGAAGGAGAGTAGATGAATCTTAGCTTAAAGAGAAGGATCATTAAAATGTGCAATAAATAAAGAGTGGTTAGCTGTTTGCACTTACTATATCGCACAATATGTTTTAAGGTTGAGTTCAATAAGACATGTGATACGTACTTCGAAAAAGAGAAGTTAACAAAGAAAGTGTAAGCTCTTGATGTGCATGAAAGTGAATGACTATGGTCTTTTGTTTGAGGAGAAGATGGTAAGAGATACGAACATAATCAGATATGCTTTAGTTCAGAAATATACAATATCATACTATCATGGAGATTCATAAAAGTTTATTGTCCTAGCAAACTATGACTACCCATAAACTTAAACTTAACAAGTTCTTATATGTTCTGAACAAATATGGTACCTGGGGAGGCCATATAGAATGAGTATAGCATTAACTTCACAGTTACTAACAAGTCTGCGTTGCTGTGTGAGTATGTCCAGGATTGAAGGTCTCCCAATAAGTTTCCTCATATGAATCTAATAGCAATGATCATGACCAAATCAATTTGAAAACAATTATTCTAATAAAACACTCTTATTTAGGTTGAATCGAGACAAAGGGATCGAAATTCTAACAATGGGAATGGTTTGCTCTTCTGACAAGCAGAGCCCTCGCGTTTCGGATAAATGGTGATGTCCCTGATCAAACAAATGAATCCCAAATTAGTAAGACAAAAAGAGTAACATTCAATGAAGAACCAAAAGAACAGCCTCAATGTCCTCACATTCTTTTCCCCTTCCATGGCGTTGTTCAATGCTTCCCTTTCGACCAATCCCAATGGAATCTTTTGGTTCAGTTTCATGTTTAAACTTGAGAAGAATTCTTGTATCTCATGGAAAAGAGGTTGACACTCATTGGTGTCCATAATCTTGAAGCTGGAACACTCTGGACACAAGCTTCTGCCATCTTTGAGTAAAATGTACTTGATTCCATTTGGCTGCATGAAGGAGTAAGCTCACATTTGTGAATGTGTGACAGAGAGAAAGAAGAAGAGAGAGAGGATTACCTGTAATCTTTCACAGCTAACACAACTGGAAGTTCCATCATCTTCATGGGAAGGGCAGTATTTTTTTGCCCAAAAAGGATGCTCTCCAAATTCAATCGCCCCATTAATATATGGGATCTAACAGCAACAACACAAGGGAAAAAGAAAAGGTAGATGATGATGGTAAGGAAAATATTGAAATTAGGAATATTCTGCTATGATATTGTTCACTTTGGGCTTAAGTCTACATAGTTTTGCTTTTTGAATCACTATGCTCAAGTGACTTGTACTAATGAGTATTTATTTTTTTGGGTAAGAAACCGAGCTTCATTGAGAAGAAATGAAATAAATACAAGGGCATACAAGAAAAAAAGGTGAGAAAGGGCTCAAAGCTGACTATAAAAGGAGACTCCAATCGAACCATATCAAACCAAGGACATAATTACAAAAGAACCTATTAACGGACATTCACAAGGAGGTATTAAACCTAGCCTCCTTCCAAACCTCCTCACTCGATCTCTCCACCTCTCTAGAAACTCTGTTATTTCTTTCAATCCATATACCCCAAAGAACAGCTGATAGTTTAGCATGTTATAACACTTCACTTTTCTCACAAAAAGACGAAAACAGGAGCACTTCTTCAATCATAGCGAAGCAATCTCTCTTCCACGCCAAATGTAAGCCAAACGAGCTCAACCACCTAATGGAGTTGTTCTTACTTGTACATCTAGACCAACTACATTTTAACTGATACGGTACTAGGATTTGATATTTTGATTATCCATTCAATATTAGAAAAATCACAAACATTCAAGATTTGAAATTACTTACAAAGTTGTCGCATACATAGCATTTAGGATTAGGAAGTCTCATATTCCTAAGACAAGATGTGTGATAAGGTCGATTTTCAGACATGTATAACTGTCATAAATCATCAGATAATCATCAAATTGAAGGATATATAATATTTAAAATTCCACAAATTTAACAAAGTTCAAGATTTCCTCCCTCCTTTAAAGCTACCTCATTATCTTTGATTAGCTGTTTGCAAGTATGGCATAGGAGACATTCTACATGCCAAACAATACCATTTGAACACGAAATATGTTCACGTCTGCTTATCTCGGTGTTGCATCCAGCACAGATAAGCCTACATAAACATGCTGTGTGTTAAAAAAATAGGACTATGATTAAGTGGTCGAGTTAAAGATATGTGTGCGTTCAGGTACCAACTGAAGTAAAGTCTAAACATGTGAACCATTGATAATAAAACAAATATAGAGAGGACGGAGTTTGCGAAAATTCGAACTCAAGAAACTGACATCCCGGAATCAAGAAAGGTTAAATATGGCAAGTGGAAAGTCTTACTTCGACGCAGAGGCCGAAAAAGATCGAGAGGAAGAAGCAGGTGGACTGTCATTTGTAAGAGAAGACTCCATGACTAAGCTCAGTTGCATTGCATTGGCAAGCTGCTCATCTTCTTCAATTTGGGCATTGATGGCTTCCATCTCCTGTTTCTCTAAAATGATAACACTATTCATCAAGAACTTGAACAAACTTAAATCTAATAACATATATGAAACAAAACTTGAATCTTTAACATTAACTCTTACCAATGATCAAACTTTGCTGCTTTTCAACTTCCATTTCTGAGAGTGATAATGCCTTAGCATAATCAACTTCCTCTTGATCATATTTGCCATCCTGCAGTTTTATTCATCCAATATAACAAAACAAACCACCATTTTACTTTCAGAAAGTGCCTTTCTTTAGTTGCATTAATGTAAATGAGGAATGTGAACAAAACTCGTGACCAAAACCGACTTTTTAAATCAAGACAATTTCAATAAATCATCTCTCAAAAACACAAATTTTCGAGTTGTTTTCTTTACTACAAAAAGAGACGGATTATACAAATAGAGGAGTTTATCTCTTGTATCTTAGAAAGATTATTTTAAAAGTAATTTGCTAAGCAATGGCTTTGAGAAGAAAGTATATAGAAAGTGTTTGATTTTACAATTGGATTGAGAAACAGGGGCAAAAGTGAGATATTCTCATGTCCATTTCTGCCATGATTACTTCTTAAGGTCATATCAATATTGGTCGTCCACTCCATAGTGTACAAATGAAATCAACCTGCAACAATTCACTATTTTATTCATACTTATAAAAAAAAAATGTAGAGTTAAATCACCAGGTTAAGGTTCTAATTGCAATTTCATCTACTTTTTGGTTATTGTTACTTTACAAATACAAAATAATGGCCTTCAAACATATTTAAACACAAATCAAAGTAAAATTACCTATATCCCTTCACAATCTATTATGTTTAATGCCCTAATTGCTTTCTTAACACTCTCTCAATATTTCAATATCTTCATTGTTCTCTTAAATTACACAAAACAAAATTGATCATTCATTAGAAGTTGATACGCAACAAAAAGAACAGCCTCTGAATTTCTTTCTAAAATTTTCTCTTCAAGCTAAAATTTTTTATCAAAATTTCATGTAAACTAGATTACCCCAACTTGTTTCTTTTTTCTTCTCTTCATTTTCAACTGATATAAAGAACACACTTTCCCAAATAGCCATTGCAAAACAGGGAGGGGAAAAAAAGGCCAAAACATTGCCAAGAAGTGATGTTTTTGCTCATTTTCTACTTACCCATATAACTAAAACTTGAAATTCATCTTAAAAGAAAGATCTTTATCAGAAAAAATCATACCTTGTTTGCTTGAAATGAAGCTTGAGATCCTAAGAAGAAGAGATGATGTTTAAAAGAAGGTGATTTCAGTCAGGAATGGAAAAGGATAGAGCGTAGAGAGAGAGAGAGAGAGAGAGAGAGAGAGAGAGAGAGAAAGAGGAAATGAGTGAGGAATCTCCAAAGGGAATTTGATCAGTTATTATACAAAATGAGATTCATAAAGAAGTGAAGTATAAAACATGCAGGTCTGTCCAAAGAGTCCTGGTTTTTTTTTTTTTTTTTTAATAATCGCTAGATACAAATTTAAAATATTTCTTATTATTATTTATCTCTCGATCGGCGGCTGAATAATAATATCCTTTTTTCAAAAGGGACTGTGTTCATGGAAGAAGAGGCATTTTGAAAAGCAGGTGGGGTATGAAAACTACTCTGTTATTTGTATCTTTATATCTCCTTTTTCTTTTCTTCTTTTCAAAAGGGCAAACCAAAGGAGGAAATTTGTTTATAAAAGATCTCCATTTATGAGATTCCAAAAGTTGAGTTATCAATATGATTTGGTATGAAGGTTCCTGGATGATGCCTAAAGATATATATATGATTTTGTTCTTTTCCACAATTTAATTTGTTATTTGTCTAAATTCTCTTCAACCAAAATGTGATGGGAAGTGATAGAATTTGTACTCTAAACATAATGATTATAACTTCACTAACAACTTCAATTAAGTACTAAATCATTTAAGGAGGGCAACGTCCGGATGCAAATGTTTCCCATATCCTTGGAATTAAACTGAAAAAAAAAAAAAAAAAAAAAAAAACTTCATCATAGTTTAAAACAAGAAATCTTGATCTAACTTACTTGAGATAAGGCTCATTGAATTTTGACACCGCTAGTTGCATTAAAGAATAGGAAAAAAAAAATTATAATACTATATCTATTGCTCTCGTTCATAATTTGACACATCCTCTAATGATATACTTACATAATTTTTAAATTTTTCTTTTAAAGCAAACAATAAATAGAGATAATGTGAAAAAATTTCTGCACTACTATAGTACTAGAAATTTTCTTGAATAGAATATAATTATTTATTAAGATGCAAACATAAAGATGCTTCTTTATTGGTCAAGGAAAGGAATCATCCTAGGTGGTTAGGTATAAAATACACACAATCATGATAATGGTGGAGATAATACTTATGGTTAATTTAAATTAGGAATTCTAAAAAAGAAAAAAAATAATTAAATAAAGGGTGACCAGATAAATAGCAAAATCTAAAGTTTCATTTAAAAAAATAGCAAAAACTTTTCAAAATTATAAAAATAACAAAATGATTATTTTAAATAAAAATACAAATGAACAAATATCTAAACTACCCCTACACACTCAAAATGATAAAACTCAAGTTAGAAACTACAGCAAATCTAAAAACAAGAAATACACTATATTGAAAGGTATTCTAAAAGTTCCACCAAACCCCCCATCAAATCGGTGATTTAATTGAAGCCAACTCATATCACATAAACCAAAAGTTTAACAATAACCACAAAACAACTCCATACTCACCTAAACACCGTTGGTCGATTCCTCCGACGACCACACGGTGGCAAAGCTTGCGATCGGCGATTTCATTTGTGGGTAAAACTTCGCAAAAAAGAGATCTAAAGAGAGCGAGACAAAATGATAAGGAGAAGATAAATGAGGTAGGAAGAGAAAGAGAGGAAGATTCATGGCGTGCGGTAGCATCTGTGCAACGTCGTCTGTGTGGAAGAGGGGGGTTTGCGGCGCCATCTCTTCATGCGAGAGGAGAAGAATGTTAAGTTGAGGGGAGGGGAGGGGGGAGGGCGACACTGGTAGTAACTAGATTTTCTTTTCTTTTCTTTTGTTTTTTAATTTAATTTAATTAAATTTTAACTCACAAACGTTATATAACAAATAAATAAATATTTCCTTAACCTAAATTAAAATATCTTATCCATTCTTTTTTTATAAAATAGTTTGAAACTTAAAAATTTGAAGATTAAAATATTTTAATTTAATCTATTGTAAATTTAATTTATTAGATTTCAAAATTTAAAATGAAATCCGAGAAAAACAGAGAAAAACAAAAGATAATTTCAAATTTATTAAAATATTTTAATTTAATCTATTATAAATTTAATTTATTAGATTTCAAAATTTAAAAGATATGAAATCTGAGAAAAAACTAAGAAAAACAAAAGATAATTTCAAATTTGAATAGGGAGAAAAATCAGGAATTAGGGAGAAAAATTAGGAATTAAGGAGAAAAATTAGGAATTAGGTAAAAAAAATCAGAAATCAAACACAATTACACTGTATATGTAAATAGTGCAGAAAAATTTCTAAACAAGGGCCAGAGACTAATTTAAATGTGATAAACAGTGTATATGTATAGTTTTAAAAGAATGAAGGATAGATTTAAATAGATAATGGTGAAAAAAAAATCAAGAAAAATCTTAAATATAAATTATTGACAATCTTTTGTTTATAACAGAAATAATATTTTGTTTATTTAATTAGAAACTACGAAAAATGATGTATAAAATCATTTTCCAAAGTAGCTATCAAAATAAGGAAGAAATTTGTTTATTTTGAATCATGTGCTAAAATAGTTATCAAAATCTAGTTTGAATATTGAAAATTGATTCAAATTCCAAAATAGTGTGAAATTCACGGAATGACGCTCAGATTCAGTTTTAAAATAAAATTTATTAGATTGTAATCGGATTAAGTTGACTATCAATTAAGTTCCTCAATTACATTGTATTTATATCTTGGTTCTTAATCAAGTTATCCACATACACTGTATTTAATGGTCCAGACATACGAATCAACTAAGGGCAAAACATGTATTATGAAAAAGTAACTCATGTGCCTTGCACACGTTTTGCCATAAATCTTATTATTTCTAGTTTTTGCTAAATATCCAAACAAAACTTCATTTTTTGCTATCTCGTGAAAATTATAGAATGCTATATAGGTTGGAAGGTCCACAAAGCCCAAATGTATTGGGTCAAACAAAAAGCCCAATTGGGTTTCTGAGTTCCACAAAAGCCCAATTAAAATATCTATTTGCTAGTTGTGTTATGTTATCAAAGATGCCCTTCCCGTCCAACTTAATTAAAAATTGCCCTTAAAACTAATTAATAAATAAAATATTTAAATTGTTATTTGCTAATTCGCCCTCCAAATTAAACCACCACTATTTTTTAAATTCAAACTCAAGTACTCAAATTTCAAAATAATCCCCTTCAACTCTTAAATAAATAATAATAAATAAAAAAAACTATGGTACTAACAACATTTTTTTCATCTTATCTTCTTCTGTCCAACAAATAACAACTTTATCTTTTTCATAGATAAATTTTTGTTTTAGTTCAACCATTGTTGGAATGATGATCAAATTATCGACTATTAAAATGATAATTAATATCTTATCCACTAAGCTATCATAATTATAACTTTAGAGTTTGTTATCTTTTTATATTTTCTATACAAAAACCTCCTTTATTTTTTTTTAATATAGCTTTTTTACATTTGATCCTTCCCTTCTATTTCTTCATTCCGACGTCACATTTCTATAGTTAAAATTGAATATTAACCTCTTACTTTAAAATTTTACTTCAAATGTTTTCTAAAGAAATGAAAAAATAAAAATAAAAATAAAAATAAAAATAAATGACAAAAGTATGTAAAAAAACATTAAGATGGTTTACACGATTAAATATATTCAATTAATTTCAAAGATAGGCATTATATACGAACATCTATTATTTATAACAAAATAAAATATTCATATTAAAAAAGTTATACTACTAATAAATAAGAATAATAAGCTACAAACAAATATATCTATGTTAGACTATTATAAAAATTACATATAAGTGATATACACACAAATGAGTTTAAAATGTATGCTATATACACTCAAATTAAGTATAAAAAATAGCAATAATGCATTCATCATCTGTAATTACTTCCACAAAAAAAAAAAATACTAAATCTCCCAAAAATAAATCAAATCTTATTAAATGGAAATTTACAAGTTTATTTTAGAAGAACAACTTTATTTTAAAATTATTCAAAAGTTTAGTTTAATTAGATTTAAATTATAGATATGTTGGTTGCTAACACAGTAATCGAATTATGCTCATTTTGGTATTCTTGAGTTTAGTCACCACCCACTATTTCATAAAAGAAAAAAAAAAGAAAAAAGAAAAAAAAGAACAATGTAGAACTATAAAATAAAAAAGTATATGACTGTCTCGAGATAAAATATGACGGAAACTAGGAAGGGGGCAGATTTGGAAAAGTACCTACAAAATATACCATATTCATAAACTTTTCCCAAAGTTATATTTGAAATTGTAATAGGCAATTCATGTTTTTGAACCTATGTTATATATATATTTTTTAATTAAAAATTAGAGAAAAATCACTTTTTTTTTTTTCATTACAACCGATGTTCTATACTTTTATCATGACTCGTGTTTGAAACTTGATAAAGTAAATTTTAGTTTTTTTAATGGATCCAAAAGAGAGGTACATGTCAATATTCGATCGAGATCATACTTCTTATGACTATTTTAGATGTCAAATTTAATTTTGATATTTATATAACATTTTTAGTCGAAAAATGCATTGAGATGTTTGAGGTAAATATAAGTAATCAAATGGTAGTAATTGGTATTGATTTATTCTAGGCACATGCATCCAAAAATAATTCAGCCTCATGGCTCTTCATTATCTACATATAATAGTTTTTCCTACTTGTTCATTTTATACATATCTTTAGTTTAATATTTCTGTTAAGTAGATATAGTTATTAACAATAATTTATTAAATCTATCGTTTGGGTTCATAATGAATTAAAAATTGCTTTTGCTACTCGACATAAAATTTTGAACGTTATGCTATAGAAATAACTCATTACCTTTGAGATAGAGGAAATATATATCAATTAATCTATATTCATGTAGTTGATCGGTAAATAAAAATTAAAAATCTTGTTTCTATCTTAAATCTGATTTCCGAAATGTTTATTGGAGTGTATTTTCATAAAGACAAATTCAAAAGTTATTTTTAAAAGTTTTTATTCGGAAGAAAAAAAAAAGGGCATTGGTTAGGACAGACTGTCACCTATCTGTATGAAACACGTGGCAGGAAGAAAAGAAGTGAGATCCATTTGGACCACGGTTCCCACGTGGACATGGCCCACATAGTGCCGGCAATGCCACGTGTAACACGTATGTGTATCTAGTGAGGACCACATCATCTCAAGGGAAATAAGTAGTGGTCGTTTTCGACGTGGGCCCACATTTAAAAGGCCAGCCAGGCCCAACTTTCACTACCTTCGAATATTATACCATTGCCCCTTCCCTCTTTCCTTTTTCCCACTTTTTCACCTTTTCTTTTCATATTATATTCCCATTTTTCTTTTTTAATATTTCATATCCATAATTTATTATTATTATTATTATTATTATTATTATTATTATTATTATTTTTAACAAAAGTGATAGTGAAAAATTTATATATATAAATATACACTAGATTATCAAAAAATATGGGTACTACTTTTCTTTTTCTTCTAATATCAAGTTAATTTTGACTCTTGAACGGGATCTAAGAATATATTTCAAATTTTCACAAAATTCCATAAATTTTCCATATATTAGAATTTTTGCACTCATCACATTAAATTCTTTTGAAAAAAATCAAATTTGATTGGATTGTTCAAAATAAACTTTGCTAACTATTTGTTAGCATCACCTAACTTTTTTTTTTCTATTATTATTATTTTATTTTCTCATTGTTAGTGTAGTATGGTTTATTTTCTCACTCTTGCTCTCTACATTTGGTTAGTTTGACATTAATAAAAACTTCGTTTATTGTTACTCATTGTCGCGCGTTGTCAAAGCAAAAGAAACATTTCTGTTGGATAGGGATAACGACCCACCAACTATCTCCACACCAGTATGATATTATCTACTTTGGGCATAAACCCTCATAGCTTTGCTTTTGGTACCACCCCAAAAGGCTTCATTTATGACCCTCCAACTATCTTTACAATGATATGATATTGTCCATTTTGGGCATAAACCCTCATGGCTTTGATTTTGGTACCCGACTTTGTTTTTGGTACCACTCCAAAAAGCCTCATTTACGACCCTCTAACTATCTCCATAATAGTATGATATTGTCTACTTTGGGTATAAACTCTTATGACTTTGCTTTTGGTACCATTCCAAAATGCCTCATATCAATAGAGATAGTTGTTCTCTCTTATAAATCTACGATCATCCCCTTATTTAACTTATATGGAACTTTGATCGCATTTCCAACACTGTTTATTGTCATTATTGTCATCAGAGGCGAATACAAAAAAAAATAAAATAAAAAATGGAGCATTGTGTTAATGAAATACACCTAAAGAATCTAGAGAAAGAAGAGAATAAGGAATATATACAAGGTGAGTTGAGACAGAAAGAAAGAGAAATAAATACTTAAAAAAATTTGAAAAGGATTACAAAATCTCAATTATTTTTACAAACCAGGTCAAATTACATTTTTGACTCAATGTTTTAGTTTAATTTATCAAATTATCCCCATATATATTTCTTAAAAAAAGATTATCTCTCTATGCAATTCTAAAAGTTTTCAAATGAATATATAATATATAAAACATGTCCGAGAATTTTGGTCCCCTTGTTAATGTAATAGTATGAAGAAAGTGACTGAGGTGAGAAGGACATGGAGGGCTGTTGGTTTGGCTCACAAATTCCAAGAAAACAATTCCCCATCAATTCACATTCTTCCTATTTTTTCCCTCTAATTCTCCAATTATTAACAAAATCTTAGGCTTCTATGATTCCATGTCACACATTATTCTTTCCATTTCATGTCTAACCTATCTATTCAATGTGCTACAAATCTAGATTCTATTTTGAATGATACATTTTTAATAAAAAATTGATTTCCGACAATATATCCTAATATTGGATTGAGACATAATCATAATAATTATTATAATTATAATAATCTTCATTTCGAGACTAGGGTCGATTTCAAATTTGTTATGAATCGACTATCTTATGTACGTTAGAATTGAAAAGGTATATCTAACTTAAGATTGTGATGTTTAATAACGAGTTGGAGATTGTACCAATTACTATGTATATTTGCTTTTGTTGTGTATATATATATGTGCGCGCGCTCAAATCTCAAGGAATAGAAACTAAGTAAATCTAATAAACTGATTACACAAAAAATAATATTAAAAATACGGTATATAACAATAATTACATAAATAAAATTGAACCATATGATAAGTAAACGAGTTATAAAGGGTGTATATAATCAGACGACA
The DNA here is from genome assembly GCA_002890555.2 of Lagenaria siceraria. Classification (NCBI taxonomy): domain Eukaryota; kingdom Viridiplantae; phylum Streptophyta; class Magnoliopsida; order Cucurbitales; family Cucurbitaceae; genus Lagenaria; species Lagenaria siceraria. Next base: position 8,114,819 of record CM016485.1, on the reverse strand, counting down.
TAACAATAATCACAAACAAACAAGACTTCAAAAACTAGTGATAAGTAGTCGAACCACGTCTAAATTAATTTTTTACGAGTAGCAAGCAAACTATAACAATCGTCTTAACATGATACAATGAGTAATTGTCTAATTTACCATTAAATTTTATTAGTTTTTTTTTCTAAAAAAATGAAAAGAGTAGTAAAGGAATATTCATGATGCTCACATCCTAAATATCTAAGATACTCTTTAACTAATAATGCAAATATTTTTACCAAGTCTTCAATCAAACAATCCTTATTTGTTTGTTGACTATACGTTTATTAGTACACGTATTGTAATGCCATATTTTTAATTAGTTTGGAAACTTCATCTTCTAGGACTCAAGATGGTGACATCAAAATTCATTTCTTAATTATCTTCTTTGCATACTTTTCCTTTCTCTAAATTGACACTCAACTTTTTATTTATTTATTTTTATATCTTCACAAGATACAAGAAGATGAGTTAACCAAATTTGCATTTGTTAGATGATATAATATCAAATTTACCTTTATAATCTGGTTCTTGGATTAATCGATGATTTAACATAGTATCAAATCTAGTAGTCTAAGAGGTCTGGTTTGAAATTAATATTAATTTTTACTTGATTTAACAGTATTTGTAGAAAACTTTTATTTATATAAGTTTTAGGGTTGTTTTCAAATATAGAAAAATGAGCCAAAGTATTTACAAGTATAGAAAAATGTATTGTCTATCTGCAATAAACCGCGATAGAATTATATTACTTGAATAGAAGTCGCTGATAGAGAGTAAATTTTTTTTATATTTGTAAATAGTTTCATCGTTTTTTTTTACAGTAATTTTCTAAATTTTTATTTGAATTTTATCTATAAAAAAATAAAATAGAAATAAAGGAAATTTGCAACTTTTGTATCAAATATGAAATATTCGTATAAACTAAAAGTAAATTCGACTTTCCAATTTATACAAACTTAAACCTATGGTCAAATTAAAATGTTTAATATATGCTTTATAAAATAATGGGTGTGCATACTAATTCAAAACTTTGATTTATCACATATTTAATTTAATTATATGCATTGTCATACTCATTTTTGGACAACATGGTAGAAATTAAAGGAATAAATAATGGCATTTTAATTTCTTTTTCTCTTGGTTGTGGAGCCAAAACGTTTTGTATACTTTTTTGTTTTCTTGACCTTGGATACACCTTTTTTCAAGTATTATATTTACACTTGTATTATTATTATTATTTAAAAAAAAAAGTTTCACAAAACGATTTTAAAAAAAGATTGTATAATAATAGAAAAAACTTGTAAAAGGAGAAATAACAACATTTCACTATTTTAATTTGTTATTCTGTTTAATTATTTAAATATGTCACAGTGATTATAACTTAATAAAAATTGATATAAACTACCACTTCTTTTGATGTGGGCAGTTTAAATTTTTATACCTATATATTGTATAAAATAAGTGACTATTTGAACATAATTATTTTCTATTTTTAAATATCACTTTGACATGAAAATTTTAAATTGTGTTAGATAAAAAGCAAAAAAATATATATATACATCGAGCACTTTTACAACTTTTTGGTTATATATGTTACGTGAGATGTTATACTTTTGTAATTTCTTAAAAAAAAGATATATATTATTTAGTACAATAAAACATACCATATTTCAACTTCCAACCTTAACGTAATGAAATAGATGCTTTGATTATCGAACTTTATTTTCACGTTCTTAAAAAAAAAAAAAAAACTTTTATTTTAAAATAATAATAATAATAACAAAATACACATCGACCTAAAAATTAAGGTAATTATACAAAAGATTGTTTTCGAATATAGAAAAATGAATAAAACTATTTACAAATATAGAAAAATTTCACTGTCTATCAAATAAATTGTGAAATTTTTCTATATTTGTAAATAGTTTGATATATTTCAGTCTGTTTATAGTAATTTCCTTTATACAAACTGCCTCTAAATTTTAAAGAAACTAGTTTCAATTATACTTTTAAATTTTTTTTTTAGTTTTAAAATTTGTACAAAAAAAATACGACAACTAATGTGTAAAGACTGAAAGACCTACGTGACATCACTTATTACATCAACATCCTTAAACTTTTGTATAATCATAAAAAACTATCACATATGACATCTAGTTTTTTTCATATGTAGCTTGTCATAGTTTTGCTTTAAAAAAAAAAGAGAAATTTTTTAAGGATAATTTTAAAGTTTTTAAAGTATAGGGAAATTATTGAAAATTTTCAAATTTCAGGGATATTTTTGTATTATTTAACCTAAAAATAGTAGTTGATTTTAAGGTGAGAGAAGCATATAATATATATATATATAATGGAAAATCCAATTAAAAGAGAAAGAAAGAGAGGAGAGAGAGAGAGAGTAAAATTAGAAGCATTATAAGGAGATTGCTTAAGAGAGTGTCCATATGGTTTTAGGTTATTTAATAAAGGTATAAAGTGGTAGTTATAGCATAACATCATTAGGTAAGCCTCACTATTTTCCCCCCCAAAAAGATAAACATTTGATTGTTTTGTTCATTTCATATGCAAACAAGCAATTCAAATTAATTTGTCTTTCTTTTGGGTTGCAATTAATTAATTAATTTCATTTATATTAATATGTGTCATAATTTCAAACCTTGAATACAATCACACACTTTGGATGTATTTAATTAATTCTAACGAACATATATTATATATATATATATATATAAATTAACTCAATGGATTATCTACTTTTCCAAACCTTATAATATATGTCCCATTAAATGGTTTATATATTCAAGTGACATGTGGCATGATTTAATATATATTAATAATCACTTGATTAACACACATAATATTCTACTTAAAATCTATTTGACTAAGATATAAAACAAATCTCTTTTGTCTTTTTTTTCCCCTTACCATGTCTACCTAGCTAACAAACATATATAATCTTTTCAATCCACCATAATCTCAATCTCTCTCTCTTGGAAAATTCACTTTTATACCCCTAGCATAAGTTGATTTTAATCAACCTTGAAACTAGAAATTTTATCAAATTAAACTATAGGGTAGTTGCATATATAACCATTAGACCTAAAATATTAATAAATATAACACAAAGTAAAAAATATTGTAAATATAGCAAAATTTAGATTTAACTATGTGAGTCTATCAGTGTAGACCATATTGTTGGTAGGAGTTCACCAGTGAATAGACCATATCAGTAGTAGGAGTCTATCACTGATACAGCCTATCACCGATAGACTTTGCTATATTTGTAATTTTTTAAAAAGTTGCTATACACTTAATTATTATTCCTAAAAGTGATACCCATTGCAATTACCCTTAAACTAAATCACTTTAAATTTAACCCTAAAAAACTAAAAATCAAATTACAGAATGAGCTCTCAATTTTATTCACAAAATATCTAAATCAATCCATAAAATTAAGTAGGAAAAAAATGCTCAAATTCAACATCAAAATATTTAAACCGAGTTTTAAAATGGCATTTATTTACAATATGAATAAGAAATATTTTTTTAGTACAACTGTAAGGATAAGAGGATCGAACCTCCAACTTCTAGAGAGGAAGATCATGTCAATTACCGCTGAACTAAACTCACTTTGACATGGATAAGAAGATTTCTATGTTTAAAATAGACTTATATTTATTGAATTTTTTTTTTTTTTTATGAAAAATTTGTATTTAGTAAAAGATGTATTAAAGAAAATAATATTTAAACCCTTGTACATAAACCCTGTATTTTATCACTTTTTTAGGTGAAATATCTCTGATTTTTTAGTTAATGATGACATATAATTTAACTAATCAAGTCATGTTTAAATTGACATACATATATAGCACTCATTGATATACTATATTTATGGCTCGTACTAACTTACACAAACCAACCGTTTAAAGCAAAAACTAATTAATTATTTAAAGAAAAAGTTAAAAACATTAATTTTTTGTGTCATGAAAATAATAATTTAGGTTATAAAAAATGTAAATATATATAGTGATTTAATCTATGTATTTCACAAAATTTATCACAAATGTAATCCCTTACTATAAAAAGTAGTTCCATAAAAAGATCAAATACCAATTTTTATTATTTAAAGACTTAACTTGTGTGGTTTAAAAATATTTGGCATAACTAGTTCATCATTAAATATACACGTAAGAAATTCAAAATGAATTAATCTAAACAAAAATCTTCAAATAAATTACAACAGATTTTTAAAACAGTAATATTTAATGAGTAGCTTCCAAAAAATCAAAGAATGAGTCTCACTGTAGAGGATTTTAGCCATTATTGGATAGCTAGTGATATGACATCAATAAAATAAAATTAAAATTGCAATAGGTTTGTAATAAAATCCAAGTAGTTTTTTTTGACGTTAACTTATCATATGAAACACTTGCAGATTTAAATGTAGTGGTGACTGCTGATTGGTGAAGTGGGCTATACCATCAAATAATTTTTCCAAATAATGCACATATTATTTTCATCTAATTTTCTTTTTTAAATTATTTTAATCAAATAACAAAATAAGCCTAGTCCCATTTTTTTAAAGTAAAATTTTCATTTAATTAACATATGTCACTAAGGCTACATGCATAAATTTACGACTTTTTTTTTTCAACTATACCTACGGGCCATGAAGGAAAATTAGACCAAAAAACAATGAATTAGGATTGCATTTTTTAATTCAACAACGGTAGATATAATAATAAAATTTGTGAATAGAAAAATATTTAGGTATTGTTTGGACTACACCTATTTTTGCGTAACTCACTGATTGTCCAATTAAAAACTGTCACGTGGCAAAAAAAATTACTTTTTTAAAAATAAGTTATTATGTTTTTTATCCTTTAATTTGGAGTTAGAATATGGATAAATGCAATACTTTGGCCATAAGTTTCTTCGCAAGGTTTTTTTCCTCACTTTTTTAATTATTTTTTTAAACAATATACGTGGAGTAAAAAAATCGAATATCAATATCTGGCTTCAAAGTAAATAGTATAAATTTTATATAAGTTGAATTAAACTAAAGTAGATATTTTTTTTTTGGTAAGATTTAGATTTCTTTAAAAAAAAATCTAGATAATAATAAATTTTATTTAATGACAATTAATAAATGTCATAAATTTGTCATATTTAAAAACGGTCATAAAATATTATTGTTCGGAAATTTACATTTTTTTTCTATTAAAAACGGACATTTTTTACATTTATGATATTTTTTTCACTTTCCAACCTCAATTTGACCGTACCATATTTATTATAGTGTCTCTTCAATTATCAACAAATTTTTTTTTATTATTTTTTTTTTTTTTTATGTTTAACCATTAAAAATCTAACAATAAAGTAATTTAACTTGGGCAGAATATTAATTTCAAATGTTAATTTATTATTCATTATTTATTATTAACTAAAAATTATATTGATATATTATTTAATAATGCGTTTAAATTAGTTAGTTAAAAAATATTTAAAATATCTTATTAATTATAATTGATCTTATATTCATATTCCCAATTCATGACCATTTCTAGGTAAATAACATTAATGAATTTTTATTCCAATTCCAAAAACCTCATAGTAAACCAAATAATAATAATAATAAATTACTATTATGTCTCATTTTTATTTCGATTTCAGCTTATTCTAATTCATAATAAATAAACTAGACTTTAGTTCTGGAACTTTTTCAAACTAATTTAGTTTCAATAAAATTTTAAATCTATTCCATTTTAACTTATATATACTTTTGAAATATTTATTTTAGTTAATATTTGAACTTTAAAATAATAAACATTTTGGATCTAGTTTTTATTTTCTTTCATCAATTGTATTCCTAAAATGAATAGTATGGGTTCAAATATGTGTATCATCAAATCAAGTATTTAACTGATAAATACTAAGTAGCATAAGAATCAATATAAAAGTGTAAATACCTATTAAGATGAGGTTGAATTTGCTTTTAGTATAATTTTTAAAATAAGACTTAACATGGACATAAATTAACTACTATAAACTTATATTATGAACTTCGAAATTTAGAGTTCGATCTCCATCCCATATGTTGATGAAGAAAAATCTAAAAATAAAGAAAAATATTATAATTGTTATATGATTTCATAATATTTGATTACAAGGACATCATTTTGTTATATATTTTTGTTGTTGAATGTTTCCTCGTACCTCAATTAAATTTTCTATACAAACTTTCAGATCTTCCAATCATCATCTTCCTTCTTCTTTTATTTTCTCTCAAAATTGAATATTTGTTTCTCTCCACCCAAACATTTTGTTACACAAATCTTCCACTTGTCACCAACTTCCCCACACAAATATCATTATAATTAAAGTTTATTAATTATTGCCTTTCATTTTAATCATTCATTTTTTCTACCAATCTCTCCCTCAACTAACAAACTTTATTTTCTTTCATATCCTCCTCACAATTTCAATCTTTTCTATACCCTACTTTCATTTATATACTTCCATTTTATGTTTTCAAAAAATCAAATTTATTTGGAAAAAAGAAAAGTATTTTTGTAAGTTCCTTTGTGTAGTTTTGAGAGTTTGATTAGAATTGTAAAAAATATTGCTTAAAATTTATAAAAATGACGGTATTAGAATATTAGTTAGATTATAGAGTTTCATCTCTAGACTTTTAGGTTTGTGTCTATTTTATTTTAAAAATTTTAAAAGTGTCTAATAAGTCTCTAAACTTTTAATTTTGTGTCAAATAAGTCTTTCAACTTTAAAAAGTGCATAGTTAAATTCTTAAACTTTCAATAATATGTTCGTTAAGTTCCTAAACTCTAAAAAGTGTCTTATAAATCAATAAACATTTATTTTTGTGTCAAGTAGATTCTTTAAATTTTTTTTTTATTTTGTATCTAATAGGACATATACTTATTTGAACTTTTTTTTTTTAAAAAAAATTATATATACAAAATTGAAATTTAAGGTTCCACTTGACATAAAAATTAAAATGTATACCTAATAGAAAAATTAATAATTAATTTTCTAAAAAGATAATTAAATATTGTTGGACCGGTATGGCAACCCTAGAGGGGATGAATAGGGTTTCTTTAAGCTAATGAAAACTTTTTCCTAATGTGGGCCCAGTCAAGCAAGTCAATACGCTTTTTGCTAATAAGTAATTTAAACAATAATTCCATGCAAATAAATTCAACCCAAAGTAATCAAGAAATTAAAAGTAACACTTTATAACATCCTATTTAATTTCAACAAGAATGTATATGATATGGAATTTTAAGAACTATCGATCTCAATAAATAATTATGAGCAGTTGATTTCAAGAATTAAAAAGTGCAATTAATTTCATGCAATGAAATATAATAACAAAAATTAATTGCAAAAATAAATAAGAGAGGGATAGAGAAAATAACACCGGAAATTTATAGTGGTTCGGCACAACCGGCCTACATCCACTTCCCAAGCTCCTCTTGGGTATGTCACTACGAACTTGACTCTTTCCACGGCTTAGAGTCAAACCGTTACAACGTTCCTTTTTCGGGCGCAAGAACAAACCGATCTTTTCCACGGTTGAGAATCAAACCGTTAAAACCACTTTTTTTAGAGATCAAGAGCAACCCTTACAATGGATTTGGAAATGAAGAGCAATATGAGAAAACTCTCTCAAAGAATAAATTTACAAATTTGGAGCACTCAATAAATCAATCCTCACAATACAATAAATCTCTCTCAAAAATTAGATGAAAAGAATAAAATTGAAGCTTTGAGAGAATAACAATGGTGGCTTTGAGGATTGTAAAAATATGTAAAATTGTTGTTGTAATTTTGGAGAAGATGAGTGTTTAAAAAGAGAGAAAAGTTGTTGGAAACTACATTAAATTTGGACCATTAGATGTTGGTAAAAGAAAATTAAATGGTTGAGATTTAAACTCAACTAGCCGTTAGACACACACATAAAATAATATAAAATTCATTTTCTTTTAAAGGCAACTAGCCGTTGGACACAAACATATAATAATATTAAATTCATTTTCTTTTTAAAACCATTCTTTTTAAAACCAACAAAAATCAAAAGCTCCATGTGTCACTTATCTATTTCTCCACTTGTCATCCTCTAGTAGGTCCACTTTGATGATTTGGCCGCCGCGTCATCGACATCGGGTATTTTTTCCATAAGCTTCTTCTAGTCATATCTTCTTCGTTTGAACTCCGATTTGAGTGATTCAAATTGCGTTGGAACCGTTGTTCCAAGCTCTACACAATGGACACTTTAAAAACACTAAATTATTGATAAATAAAAGCAGGTTTGTTATCATCAAAATATTAATCAATTAATTAATTAATTAATTAAAATTAATTAATTTGAGATTAAGGGCCAAAGAGCCAACAAATATATTAATGGTCTATTAAATATATAATATAAATTTTGGGAAGCTATTAGACCCATAATTTAATGCTTATGGATTTATTAAACATAAAATTAAAAGTTCACGAAATTTATTCAAACATTTTTAATAGTTTAGAAACTAAATAGAGTCAAACTAAAAAGTTTCGGGATTAAATTTGTAATTTAACCTATAATATATTTGTTTTTTTTTTTAAGTTAAAACTTGAAAGTGTTTTTTTTTTTTTTTTTAATGTAGTTTGAAAATAAATAAAAATGGGAGGAAACAAGCAAAAAGAGGCAACCATATTATAATCTAACCTCCTCCAACAACAACTACCCATAAAAAAACATCCAATTTTCAAATTAATATTATTTTATTTTTAGATAATAATTAATAAAGTGAGATGAAAAAGGGAAAAAGAAAAACTGTAAGCAACCGACCGAGATTAGAGATGGCAATAAAATAAGCCAATAAGTGATATGCACACGTGCTAGCCGACTTTGCACGTGATATGGAGGATGGAAAATCTTTCCCTTTTCTGATTTAAATAACAATAATGAGATTAGTTTTTTTTTTCTTTTTAGAAACCATAATGAAATTAGGTATTGGCAAATGATGAGGTGTAGTTTTCAAGCGTGTGAAGGGAGGGTGGGATTCACGTGAAGAGCCCACCCCAAAAACTTCACACGTGAGATTCCAAAGGTTAGGCTGTCAATCATCAATTCGGTTTTTGCAGTTGCTTCTAATGTTTTCTTGTCTTAAAAAAAAAAAAAAATCTCGTATTACAATTTTTTAGTATAAGAATTCTATACAAATCTTGCATTTAAAGGAATAAAAAGGATGAATTTAAATCAAATTTGAACTTTAAAAAATGAAGAAATTATATTAATTAAACTTTACAAAATTAAAAAAAAAATCATAAAGTAATTAAATTTTTGAAAATTTTTTAATTTACACAATTAAACTTTAGAGGTTGTATTAGTTTAAACATTGACTAATAATTATATTAATATAAACTCTAAATTTTCGTAAGTGTATCAATTGATATCTCCTCTTTCAAGTTTAGTTCTAAAATATTGTGTGAAACATAATTTTTTAATTAAACTTCTAAAATATTATAAGTGAATCAATTTATTCTCTTTATTAATATACATTTAACAACATCCATGCATTCAATTCTTATACGTGTGTATAGATTTTTTCAAATGTCAAATTAACAAAATAGATGATTAAAATTAATGCACGAACAATTTTTAAAGGAAATCTTAATTAAAAGTCTAAATTAATTCACTTATAAAAGTTTAGGAGTTTATCATATAAACTTATAAATTTCACATGATGTTTATCAAAACAACACATAATAAAAGGTATAAATTGATCTGTTTACAAAAGTTTAGGGTTTAAATGGATACAATTCCCAAAATTTGAAGTGTAAATTGATATTTTTTTTTAATATTATTTATTCATAAATAGCACATGAAAATTTCCACCCTATCCACTTCTCTAGTGAGAAATATATATTCAAAGTCTGATCGATAACACTTTTGTTTTTAATTTTTTAAATTTATATTTGGTTTTTGTTCTTTTCATATTTTCACTTTTTTTTTTTTTTTTTTTTTTTTTTTTTTTTTTTTTTTTTAACAAAACACTTGAAAACAAAATAAATAAACCTATACGTGGAAAAGTAGCTAGTATTTATAAATTCAATATTAAAAACCAAAAAACAAAATATCAATTAATTATCAAAGCAGAATTACTAAAAGTTAATTGGAAAACACAATTTACAATTCTAGTATATAATGAAGCTACTAATGCTATTTTATTTTCAATAATTAGAATTTCTATTAACTTAAGATTGTACTTGACTAATTTGGAGGGTGATCATACTTGATACTAATTAATAAACTAAAAATTTAGGATTTATTATTTATTTGAATCAATTAATGAAAAAATATAAAAGAACAAAAATTTACTATATAGTTAATTAAGCCTTTAATTAGATGTAGAAGCATATATAGGTAAGAAGAAATAAATGTAAACAAAGGGTGTACCACATCAAAAAAGGTGAAGGCATCTCATCTCAAAACTCTAAAAAGGGGCATTTATATGTTTACTTTTGGACCACACATACATGTCAAACAAACCAATCTTTTCTATTTAACCCTAACATATATGCCACGTATTAATTTTTTTAATTTTTCGTCCATTCAAATTTAACTCAATTATATATATATATATAAAAAGTTGTTTTCAAATATAGAAAAATGAATCGGAAATTTTTTTATATTTGTAAATAGTTTAATATTTTTTGTGTTTATATAGTATTTTCTCTACATTTTTTTTATATATAAGAAAGTTATTTTAGAGCATTAGCAACTCTTAGTTTAATTAATATTTGAGAATTGAGATAATTTGAACATATATTTCATATTTGTGATGTTATAGATATGTCATTTAAAAATTTTATTTATTTGAATGAACGAGAGAAATTAAGGGAGTGTGAAATTGAAAACAAAATAAAAATAAAATGGTTTGGTTAGTTTTAACCTTTTTTGAAAAATGGAATAATTCTTCTTCTTCCTATTTTTCCAACTATTTCCATTTATAATAAATAGCAATATTCAAATGAAGTAGGGGCTTCTTTTTTTTTTTTCTTATTAATTAATTATTTTATTTTTCTGGTGAGCTGATACTTGTCAGTTTAGTTCACTTTGCTTTCTACCAATATTTTCATTTTGCTTATATTTTACTAGGCTTCCTAAAAAAATTAGTTATTTGAAATGTAACGCTATTTAAGAAATGATCAAACTACCCCTACCAACTAAAATTTGGGTAGTAGAAAAGAAGATTTTAACAAGGGCATTATGGTAATTCAGGAAGAGAGCTAAATTGTAATTGGAGGTTAAGGCTTTGGGATGACTATGTGTTGTCCCCATCTTTTATTATATTCGGTTCCCAAAAGGGGGTTTGCTAAAATGACCATCACGGGTCCAATTTTAAAGTGGTATTCTTCCGTAAGTCTAATAAATATCAAAATAAAAATAAAAATTGAAAGAATTTTAAATTTAAATCTTATTTTCCCACCCAAGTTTTTTACATTTTTCAATTTCAATCATTGTAGTTTTAAATTTTGGTCCCAAAATCCTTTTTTCTTTTTTATAAAGGACAACACATAGATAAATTACAAAGAAGCAAAAAAAACATCAATAAAAGAAACATTGGTGAAGTCAGCCAAATGCTCTAACTTCTTGTGAACCATTCAAGTTATTTTTGGTCTTGATATCTTTATTAATGTTTATTTTCATCGTTAGGGTTATGAATCAACTTGCTAATATTCGGCTAAAGTCTAGCTAAGCTAAAGGATCTGATGCTACATTGATAGTTAATATTGTAGAAATTTGAAGTTTGAGATGTATGTGAAATGACTAATGCTAGTTTGATACACACGTAATTTGAAATGCATTAATTAGTTCACATACGCTTATAGAAAATAAAATAACAAAATTTGGTAACAAAGACTCAAATGTATATTTATATGACAATATGGACGTAACTCAACTAACATACAATATATACTCTCGACCAAAAGGTCAGAGATTTGAAATTTCCATATTACCTACAGTTGAGCTAAAAGAAATGCAATCATAATATATAAAATTTAATAAGAAATATATATTTCAACATACAAATATGAAAAATAAAATAAGCAACGAAGTACTTACACAATTGATAGTAAAGTTTCATTATAAGCTAAATCATATAAAAGAACTTTTGTATATCTACTAATATATGCCAATTCGAACATAGTTTTCATTATAAAATATTAGAAATATGCTAAAAAAATAAATTAAGTATTCCTCGTGGATAAACTGAACATAACTAAGTGGAATAAGACACCAATTAATATTTCAAACTTGATGATTTGATCCCATCTTGTAGAACTTGCTCACACAAAAAAAGAAAAAAAAAAAAACTACTCATGAATTATTGACAAAAATATTTAATTTTGTCTCAATTAACTTGTGAATTTAGATGCAAACAATAATTAATCTAAAGTGTTAAAAAAACTAAAAAAAATGGTCTTAACTTAACGATAATTGACATATACTTTTTTCTTTAAAATTGGAGGTTCGACTCTCATTTTTAATTGTTGTGCTAAAAAATAATATAAGTCATAAAAAATTTAGTTTTAATGATATTAGGAAAAAGAAAAAGAAAATTAAGGGGAAGTTGCAACGAAAATATATAAACCAAATTAATCAAATTATCGATCTACTATCAAAATTTTCTTCCCAAATGAATATGTTGTTAGAGGGGAAAAAAATTCAAGAGAGAAAAAAAAAAAATTCAAGAGAGAGTAAGACAAAGAAATAAATGAAACAAATAATTATTGATGTCATTAAATAGAAATATACCTTGGAAAGTGTGCTCTCTCTCTCACACACACTTTAAAAAAAAATGTTACAAATTTTTATTACCTTTTTCTCTCTGCTCCTTCTCTTTCCTCAAAATAAAATAAATAAACAAATTCAAATGAGACAAATGGAGCAGGAAAATAAAAAAAAATAAAAGTGAAGATGTAAAAAGAAAGAGGAAGGCAAGGAAGAAGAACAGTGACCCTCTTTTTGTTGGAGAGAGAGAGAGAGAGAAAGAGAGAGATATTCAGTGAGTTCTTCCTTCTTCTTCCTCAATTCTTCCCCTAATTTTATTCTCTTTTTTTTTTTTTTTTTTCCTTTTTTCTCAATACCCAAAAACCAAAACACACAAACAAAAAAGAAAAAGAAAAAACAAAACAAAAAAACAAAAGAAAACCCATCTCTTACAACTTTGCCTCTTTTCCTCTACACTCTTCCCAATCCAGGTACTCATCTCCTTCTTTTTTTCTTTTTTTCTTCTTTAATTGATGAATTATTCAAATTCGAATTGTTTTTTTTTTTTAATTTGCAGGTGGAATTATTAATATTATTGTTATGTGGAATTTTTGGATCCGATGAAGAAGAAGAACAATAATTATATAAGAAGAAGAATTATTGTTATTATTATGTGATATGGGAATCGCTAAAGGTCCATTAATTTTGTCCAATAAGGCAACTAGTTGTGCCAATTCTTCTATGTCCCACGATTATCATCATCATCATCATCCAGGAATCTTCACCTTCTCTAATGGCACCTTGGACAAATCCAATTCCTCCACCCTCCCTCAACACATCCGCCCTGATAAGCTCCGACTCGACTCCTTCTCCGCCCCGATTCCCCCATCTACTGTGGCCGAAATAGACGAACATCATCACCATCACCACCACCACCACCAACAACAACAACTCCATCATGTCTATGCCACCACACCTAGTGGGGGGACCATGTTATCCGACATGTTCAATTTCCCTCCAACAACTCCCTCCGCCGTCGTCCCCGTCGAATTCTCCGACAATTTCCGAACTTTACGCCCCCCCAACTCGGCCTCGGCCATGCAACTTTTCTTGATGAACCCTCCTCCACCACCGCAACCGCGATCCCCATCGCCACCTTCTACCTCCTCCACTCTCCACATGCTCCTCCCGAACCCACCTGCGAACCCTCTCCAGGGTTTCGAAGGTGGGGTCGGTGTTGGAGATCAAACGGCTTTCGGACAATTCGCTGTCGTCGAAAGTCAAGGCCTTTCACTCTCACTTCACTCGTCCTCCTTACAACACTTGGAGGACGCTGCCGTCGCTGCTGCCGCGGTCGCGAAAGCGGATGAATTGAGAATTGGGGATGGTGGGATTTTGTATAATTATAACAACAACAACAATCAAGTCCATGATGGAGGAGATGGAGGAAGTGGATCAACATCCTCAATTTTGCAATATTCTTTTAGAAATAATGAGAATTCTCCTCATAGCTTTCAAGCTTCACAAATAATGAATCCTAACCATCAAGTTCAAATTGGATTTGGATCATCTTTAGGAGTTGTTAATGTGTTGAGGAATTCAAAATATGCCAAACCTGCACAAGAATTGCTTGAGGAGTTTTGTAGTGTTGGAAAAGTTCAATTGAAGAAAAACAAGTTCAATATTAAGCCAAACCCCAATACCGAAACCACCGCCACCGCTACCGGTGGCTCAACATCAAAGGATCAACCTACCTTATCGGCTGCTGACAGAATTGAGCATCAACGGAGAAAGGTCAAACTATTGTCCATGCTTGATGAGGTAAGAATCTCTCTCTCTTTCTCTCTCTCCCTATATTTTTTTTTTGTTCTCAATTTCACCTATTTTTTTTTATCTCAAAAGTCAAAAACTACATATAAAAATTTCATCTTTTTTATCAATTAATTTCTGGGTATTTGTTAATTTTGATTTTTAATGAAGTTTAATCACTTGAAAAGCCGGCTGATCATCAATTAATGATTTTCCAAAGAGATTAATAAGCTAAAAACAGCGACCAGGTTGGTGTAGGGCTAGATTTCACGAGATTTAATTCCTTTTTTTTTTCTTTCACAAGATTTAATTGGTACCCACTTTGTAAAGATATATATGCAGTTGAAACCTACAATTTTTGGCTTATGAACCAACAGACATAAATAGTATATAAATAGTTTTGTTTATAGAATTAAATACATTTATATAGTTGACCCAAATATAGCAAGCTAGAGAAGCAATTGATTTCATTAATACATTAATCCTTTGTTTGGATTTTTTTTTTAAAGCAAATTCAAACAAAAAGTCTGTCAATTTTGGCTGTATTTGAAGAAGAAACAATGGCGAGAAACACTAAGGAGATTATGTTAATTATTATCCTATTTCATCACTCCTTAATATAAATTAATTAATTACCATCCATTTGTTTTCATTTTGTTTTGTAGCTTGTTTAAATAGTTCAATACTTCACAACAAACATAAAATAATTAAAAACTAAATCAAAGCCAAATCCAACTCTCCCTATTTCACTCTACCAATTCAAACTCAAACCTTCTCCAATTTTTTGGAAAGGGACCACACAACAAACATTAAATTAATCTTTTATTCATATTCTTAACCACACGTATCCAGGTTGAACGTAGGTACAACTTGTATAGAGAGCAAATGCAAATGGTAGTGAACTCGTTCGACCTAGTGATGGGGTTCGGGGCAGCAGCACCGTACACGACGTTGACACAGAAGGCGATGTCGAGGCACTTTCGGTGCTTGAAAGACGCGATAGCCGAGCAGCTAAGGCAGAGCTACGAGGCGTTGGGGGAGAAAGGAGGGAATGGAGGATCAGGAATAACAAAAGGAGAGACACCAAGATTGAAGCTTCTTGAACAAAGCCTTCGCCAACAAAGGGCTTTCCATCAAATGGGAATGATGGAACAAGAAGCTTGGAGGCCACAGCGTGGCCTTCCTGAAAGATCAGTCAACATTCTCAGGGCTTGGCTTTTCGAGCATTTTCTTCACCCGTACGTAATATAATCTATATTTATAATTGCTTTTTTTTTTTTTTTTAATCTGAAATAACTGCCACCTTTCTTTCATATGATTTCCAAATTATTCTTCAAAGTTTGCATCTTTTCATAGATTCTTCATTGATTAGACCAAAAAGTTTGGGTTTTTAACGATGGTTAATTATAGGGATATTTTTAAAAATAGAAAAATAAGGGAAACTAGTGACACAAAATAGCAAAATTTTTAGATAGTTGTGATAGATGCTGAAAAAAGTCTATCAAGATCTATTAGTGATAGAAATGATAGAAGTCCATCACTAATAGATGCTGATAGAAGTCTATCAATGTCTATTAATGTTTTTTTTTTTGCTATTTTCTGTAAATAGTTTGATATTTTTTTCTATCTGTAAAAATGTTCCTTAATTATAAATTTTTTTATGGAGAATACTTTTGTGCATCTTGTGGTGCACACTCATCTTTTGCAATTACAGGTTAAATAACTCATTTTTTTTGTATAATATTTTTTAGTTTCTTCATGTTTGTCGCTGCAAAAAGATGGATACAACTCAATATACAACTAAGTATTTCTCCTTCAAATTATGGGTCTAACCAAGTTTTTTATTTTAGATTTTGGGTGAGAGCGTATCTTATGAGTTGATGTGAATAGAAGGATCTTATATTCGAATTTTTGAAATTTTATCTCTTGATTTAGCTCATAATTTTGGATTGATTGGTGATTTAGCGAAAAAAAAGAGTGATACAATAGTCGTTGTTAAGGATCTCAAATTGAGTCCCTCACAATATTTATAAAAATAGACGAGCTACTTCCTTAAAATGTGCCTCTCTCTAGGTTCACTATTCATGAATCAGATTCCAACTTACGTTTTTAAATCGAGAATCTCATGTTATATAATAGTCGTCCATGCATGTATGGTTTTGATAAGGGAAAAAGATAGGGTAGGAGGGTGGGGATTATAGAAAGTGAAATGATCAAAGAGAAAAGATGGTACAAAAATGGTGAGTGTTAAATCACATCCTAAAGAAAAAAAAAGAATAGAAAATGAAGATAGGAAATGTGAAGAGAGAAAAAAGAGGGTTTTTGGTTAAGAAGGGGTGCAAAAGAAACAAGGACTGTGATTGTGATTTTTTATGGTCTTTTTCTTCAGGTACCCCAGCGACGCAGACAAGCTTCTGTTAGCTCGACAGACTGGTTTGTCCAGAAATCAGGTTCTTCTTTCTCTTCCCCCACTTTTTAACCTGCATTTCTACTATACAAGTTTTAAAAAAAGAGCAATTCTTAGGTGCATCTCGATCTCCACTCGTCTTTGTGCTAGCTTCCTTTAATCATTGGATAATTGGCCGGCTGCATAAAGATATAAGTGAAACGAGGACTCCAATCAAAATATTTTTCTTTTACATAAAATAAGGAAACAAACAAGTTCCTTAGGTAATAATGTGAATGAAAATGGAAATTTTCAAACTTTGCTTTTTTTCCCTTCTCTCTCTTTATTCTTTATGACATCACTGTGTATGAAAATGGCGAAAGTGAAGGAGGACAATAAAATCCCCAGATGAATTGTCCTTTTGTTTATTATTTTCTCTCTCTAAATGATAAATAATATAATAATAATAGCTAGTAAATTCGTAAATTATTCAATATGCTTGTCACAATTTTTTAGTACCTCTATGCTACGATATTAAATATATAAGCACCATGACTGCTTCTTAATAATAGTTGAATATAGATTTAAGATTTTGTATCTTTCTCCGTAACTATTAGATACAAAATTCCTTTTAAGAGAACTTATTACTCACTGTATAACCTTTATTAATTTAATGATTTGCAATAAAAAGGAAAAAAAAAAACATTAGACATAATAATTATTATATTGTTTTATTTGGTTTTTAAAATTCGGCAGGTCTCGAATTGGTTCATTAATGCAAGAGTTCGATTGTGGAAACCGATGGTGGAAGAAATGTACCAACTTGAAGGCAAAGTCGATACAGGTCAATCACAAGACGACACCACACACAATAATAATAATATTAATAATAATAATAATAAAACCCAAAACAATCCCATAAATTCACAAAATCCAACATCCACCACTGCTCCACCACCACCTTCAGCCACCACCGTCGAAGAAGTAGCGACGGGGTTCACGGCGGCGCATGAGTACTCGGATCTTCATGATGTGTGGCGTCATGGAAGTAGTGGAGATCATCAACATTATGGAACCATGTCTGAGGATGTTCCAGCTGCGGCGGCTGACATGAATCCTGGACCAACACTTATAAGATTTGGGACCACAAATACGGCCACCGGTGACGTGTCCCTCACTTTAGGCCTCCGCCACGCCGGAAACACCTCCGCTGCTGCTGCCGCGGCGGCGGATAACCCTTCTTTCTCCCTAAGGGACTTTGGTCACTCTTGAGAAGGAAATTTTAAAACTTACATTATATGGATAATGATCGCCAACAAATTAAAATCACCCCTTTTTAATTTTTGTTTTGTTTTTTTTTTTTGGCCTCTTTTTATAGAAAATTAATTAATCTATTATGGTTGAATCTCAATGTATGTACGTAGCTGCATTTGTGTAATTAGGGGCTTTGAAATTTGTGGGGTTGATTAAATTATTGTTAATTGTATAGTAGGTTTTTCTTCAATATCTTTTTTTTCTCTCTCTCTCTAGAGCTGGTAAAATGTGAGTGTAATTTTGTGGAATATGATTATTTGATAATCATTTTACTAAGTAAGAAAGAAGTATAAGACATTATGTGTGAAGTGTTTGTATATTAGATTATCCTTTTCAGGTCTATGAATGAAACTATGTTAAATATATTTCTTAGTTGATGCTTGGATTTTGTTGAATTTAAAAAACTATATATTAATTATAATTTCTCTCTACTCTAAAAGATACGTCAAGCTCTATTTATCATTGACCAAACTAGTGACAGTTGTAAATATAACAATTAGGTTCAAAGTATTTGCAGATATATCACAATACAAATTTTTTTTGCAGATATAACAAAATTTAGATTATGTTTTCGAAATCTATTAGTGATAGACCATATCACTAGAAGAGGTTTATCAGTGATAGACCATATCGTTGATAGACTATATCACTGATAGATTTTGCTATATTTGCAATTGTTTTAAAACTATTGCTATATACTTAATTATTATCTTAAAAGTGTTATCCAATACAATTACACCCAACAATCTATAGTTATATAATAATATAATACGAATATGGATCATTATCATATAGAAAGCTAACACAACCTTTGTATATATATGTCAAACAAATAGAGATGTATAATCTTTTGCATGTATATATATTCTTATGTTTATGTTAATTTTGTTAGGATATTTTAAAATTTTAAAATTTGTCTATTTTATTTAATTCTACCCAACAATCTCCATTGCTATATATTTTTTTAGTACAACGTGCAGAGATGGAGATTGAATTATTAATGTGTAGCTGATTACTTTGACAACAATCTTTGTTGATAACGGTTGCTTTCTACATTTTTGCACTTATACCAGTAATGTATATATATTAATATCACATCAATATATATACTATATGATACATTTTCATTACCTAATTTACACAATCACTCTTGAATGACCGCGTGGAATTAACAAACTACAATTATAAGAACCAATAATAAAAGTTTGATAGAAAAAGAAGAGATACAAGTACACAAAATCATAATATAACCATAAATATATAACAAACTAGATAGTTGTCACATTGACAAGATAAAACGTATAAAGAAATATCAACAATAACAATTGCAACAGTTTTAATTTTTCCCTTTCAAAGAGGTTCTCCAATTTGTTATGTTTTTGGGGCTCTATATTCCATTTGCATCCACACATTTAACAACCAACTATAAAGAGATAGTGAGTTTTCATTGACATTTTATTATATATTAATTTACAAAATTTTAATTTGTCACCAAACCCACCTTATGTTTCCTTAAATTACAAAACAATCATATGCAAAGCAACAACAACTTATTACCTAATATATGTCTTTGTGTTGCCACTTACTTTTGTTTTGTTTTTGTTTTTGTTTTTTTTTTTTTCTGTTTCATGAACTTTAATTATTATTATTATTTAATCACTACCTAAACACTAAGCAACCCCATTTTTTCTTTATTTGGTAGGATGGATGTTTATATAAGTTAATTATCATTAACAATAAATTTTGAGCTGCTAAAATTAATGATATGTAATTGTTTGTAATCATTTTGATATAATTTGATTCATATATTTGAATAGCATGCATTGTGTATTTTCATATTATATATCAAAAAAGAAAATCAATTTGGATGGATATTTTCAACTAAAAACCTCTTCTTGTGTTACCTTATTATTTAAATGGTAAATATCAATTTATATCCCTAAAGTTTGAGATCGTATCAATTTAAACCCTGAATTTTTATAAGTGTGTCAATTTATACCTTCCTCCATATTTCATTCGACCAATATTGCGTGAAACTTATAATTTAAGTCAATTAAACTCTTAAATTTTTCATAAGCCAATCAATTTAGAACCTTTATTACGATCACCTCTGAAAATCATCAATACATTAATTCTCAAACGTGTGTAAACTTCTTTAGATGTTGGTTTTACAAAATGAATGATTAGAATAAATGCATAGACGATTTTAAAATAAAATTTTGTCTAAAAGTCTAAATTGATTTATTTATGAAAGTTTAGAAGTTTTACGCGAAGTTTTTTCAAATGGAATATAATGAAGAGTGTAAATTAACACACTTACAAAAATTCAAGATTTAAATTAATACAACCCCTAAACTTTAAGGGAATAAATTGATATTTTCCATTAACTAAATTGTCTAATGTTAAATGCTAGAACCTTTAATTTAATGGTTCATTTCATTCAGCGTCTTGGAGATGTGTACACACAACTTTCTACTTAAAAGGAAAAAATATCTTTTCACACCATTTTTAAAATTTTCTTTTTAAAGTATCGAGGAGGACGATATACCAATGGGAGATATAAAAATAATAAAAAAAAAAGTATCTATTACATCTATTTACGTACGAAAAACGTAAACTAAAAAACTAATTAAAACATAGGTCTCTCACATGTGGATAACAATAATTTGTATAGAAGGACCACTAGAGATCTCAATCAAATTTAAAAACAAGCAAAAAAAAAAAAAAAAAAAAAATTGAATATTTTATCATGAACCTAAAAAAAAACAGGAAAAGTCTAAAATTGGAGTACTACAGCTGCATGGTTTCCCAATTTTCATTAATTGTGTATAGGTTTTGTTGTTCGTATATATTTATTACATGTTTTTCATGTCCAAGGGCTTTGTTTGGTCTCATCAAATAAATAAATGTTTAAATACTATTTTGGTCCTTATACTTTTAGTTTTCGTTAATTTTAATTTCTCTACTTTTAAAATATTCATTTTGGTCCATATACTTTAAAAATGTTCATTTTGGTTATTGTACTTTCAATTTCTATTCATTTTTGTCTTTGAACTTTAAAAAAAGTGACCATTTTTATCCTTTAAAAATAAAAATGAATTGATCAAAATGATAACTTTTTTAGAAGTATAAGAACAAAAAGGGACCAAAACTAAAAGTATAGAAATTAAAATAGTATTTAAATCATAAATAATAAAAGCAATTGAAAAGAGACATTTAATATATATATATATATATATATATATATATATATATATATATATATATATATATATATAGTTGGAAAGGTTAAAATAGAGAGAGAGAATAGTACAAGGACTGTACCAAAACACAGCCACTAGCTACATTGAATTTCACAAAAGAAAAGAGAAAAAAAATAAAAATGATTTAACCATTGACTGCAAAATTGTGTTCCCTTTCATATATAATGGGTATTTCTATGAGTTTTTCTTACCCAAATTCATCTCTTTAATATCACAGACACAGACACAGACACAGTGGATAAAACCATTCAGCCCTTTTCTCACACACAAGCCACCAAATTTTGTGGGCCTCTTCCTGTTTCTTTCTCTTTAATTCTCAACCATATTTTTATTTTTTTAAAAATCTTTTCTTTTTTTTTTTTCATATACAAATGTATTTTCTTTCAAATTTATCAATTTTAACATTATGTAAATTGATACAGTCATTTAAGTTTGTAGTTTTAAATCGATGAAATTGAAAGCTTTAGAGTTAAGGTTAGATACAACCTATCAAATATAGGGACAGGAAAAAAAATGGTTGGATCTCTTATTATTGTTCCAAATTTTCTTTTTTTAAAAAAAATTGCTATGACACTGTGAATTGAATTTTTGCTCAAAATTCATGGATTTTTCTTTTTCTTATTATACTTTTTTTTTTTCAATTAATGCATGTCAGTATCTTTTTTTTTTTTTTTGGAGTGTGGGTTGGTAAAAAATTTAGCTTTTCATTGAATGTGAAATAAATATTGTTTTGTGTGAGAGAGAAGTAACTGGTAAATAATTTAGAGATATGACGAGGGAGAAATATTAAAAACTCAGTGATATTTTTATTTATTTATATTTATATATATATTTATATTTACCAAGGGTGAAAAGTGAAGGGATTTGTGTCTGAATCTGCAAATGGTTTGTTTGTCTTGTTTACAAACGTAGGCACGCACATGGCACATGATTCCAAACCCAACCAACCAACAAACCAACGTCAATTTCCCCAAATTTTCATAATTATTATGTTTTGTTATAATGTTTTGGGCCCCACATGGGCTGGGCCGGACTGGGCCCTCCACTCTGACGCCTTCTTCTTCTGGACCCAAACCTAATTAGGGCTCTATATTCAATTCTCACCGGAAACTAACCCATGATGCCCACTTCCCTTTCTTACCAATATATATTTTGTGTTAAACGTACATTTTGCTTAGAGAAAAAGGCTTTCTTGAAAGGGGATTTTTCTTTTATTCTCTGGGTTTAAATCTTATTCTAATAACTTTAAATCTTGTTCTATTTTATTTCATAAATTTTAAAAAACGTTCATTTTAGTCCTTAAACTTGTAAGAAGTATTTATTTTAGTCTCTACTATTAAAATTATGTTAACTCAGATGGAAAGGAACTTGTATTTTTGAATGCCTAGGCTCTAAATGTATTGAACAAGATGAAGGTGAAGTAAAATGTCATCAACGAATACGCCAAAATGCTAAACGACCAAAATTTCTGAACTAAAATGTCTTTTAAATTCTCCCATTTTGTCACCTTATTCAAAATTGAAACTAGATTTTTTAGTGTAGCTAACTTATTTGGTAGTCTAGTCGTCCAAAAATACAAGTCAGCTCGCCATTTTGTTAAAGAGTTAACAAAATCTTAATATAGCAGGGACCAAAATAAATACTTTTTAAAAATTGAAGGACAAAAACAAACATTTTTAAAAGTTTAGGGACCAAAATAAAATAATATTCAAAGTTTTGGTACTAAAACAGACATTTTTAAAAGTTTAGGGACCAAAATAGAATATTATTCAAAGTTCAGAGATCAAAATAAAATTTAAACATATTCTCTAATATAATATTAAATTTAGTCCAAAATGATAGTTATTATTTAAAAAAAAAACTTTCGTTACTTTTTGCCTTTTTACTATATATATATATATATATATATATATTTTTGTTACTTTTTACCTTTTTACTATAAAATTTTGGAACATATTCATATGATAATGAGTAGTTCATGACTTCAAGATGGTTGATGTATAAAGCTCCAACCGACTCTAGTCTAGAATAATAATTCACCGAATACATAAAGAATAAGCTTCACCTTAGTGATAACCACATTGGCTTCCAATTGACATATACAACAATTGGTTAAATAAATCTAACATAATTAGAATTATCAAAAACAGGGATGTATTTGTCTCTCCTTATAATATGGTATTTCTAATGATATATTTGTGTCATTATTGTCTACTAGGAGATAGATGATGCAAATAATTTAAATACAAAATCTATGCACTGAATACAAGATATTTGTATCCATAGGCCTCATAGTCCTAGGTTCTAATTTTCGAAAAAGAAAATTTGTATCCAACCAAACTCCGATGATAGAACTGAAAAAAGAAAAAGAAAAAAGTACTATTAAAGGAGGAATCAAGGCCCAATTCTTGTTTGTAACTTTTGAGGAACTTCTTCCAACCAAACTCCAATGATATCTCCGTCAACGGTCATCTTAGCGGTAGGCTGCAGCATCTGCAACTTCGTGTTCGACTTCTGCAGCAGTTAGTGAAGGAAACCCAAATACGAATTAAAGAAACTAAAGTCTCATTTGGTAACCATTTGATTTTCAATTTTCAATTTTAAAAATCTGTGCTTATTTTTTTCTCAATTTCATACCATAATTTTCATTTTTCTTAAGTAAAGAGTTAAATTCTTAGCCAAAATTGAAAACAAGTTTTTAAAAACTATTTTTTTTTTTTTTAGACTTTAAAACTTAACTTAAACTTGGAGGTGAGAGGCGTGTTTGTAGGCTTATTTTTCATAAATCAAAAACAAAAAATCAAATCGTTACGATTACCAAACGAGGCCTAAACTAACAGCTCAAACACACCCAAATACCTCCATCTAGGTGTAACAAAGTAAATTTCAATAGCATAAGCTCCCTTAAAGAAGCAAAAGCAGCCAACACTTTGATTTTTCACTACAACAAGAGGTGCATTCAGAGTATAAATGCACATCCATCTTATACTACTACATACAAATTCAACTCACAACAGAGCAATTCACTTCATCGACAACGTTCTCGACCGACCTCGAAATTCATTCAACATAAACCATAACTAAGCAATAAACTCAGCAGCTACCTACATTGTCCAACCAATGGTCAGTTTTGTTCATCTTTTGCTCACTGAGAAATGCACGTCCTCAAGGCTCCAGCTGGGTTGTGATCGAGCAATCTTGCTGGTGAATGCTTCCTTGTGTCTCAACGTAAGGTCGAACAAACGTCCGACGCCACCAAACCTCGAATGCTCTTTGGAGGTTTGGGCAACTATCCCCAACCTTCAGAAAACTCCCTAGCCAAGTCAGCAAAATGCTTTGCTGATCCTCCAGTGGGAGAGTGAGAATCGTCCGACCAATTCCTTCTTCCACGACCTTTCGATCAAATGACCCGCAACCGTGTTTTAACCAGCTATAATCATTGATCAATGGCTCTAACCATGTATGTAACAACAATTTACGGGTATCTTTTGCTGGTAACAACTCTCCCTTGCCAATGCCAACAAATAACCTAGCTGTTATGCAGCTAATATGATAGCGAGATACAATAGGCAACTTCGCATGGAGGGCTGCTAGTTCCTGATGCTTCGACCACATAACTGCAAACTCATCGGCCGCTTGCCTATCAGCTAATATCTCAAGCAACCACGAGAGATTATCAGCCTCTAGAGTAATTTGCTTCAGCACTGGTTCTTTCCTGTCCACTGACCTGTCAGTAAAATCTGTTTCAGCAGCCTGCTGGAACAGAAACAATAGCGACGTCAAACAGCTTCTACAAGAAGAGTAAATAATTTCATTGCAAATGTCAGGTGAACTCGCATTGCTCGGTACACTCTGGTTCTCCCTAAGAAGCCTCAGTACTACCAGTTTCATTTCACGTCGGCCTCTCTCCTCATTGCTTCTGAGAACAAGTTCGATGATATGGGAAAGAGTATCTTTATGAGGCTTAGACACATCTGCAGACACTCGTTTCAATACCGGGCTCACCCCGATGCCTTCACTTTGAAGTCGGAGGATGGACGTGACAACCTTTTCTTCTTCTTCGTCACCAACCCAAGGGGCTGCTTCCAAATATTCTAGACATGACTGCATGCATGACTTAAAACCGAGAAATTCAGCAACCTGCAAAACAAGCATTTTAGGGTAAGTTTTATGCCATTACACACACTTAAAAGAATCCATGATAATAAACAAAAACAGGATCTTCAAAATGGCAAGGTAGATGTATAAGCAATGACACATGATACCCATGGCTATTGCCTAGACAATAAAAGATGACACTACATGATAAAACATTTGTGAAGATCCTTAAATTTTATTCAAAATTAACACCACCCCATTAAATATCCCCATAGATGCCTAAATTTAAGTGTCCTGGAAGTTAGCAAGGTACTTCTAGATTGAGCAACATCCACACAGACCACACCAATACTATCCTTCCCCAAGACTTTTCCTGTAACCCTTGTATTTCCCAAACTTCAATTTATATGCCTCAACAATTAGAACTGATTTCTGACTTGATTTTTCCAAAATTGCTTGAATACTTAAAAATATTGTTGAAATATTATGTAAACTTACCAACAAATGCAACTTTCAGGTGGAATGGAGTAGAAAGTAAGAACATGTACACACCACATAGTGGACAGGAATGCCATTAGGGTATAATTAGGACATCATTAAGGATGTATGAGTAATAAGTTAGGAAGATGGTAATGAGTTTTAGTTATACATAGAGAGTCAAAGGAGAAACTTAGACACTGTTTCAGTGAGTAAATTAGGGTTTGAGAGAGATGAAACATCTCAAGAGGGGAGGGTCCAAATACCTCAAAACACATGGTTTATCTCGTAAGATTTCATCTTTTATATTTCAATATAGATTGGTTCTAGTTTGAATTCTATTATTAGCTTCTTCAAGGGATGATCAAATGCTTCTTCATTCTACTAGCCAGACTAATGGCATTCTTTCAACTGAAGCCACTCAACATCACTTAGCCATTCTTTTTATCTCCCCAAATACTAAGAAGAATGAAGTTTTAAAAATTAAGCTAAACAGCAATCAAGTGAAACAAAATCATAATTTTAGTACCTTGAAGGTCTTAAAACAACTTAGCTAAGTTTGCAAGAGTACTCAATTATGTGATTGATACCCAGTGGTCTACAAAGTAAAGGGCGTACTTCACTTTAAAAAAGAAGCAAGTCGCTCACAGAATCTTATACTTGCCAACGTTTTCATATTGTGATGGTTAATACTTCAATGATTCCATTGACAATTAGCAAGAACTTTCAGTTAACTTCGGTTATTGAATAACCAGGATTACAAAAGGTAACAAACATCTCATGCCTTCCTAGAGGACAAAATTCTATTCATCAAAATGTGATTTATAATTTTAAATCAGGAAGCAGCACAAACAATCAAATGAAATATCAAAAACGTCATAAGAACATGAATCCACAGAAAGACAAATGGTATCCTTAAATTTTGTGACTATAACATAGTGACTATAAGAATCTGCTTCTCACCTTAAGAATTCGCAGAACACGAGAAACATTTTGCTTCATCAGCCATTGCTTCATTTCTTTGCAGTACATCAGTCCCACAGTTTCGACATATATTTCAACATCTTCACAATCACCAATTTCCATAGAGGGACCTTCTTGATCAGAAAGTTTATTGGCAAAAAAAGTACTATTATCCATCAAAACGTTTCTATGAACACTCAACTTCACTGAGAATCCTTGCTTCCCAAGTAAAACAACCTTTATATTGCTTGTCCCTGGCTCACCAAACTCAATTGCTATTTTCCTTGGCATATTTTCAACCTTAGGCCGTGATGCCCTGTGTACAACCTCTGGGGCACTATAGCCAGAACCAGAAGTATCAGCATTTCCTTTTCGGTCATCATCAGAAACAGCAGCTGACCGCGATCTCGAAAGTGCTGGCTTTCTATCAGTCACTGGGGTCGGTTTCTTCTCAACAGGGATCTTTGAGGGCGGGGAGGCAGGTTTGGGTTTGTTTAGAGGGTTTTGACTTTTGAGAGTCTTTTGGAAAACAACAGGAGAAGGGCAGCACCAAAAACCTTCTGGGGTTACAGCAATTGGCACATTTTTAATCTTGGTTTGGCCTTGTTCTAATCTAGCTAACCTTATTTCAGCCATTCTTATTGCTTTATTGCAGCTTGTTTAACAATGGGAAAATGGATCATTAAGAACAAAAGATCCAGAGCACCACAGGACAGCCACAAAATCTTTCTAGGCAGGAAAAATATATGTACTCGAAGATAAAAGAGAAGAGCAAGATAGTGGAAACTTACAGTCTCCTACTTTCTGAATCAAAGACTCCCAGCTTTGAACTGAACAATCACATACACAAATTGCAGCTCAAACTAAAAAGTACCCAATTCATAATTTTCTGATATAAGAAGATCAGATCAGACGAGATACGATCTATATTCAGAAAAAACATGAAACGGAAGAAAACCGTATCTTCAGCCAAAAGCATTTAGTATTCGTATCGCCCCTTCTCCCCTAATTTGCTTCAGAATTGAAAGCATTCAAACCATCACCATGAGATTCGCAACCTTATACATTTCTTTTTGAAGAAAACCTAAAAAACTCGAACACGCACGCACCGAATTTCATCTGCTCACTTACAGAGTAGAGAATCTGAAAGCTTCCCAAGAACCCAAACCTCATCACCATCTGCTCTCTACTGAAATAACATCAGTGCCAAAGTGAAGACCTGAGAATTCTGAGAAAACCCACCTCTTATTCGAAACCACGACAGCGTAATATGATTGAAAAGGGAGCTCCGGTGTCAAGCATCAAGGGAACCAACGAACAAAGCCTTGAAAATGAAATAATTAGCGAAGAGATGCTTTTACTTTGTGAATTAAAGAAAAAATCAGAAGACCCACAAAAGAGAAAAAGAAAAAAAAAAAAAAGTGAAATGAAGAGGTGGGTATGGATTGTTACTTTATCACTTACCGATTTGCCTTCATCTCACTTTTTGATGATTGCATCTCCATGTGGGTCTCTCAGAAATTGCTAAAAAAATAAAATTTCTCTCTGCAATCTCTCTCTGTTACGCACCCACAAAGCTTTGCTCAGTAATCAAACAGAACAGGCACGCCCTTCCTAATCATTTCCAATTCTACTTTAAAATTTTTATTGGGTTTCCCAAATGGCTCTGTTTGTTTGCTGCATCTGTGGATATTCTAAGAATGCCCCAAAATGAGAAGACCCTTCGCTTTCATTTTCATTTTGGTGGGTACATTGGTAAAATATCTGTATATTTGATGTCAGTCCAGTGACTGAAATGCCCTCAAGACATTGCTCAGTTTGAGAGCTCAAAGTGAGAGCAATAATGGAGGAAAAGGGTATCTCCAGAAACAAGCTACTTTTCTTTGATTTTCTCAGTGAAAGCTATTGATTAGTGATTTGGATTTTCATGGGGGGGGGGGGGGGGGGGGAGATGATGAAAATTTGGAGAATTGAAATGAAATGATGGGAATGGTCCATAAATCTTAACAACATGCAAATGTCTTCTTCTGAGCTTCACTTCATTTCTCTTGTTCTTACATGTTTTGTTTGCTAACTCTCATTTCAAAATTGTAAAACTTGCAAATCAAGTTCAACACTTTGATTAAGAGTCATGAGGGCTGATGTCATAAAAACAAAATAAATAGAAGCAATATAAATTACTTTGGTGGGCCAAATTGAATTATGGAACTGAGATTTGGTAAAGAATTTAATGGTTTTGAGATATAAAATAGGGAAAAAAAAACCATTTTGATCCTAAAGTTTAAAAATATTTTTAAATGGTCTTTTGGTTGGTCACTAAAATAGAGAGGTTCATTTAACTCGTGGTTCTATTAGACGAAAGAAAGATTGGAGAGAATTTTTTTTGACTGACGGGGACAGGAAGGGAGATTGTACCCCGCCCCGACCCAATTATAAATACTTACTATATAGTGACTAACTCATGGTTTATTTATTTATTTTATTTTATTTAAAAACAATGTTAGTTTATATACTTACTTTATAGGGAGTTTTTAAAAATAGAAAAAGAAGGAAAATTATTTACACAAAATAGCAAATTTTCTAGATAGTTGTGATAGACGCTGATAAAAGTCTATTAGGGTCTATCAGTCATAGAAATGATAGAAGTCTATCGTTGATAGTGCTGATAGAAGTCTATCAATGTTTATCAGTGTTTTTTTTGCTATTTTCTGTAAATAGTTTGACATTTTTTCTATCCATGAAAATTTCCCTACTTTATAGTGAGTAACTCATGGTTTAAAAGCATTGTTAGTTTATATATATACACACACTAAGTTAAGATAAAAAAATGTTGTTGTAATATTTAAATTTAAATTTTTAAAAACTACGAAAATTAAATATTTTAATTATATCTTTGTCAATGAGTAAAAAATTTAACTATTTAATTAAAAAAATTCCATAGCATTAATTTAAGTTTATTAAAAAAAAATTTAAAGAATCAAACGGGAAAAAATTCTCCAGGGGCAACTCGATCCCTGCAAATTTTCTGTGGGGAACCCCGTCCCGATACCCGTGGCAGAGGTGGATTTAGTATAAGCCCAGAGCCCCCTCAATTTTATACTCTTCATATATATATATATATATATTGACATAGTATTAATACCATTAGTTAGCCCAGTGACAAATTTGTCTTCCAACCCCCTCCAGACCACGGCGCCTTGGGGAATTTCCCAGAGATGGAGAATGAAATGGGTCACGGACACGAACAGAGCAGTCATCCCTACCCTTACCCTGCCTGGTAGACATCTTTAACTAAAAGTGTCATACAATAATCAAATTGACACTTTTAGGCGGTTAGATCAATTAAAATCGTTTTTTAATCTTTAAAGCATCCTTGTTAAGACATCAAGAATCAAATAAGTGTTTAACATGTAGGTTTGTCGAATAAAATAAGTTTGGAATTCAAACTTAGCTGGTTGATTTGAGATTTAAAAAAAAAACATTGTCAAAGCAAATTCAACTTGGATTTTAAATAATTGGGAAAAAAAAACAACCTAATCTCCCCAAAAGCAAGCTGATTTGTCAAAGCTCAAATTTCATAATGCTCTCCTCCAATCAAAACCTTGCTTTCATTAATTCCAAATCAAAATTCCATTTTGGGGCCCATATTTTAAGTTTTAATTTAAAATTAAAATTCAAAGCTTCTTCAAGATATTTGCTATCTTGTTTTGTTCCTTCCCTTTCTTTTTCATTTTTCCACTTCTTTATAGTTTTGCAGAGAGAGAGAGAAGAAAAACAAAGTAGACAACATCACCATCATGCAGACACATCAGATGACAAAATATGAAACATTGTCTTGTAAAAGCTTTTTGACTTGTTTTTTATTTAATTTTTATTTCTTCTTTTGATTTATAGGTTTTGTGGTTGATGAATTATAATGGGACTTGAGTGCAATTATTGAGAGTGGTATTATTTCTCTTTTTAATGGAAGTAAGAAATAATGAAATAGGTTTAAATGAATATAATCATCACATCCTATGATTTCAATAGCCATTTTCAACCCACTTTAATTTTCATGAAAATGAATGATTCAATAAATACAATCTTCAAATTAAGTTAAAAAATTATTCATGAATCCACTAACGAATCACACAAAAGTCAATCGTATGGGTGTAGATCAAACTATCAACTTTTAAGATGATATATAATTGGTGCATTTATCCATTGAATTATGTTCATATTGACAATAACTTAATTTGTAGATAGTACTAATTTCACAACTTATTTAAGTAAAATGGGATTCCCCCCCCCCCCCCCCCCATAAAGGTACTATATTTGAGGTATTTTTTGTGTTGGAAAAGTAAACTAAAAGTTGATGAGTATTACTCAACTTTCCATATATCCACAACATTAGCTTCCACATGATGTCATATAAATTTTCAATGACTATTTAATTTAGTAAGTTTAACTACTAAAGCAATATGTTTACTAAGAAAGAAAACAGACTAAATTAACATAAATAAAACAACAACAACCAAATATAATAGAAATAGAAAAATGAATAAAACATTGCTAAAAATGCAACCAAAATCTCATATTAATTAGATAAGGAGAAGATCGTGCGACCTATCTCCCATTGTATGAGACATTTTGGGTGAAACTAAAAACAAAGTCATGAAACTCGTATTTAAAGTAAACAATATCATATCATTGTGAAGATATTTTGAAGGTTCGCTGCCCCAAATACACATAGATTAGAGATGGATGAGTTAGTAGTTAAACGGTAATCTCTAAAGAGAAAAGTTGAAGGCCAAAGTGAGCATAACTATGCAATAATTAGCATATACTTCCTTTTGCAAAGTCGGAAGATCGAATCTCCATAACTAATAATACTAAAAAAAAATAGAAAATAGAAATAACTCTCATAATTTAATTGAAAGATAGTTCATTTAATGTGTTAAAAAAGAATAGAAATAGAAATAGAAATATAGGGTATTGTGATTAATAAATGGGGTAGGAGAGGGAAATAATTGAGTAGTGATATTGGTGTAAAAATTAATGGGCCAATGGTGAGTACTCCAAATGTTACATAGGTCGTGGCCTCGTTGGCACAAACATTTCCTTTCAACATACTCTTATTTAATTTCTAACCTATAAACCTAATTACCCTTTTTCATATCAAAAAATACCCTTCACTTTTAATTGTAGGATAATTTTTGGTAAGTATATTAACATTCAGTTCGATCAGAAGTGAGAGTGAAAGATTCAAACCTCTAATCTTTTTAGTCAATGACATATGTCTTAACTAGTTGAACTATGCTCAAGTTGTCAATCAATTAAACTATTGTTTTTTTTTTTTTTTTTGTCGTAGTGTTCCTTCTTCCCAAATGAACTTCGGTGGTTAGAAGTCATCTTTATTAACATCAATCACTTTCTAGAGCCTTCCGTCTAAGTTGGCTCATAAATAATAAACAATTTCCAACATCATCTATAGCCATCCAATTTTGGAGACCTACTATATTCATGTGTGTTCATTAAGGTGGGACTTTACTTGAAAAGTGTTGTCCCTTTCAATAACATTAGTATATTGTCTCCACTTAATTCTCCTCATCATAAAAGACTACATGGGTAGAAGGGGCCACATTATGGGGGGAAGAAAAGTTTTGAAAGGTGCCTTACTTCAAAAATAATGTCTTTCTCTCAAACCCCATTTTGATGATATTAATAACTATATAATACTCTTAGGACCGTTCAATCAGTTTTAAATATCTTATCAATTAAGGTAATATAAATTTCATTCAGTAAATATAGGGTCATCTCATGTTATAATAGAGATACGTACTCACAAACGTAAACGTCCAATCGAAGTCATACAGAAGTGTCGGATTCTTTATCGATAGTCCTATAACTATTTATCCATATCAACTATGTCATCTCAATTCTATCTATATGGAGTGACTATACGTTGAGATACTACCTAACCATTATAGTGAAAAGTAAAGTTAAAAAATTTTAATTTCTTTTTACATGTAAAGAGCGAGAAAAGCATTCATTTTTGGAGAATGAACTAAATAAATAAAGGAGTGAAAATCACTCCAATACTCTCAATTATGACATAACACACAACAAAACTCTCCTTTCTTTCTTTTTTTAAATAGCTTTTTTGTTACATATAAAAGTTTTTGGTTTGGCATAACTACTGCATTTACTGCAATTTCAACTGCCTTTTTTTTACTCCAATTGATATTAAGTTTAACTTTTCTATTGTTTCATTCACCTGCCATTTATAAGCAAATGTCACAAACCATATGATAAAAGAATCTTTTATCCTCAAACAAAAACAGAGCAAGGACCATGCAAAAAGAATAATAATGCTTTTGTTGCCAAATCATAAGGCATTGCATGCCCATTCCTGCATCCTTCTATTTGCATATATTCCTTTCTCATTCATCATCATCATTTTCTAAAATTATATTCTCACTCCTTAATTTAGTGAAAACTCATAATTATTTGACTACTCAAGAAATTGAATAATTTTGTGAAATCTAATCAATCTTAGTTCAATTGGACTACCTTAGTTTACAAACTTGTTTTAAGTTGTCTCTCACTTGAATTTTCCTGGAGAGTTTTTAGAAAGTAAATAAATGGAGTCATACACACTGATTAATCTTAGTTCTATTATGTTGTATTCTCTGTTAGAAGGCATAAGAAGACCTGGATCATTTTTTTTAGGGTTGTCAATTCGCGAGGTCTGTGTGGATCTGTTTCTTGTAGGAATTTGATGTTAAGTTAGCTGGCCATAGGAATATTCGTGCAATGATCGATGAATTTCTCCTCCATCCGCCTTTCAGAGAGAAAGATTGTTTTTTGTGGTTTTTTAGTGTGTGTTGTGTTGTGGGATCTTTGAGGGAGAAGAACAATAGAGTGTTCCTGAAGTTTGGATATAAACTCTATTGAGATTTGATCCTTAGTGAGGTTTTATGTTTCGCTTTGCGCTTTAGTATCAAAGCTTTTTTGTAATTATTCTCTAGGCAATATCTTACTTAGTCGAAAATTCTTTCTATAATGGAGTTTTTTTGTGGGCTTGTTTTTTTTATGCCTTGTATTCCTTTGTTGAGTTGTTGTTTCCATAAATAAATTAATTAATTAAAAAAAATCCTTTTCAAGTTTTTTTTTCTTTTTAAAAAAATCTGCATTTTCATGAACTTTGATTAACAAAACCTTTGAGATGATTAGTTATCAACTTTCCACCAAACCCATGTGAGATATTAATTTTCAACTGACAAACGAAACTTTAAGCCATGTCTGATACAACTAAACTTATGGTTTACTTAATCATATTGTGACCAAATTCAAAATGGCATGGCGTTGACCAAAAAGGGTTTTGCTGTTCGATCGGATAAGCTTTGAAAAAAGAAGAAAAAAATGGCAACACCCTCCAAATTATACAGCACCTGCTCTCTGTTAATGGGGTTTTTGTTTGCTTATTCCACAGCTGTTCAGTTTAACGATCCTGGTATTTCAAACCCTTCTCTTCTTTTCCTTTAATTAACAAACTTGGGAATCAAAGATCCAAACTTTTCAAAATCTTAGGCTGCTTTCTGTTGATCATGATCTGAGAAAAAAAAAAAAATTGATGAAAAACTAGACTAGAACTGGATCTCGATTTGAGAAACTAGTTGAAATTGTGTTTGAGTAATGTAAATTTGAAAACAAACACTTATTGGATGGTTAAAACAATTATACCATTTAATAAAATAAGTTATGAAATGTATTTCGGAACATCACATGTGGATAGGTGGATTTCTCCTGTTGCACGTGCAACCATTTTTACGATAAGAGACTATGATCCAACTACTCACTACAACGATCTATTAGAATATGTATTTGGGCGTTCGTGATGCAATCATATCACATTTCAAGAGGGTGTGTATAGTTTTAGACTTTTACCGTTTTTGTTTGTATATTTATGATAATACTATGAATGTTAGGACGCTTTCAAGACATATTTTTGGATATCGCTATACAATAACAAGTACAACTTATTTTAAACTTAATGGATACGAAATACTCATATGCTTTAGCATCTAGTATAACCGTCCTGGTGCAACACAGGACACTGATTTGACTTGGGAGGTGGTGATTTAGTTTGACGAGTTATTAACAATACGTACATTTCAAACGTGCATCTACACAGTTATTCAGGATTACTAATCATCTTGTGACAATCATTCAATAATTTTTTCCAAATTCTGATATTGACTTGAGCAGATTGGTATTTATGGGTTCCACTTTATGGGTGTGCTTGTGCTGTGAATTTTCTCAACTGGAATGTCTCCTTAGAAGCCATAAATCAAGTTGCTAAGGCAACAATGGGACTTGGAATATGTTTGTGGGTGAAGGTGGTAGCAGAGGACTATATGAATGGTATTGCTGGTTTTCTCTCTCTAGATTTAAGTGAGAGAGTGGTGAGGGAGAAAACAGGAAGTGGATTGGTTTTGTGTTCCGTGATATTACATCTGAGAGCTGCATCATCATCATCCCCAAATATTCACAGAACAACTAAAAGTAAAAGGGAATTTCCAAGATATCTCACATATGGCAAGGCTTCTATAAGCTAATTCTTCTCTTTTTTTTTGGTTCAAAACAGATTTCTGTTGTTTAGACTCCACTTTAGTCCTTCCTGAATCTTGCATTAATAACTATTTTAATCTTTGGTATAAGCTATGATAAATTAGATACCTATATGCTGTTTTTTAAGCCTAAAAAATGTTATCAATTGGAATATATGTCTGATTTTGAGTATGGAGATGTGATTGCAGGAATGGCATTGTTGGTAGCATTTAGTTATGGGCTTCCCATTTTCTTCTTCTTGGTGCAAAAGGGCAAAATGAGATTCTAAAACATGTTGGACAAGTCTTACTCGGGAGAGTAAAACAAACATAACTCAACTGGCATACGAGCGTGTATTAATGAACACAGAGTTTGTGGTTCGACTCCCCCTTACTCCCAAAGTCCTAATTGTACTCAAAAGAAGCAAAAAAAAATTGAAAGGGAGAATGGAAAGAAATTTTCAGTTCAACATTGGTTGCTTTAGTTCCATGTATTTTCCAATTTATAATGCAAAATCTCCATAAAATTGATCTGTTCTGGTCAACAATTGAATGATCTGCCACAGTTGTAAATTATGATACACTTTAAAACAACCCATCACAACAGCCAAAGTGAAAAAAGAAAAAGGGGAACATGTTTATTCCTAAAACTTCCTTAAAACTTTAGAGAACAAGAAGAAAAAAAGCATTTACAATTTGCTAAACTAAGTTGATCCAGTAGTGAAAGTAAGATAAATCCGAAACTACAAACTAAAGAAGGTTGGAGGGCATCGACATCTTTTCAACCAAACCAGAAACAAGTTCCTACATACAGAAAATTTGTTTTGCCATTTTCCTCTGATTTCAACAGTACAGTTTCCAGGCTGAGGGAGTTGCTTGGCTAGATCAGGGAATAAACCGTAAAACGGTGCTGGGCAGGCACTCTGGGAACCTCGCTTGCTTCTCGTTCCAAAATTTAAAGCTCTAGATCCTTTTCCCTCAAATGGTAGGTTGTACATGTTCTTCAAATGTGGCCTCAGCAACTTGAAGATTCACAGCCATTTCCTCCGGGCAGTAGCTCGCGTCGATAATTGAATGTCAGCTCTTCACCCGTAGCTATCTGCATGAATACATGAACAGGAGTCTTAATGTGAAGATTGTCTTTGCTTGTACAAATGTTTCTTGGTTATATAAATAGAAGTAGAAAATCAAAAAAAGGTCCTAAACTTGGTTGGAATATGTATCCCAAAAGTTAAAACCAGCTGCAGAATCATTAGAAACTGAAATATGCTCTGAAATCCATCATACTATAAAAGCAAGAACATACATCCCGGTTTGCATACAATCCAATGTGTGAGCGATGATATTCCATGCTTTCCACGAGGACTTGGTAAGTTACAAGATTCGGAGAGCAACTGCATCCAATGAAGAAATTCAATTGTAATAAAGTAGATTTGTACATCTCTTGAAAAATACACGTTACAACATTAACTCCCTCAAAACTTCACATTGAAAAATAACACGATGTATGATTAATATTATTGTTACCAATACCATCCGTTAAATGCTATTAGATAAATCAAGAATCTTAGCATCAAAAAGTAAAGAGGTAAAGAACACCGGAAGCCTATTCCATAAATCATGTAGCTTGCATATAATATGTGGTAAGAGTAGTTCTAAAGGAACTGATTAGCAGCTTTCTGGAAATTCAAAAGAAATGATCCCCGGGCATAGAATAAATTTGTTGCCCGCAAATTGGTTGGTCTTAAAATGGTCACAAAAGATTCAGAAGTACGTGCTAAAATTACCAAATGTCTGAACGAGTGGAAAGAACACATGGAACACAAATCTCTGCTCACCTGTGATTTATGAATCTCGAAACATTTCCATAATTTGTGGCATCAATAATATATCTAGCTGATCCTTCAACTAATCTGCTAATGTCATTAATATGAGCATCCACATCCAAGAAATAGCAGTTGCCTTCATTATTATACCTAATAAAAGATATATTGGATCATACATAGAGAAAAAATATATAAAAACTGATTTTAAAGAGAACTTCAAAAAATGACAAAAACCTGTCACGTCTCCTGTTTGCTTCCTGCTCATCCAACACCTCCCCAACATACTCGCAAACAAATGTACCACGCAGGATTGCTTCACCAGCCCTCACTGCCCATTCCTGTGTTGTTTTTACAACTTCATATAATAAAGTACTGAAATACCAGCTAGGAAACTAAAGGTAATATACAAGTTAGCAGGAAAAGAATATCATAAGGCGCATAAGGAAAAGATTGCCTTTGTCTCCGTCATGAAGACTTCAAGTTTCACTTGAACTCCATTTTGCAACACTCTATTTGGACAGGTTCTACTACAGCTGCACCTTTCATTACACTCATAGACAAGGTAACCTTCCTGCAGAAAGGAAAAAACCCAATCTAAGACAAACCATACGTTAAGTGGTAGGAACAAAACAAAACATGGTCTTAAAATCTAAAGATTTTAAGAACCAAGGCCAATAGCTTCCAGAGATGATGATGCAACAGCAGATGAATGAACAAAATCAAAACAGATTGCAAGTTTATTTAAGGTCAACAAAGTACACTTGGACACATTCATATCTCATATAAAGATGAAAATAACAAATTTGTAGTCTTCAAAGCAACAAATGAGCATGAGTAAATTGAATTAAGTTAAACTTATCGAACTAGCAACTAAATAAAGCTAAAGTAAGAGAGGGGAGGTGGGAATAAACAATATAAAGAGTATGGCAGTAGATCAAATAACGTTGTTACTTCAAGATACGTGACTGTGTTGGCTAGAATGAAATGTAAAACATACCTCCAAAATAATTCGACCATTCTCATCATATGGGAACCTGCGACGCATGGGATTCCCATAAATGTCTTTTGGGTCTTCATAATCACTATTGAAGAGGTATACATGATCACATGTTTCAGAAGAACAGAGTGAATGAGGGCAGGCACATCCGAACTGCAAACTCTGGGCATGATGTCAAACATAAAAGTGACTTTACATTGTGTAAGTTGAAAATTTACAATCATAGTTAGGTTTAGTCAGAAGCGATACTAGGAAGTTATATAAAGGCATTCTAAACCCCTCCAAAGCCAGAACAAAACGCATTATCCTAGATGGTATCTGCCGGCCTCTCAACTAAGGATGCATATGCAGCTTGTACAAGAAAATTTACACCAACCCATTTGGCAGTTAAATCATAAAGTGACAAACATTAGAACGAAGTACAGAAATGTGTCATGAACAATAACAGAATAAGGAGAACTCACATTTAATCTACATAATTTTCATATTGAAGGAAAAAAAAAAAGTTCACAGAAATCAAGAATTTATATCAGTTTAGCATTAGCCTTGAGACAAAAAGTAATTCGTATATAAACTACCTCTGTATGAATGGCGAGGGATTTATCAAGCAATGGTTTCTTAATGTATGCAAAATTCTCCCAAGGCACGGAGTATCCAACATTTTGACCATCAGAGTTGGCTAGAGACATGTGATGTGGGTTCCTTTGGCCTTCATCAGCTACACAGACCACAGCAACTAATTCCTGGCCAAAGCTTATATCTTCACACAAAACAACAGCCTTTTCCCTAAACTGCTGACTTGAAAGCTGAGAACCACTGACATAACTGCATCCACGAGCTTTCCATTTGCTACTCACAGGATCAGGAGTGCGTGCATTCTCGTTGTCTCCAAAACCATTTGGATGAGGCATCAAATGGGGAAGCAAAAGAGGATCCTCAAATGCCTCACATCCTTTAGGACAAACAAATCCCTTGATATACCAGTTAACTTCACCTTTTTCCCTGCATAATTCAGTTGCCTTAAGATAAAAATATTCAGGTAATACTCCAAACTTCTGTTCCAGAAGGACTTTAAAATTGACCTTGCAACAGGCAGAGTGAGCAATAGACAAAATGTCAATATTGGTAGGCGATAGTTTTCTTTTCTGAATCTCAGAAACCAATGCCTTCGCAACAGTTGAACCTTGGGTCAATTTACGAGAACTTGCTAACTGGGACACATGAGGTTGAAGATTTATACTTCCTGTGCTTAGTAACTTTGAAGCTTGAATATGTTTTTTCATGCTAGCTTTTGTTCTGTTTCTGATCCTATTTGACACACCTGCCTTAGTCTTCTTAAATCTAGGATGACCAAGTTTCCCAGATTTTGATTTATAAGCATAATAATGAAATCCCCTCTTTGCAGGTCGAGAGTTAACTAAACCTGGCCCCATATGTGCAGCTTGATGGTGGCGGCCGAGATCAGGCAGTAAATCAAACTTCAAACCACAGAACCTACAATTAAACTTTCGTAAACCTCCTACATTCTTGTTGTGGTTGTCATTTGCCTTAGAAACTATATTACACTGCTTGGGTTTGACTGGGGAATCCTCACCAGAAGAAGAATTCTGCTGCCTACTAGAATTTGACAGTCTAAAGTCAACCGGATGAACAGCAACTACATGTAACCATAATTGTTCAGTATTCCCAAAATGGCTGCCACAAGGAATACACTGCAGAAGCATGCATTGCTCAACAAATGGTGCATGGTGTCTCTCCTGCACATGAGTTTCTAAAACTTTCTTATTGGTGAACGAATCTAGGCAGATGGCACAAGCATAACCTCTGAACAGCCACTGTGCTTCCTTTTTATGACCATCCATGAAGTGAGTACTGAGTGCTTGATCATCAAGAAATTCTTCTGAGCAAATTTTGCATCTGATACTCGTATCATCACCGCAATTACCTGAAGTTAATAATGGCCCTGAAGTTGCCACATCCATTGAAGGTGAGGAAAGTTGTGCGTCTTCAGCATCGAATCCCCATATCCTTTTTAATCTTTCCTTTTCACGACAAACCAATTTCAAAAATTGTTCTCCAACTCCCAAATTTTTAGAAGCTTCAGAAAGTGCCCACTGAAATTGAACCTCCATAGGAACTGGATTCCTCAGTGATAAAATACTTTTAAAAAGCCTGTAAAATAGCTCACAGGCTTGATGCAAATGTATTTTTGGCTCTTGTGAGTTACAGTCTCTTAAAAGATCCATGAATACTTCCTTCGATATTACTCTACTCTTACCATTTCTCGCACGTTTAAGCCAGCTAGGTAGGTGTTTTTCACAATATAGGTAATGACGCTTTGGGCTTTCTAGACATGGATTACTGTCAATATGTTCACAAGACCCAATACAATGTCGAAGATTTGAGGCAATAGAATCTTTTCCATGATGTTCAAGCTTGTCAGATGAGCTATTTCCATTATTGGTCACATCACCCTCATCCACTCCAAGGGGATTTTCTTTATTACTGGTGTCTTCTACACTATAAATGTCCTGTTGCTTCTCAGTAAGCTTATTTCCAAGGGAAGTGGACTCCGTTTTTGTTTCACTCCTTGGTCTGTGCTTCTTACAGAATGAGGAGCCAAACAGGGATCGATGTTTGCACCTACTTCCAAGAACAGTAGTACCTTGGCACATTGGCGATTCAACAGAACGAGTCTGTTCTTTCTTATCAGAGTTGCCAGTGAAACGAGAGGACAAATGTACACAACAGTAAACATCACCCTCATTAGCCCACCTAACACACTGCCTTCCCTTGGATTCAATAAAAGCTATGCACTGTCTGTTCTTATTACCATAAGTTAAGGATTTTTCTGCAACTACTTCAGGTCGAGGGATCAGTTCCACATCCTTGCAAGAGGCTAGATCCAAATTTCCAGTTTGAACTACGATCCCAGTCAACCTGCCAGGTACAGTACTGAGTGAGCCTGCTGATGTAACAATCTCCCTTGCCTCACCTTTGTGAGATTCAGATGCTAATTTAGCATTTAAACTGTTTCGTTTATTGAAAAAACCAGAATCAATATCAAGAGCCATAGCTTGCTCTGAGCACTTTGATTCCACCAGTGAAGAATGTGCCTCCGCACGACGAATTTCAAGCTTGGGTCTCTTCCTGCTAACTTGGAGAGCTGTAGCTAAGAAAGCTTCAACAGTCTGCTGCTCTTTGTCTCTCGTAATTGGAAGGGTGGGAGATATTGAAAACCATTTTGTAACTTCATGCTTCCAGGTTTTCCACACAGAACTAAAAGTAGGCTGCACTGGTGCATCACCGTGAGACTTCACTTTGTCCCACAAAATAGCATCAGCCAATTCCTAAAAGAAAAAGGGAAAAAAAGGAAAATAGATAACTGAACTTTTTGATATAGCAATAGCTTTTGGCCATCAGAATTGGATAATTTAAGCTTATTTCTCAATACCACATTTCTCTATTTCCTAATTAAGAAAAAAGTTGTGCAGTTGATGCTCTCTACAAAATTACACAGCACTTCAATAGAAATTACCAGAAAGTTACCGCAAACAAATTATAAAAGAGAATTCAAAGAAGAAGAGGTTTTAACGAGCTATTTGAGCTGCTGCACGCTAGCTGATAGCAAACTAGTATAGAAAATCCATTTTTAATTATATTTCCCATATACAAACTATTTAAAGATCTAAGCGTGCTAGCTGATAGTATATAAGCAAACTAGTACAAAAATGTCAAGCTATTGATAAAAACAAGCAGTTGATTTTGGAGGGTCAACAACATGTTGAGAAGGTTAGCATGACACAAGTTGGGTGGCCTGGAAGCAAACTATATACCAACCAGAGAATTGGAGGGAGAATGAGCAGCTGACTTAGCGCTAGGGATGCAGCACCATACACAAGGCAGAGCGCATGGGGCAAACAAGCAAGTAAACAACAAAGCAACAAATCGGCGTGAGACACAAGGCAGCTACGAGTACACTTGGGCTGAGCAGACGAGCAAGCAACAAGCATGGGATGCACATGTGGGCTAGAAAACCAATGATTGAAAGAGCTGGATTTCATAATTTGCACAAATGGATGAGATAAGTGATGGATATCTTTGAAGCAAAATCCACGGAGATCCTATACAAGGCAGAAATGTAACAGAGTTTGCATGGATTAAGGAAGCCAGCAACGCAGAGATTCATTTGCAATAAACTACTCATGATTCTAGGAAGACCTGATAAGCAGGCAGTTGAAGAGAATCAGGAATCGTCCAAACCATGAAGTTGGAGACTCCACAGACTCTAGATGGTTAGGGCTTAGAATAGGCAATTTAAATTAAAGAGGTTTAATTAACTTACAAAATCTAATCAGATAGGGTTATAACTTATATATATTCAAGTCCCCTGATTTTTTTTTCTTCCCTAACTTGAGGTAGTTTATTTTTTTCGAGAAGACCCTAACTTGAGGTAGTTTAGATCTTCTGAACTAGTCTAAGGGCAGGGTTCTATTTAAAGAGGACCCACTGAGGCAG
The DNA here is from genome assembly GCA_002890555.2 of Lagenaria siceraria. Lineage (NCBI taxonomy): Eukaryota > Viridiplantae > Streptophyta > Magnoliopsida > Cucurbitales > Cucurbitaceae > Lagenaria > Lagenaria siceraria. The sequence continues at coordinate 8,071,775 of CM016485.1, read as the reverse complement.
GGAGGAGGAAGGTGAGTAATAAAGCATCAAAGATTATGTTCCAAAGACTCACAAGGAGGGTTGCTCCTTTGTTAAGTTTTAACAAAGGTCAGAAAGGGTTCCAAAAAAGTTGTAGTACATCTAAAGCAAGAATCCTAGGTCTCCTTTATTTCATTTATCAATGAAATTGTTTCACTAATCCAAAAAAAGTAAATAAATAAGCAAGAATCCTAGGGCAAGTTCTTTCCCCTCAACTCTTATTCTACCTTTATCCCACTTGGGAATGAGGGTTCCACTAGGACCAATCTACACACTTGGATCTTGATTATGAGGCCTGACTAGGTGAGGTCTTACCATCTAGGTCACGTGCTAGAGAAGGGTCATTCCAGGTGAGAGACAAAAAGAAAAGGCTATCAATGTGGGCTACTGACCTTTCAAAAGGCCATGATAATTTTTGTATTAGAGCCCCAATTAGGTCTGGGAAAACTATCAAAATCCATCTGGCAGAAGATTACAGAGGATGGAAAGTGAAGAGATCGAGTTAAAAGGTTCCAGTAAAGTGCCTTCCAAAGAAGCACGGACACGGATATGAGACACGGATACGACACGACACGGATATGGCGACACACCATATTTTAAATATCTAAGACACAACACGACAAGGACACGTTTACTAAAATATACATTTTTTAAAACATATATCATTTTCATACCAAAATAAAATTAAAAGTAAATAAGTTGATGCATTTATATACTTAAAAGACTTAGCTTGATCTATTTCACACTCAAAAGTTATTATTATTGTCATATATGTGTCTTTTTGGTCTACTCAACAAGTGTTCAATGCATGTCTAACACATTTGTTGCACTAACAAGTGTTCCATACGTGTCCAACAAGTGTCGGACACGGACACGCTAGCCAAACTAAAGTGTCCGTGCTTCTTAGGTGCTTTCTACAACTAAAACAAAAATGCATTGGGGTGAGCTCTTTCTTCCTCATTTTTATCCTACCTTCATCCCATTTAGTTTGAAGGTTTCACTTAGCACCAATACATTTGATCTTGATGACTAGGTGATATCCTACCATCTAAGCCACACTTAGTCAAGAAGGCCATCCAATGGGTGGGTGGGTTGGGGGATGCAACTGATGATGGTTTTCACAAACTCTCGAGAAAGTGTGCGACACCAAGCAAGTTCAAGAGTACAAATTATTGACATATACTACTTACATACAAACGTCTTTGTTACATTACTTCATTATCTTCAATCTCATCAAATGAAAGAAAACTGGATGTTCTTCCTTTCCCTCAAGGGAGAAAAGGACAGGAAGGAAAATCGTTGTTTTCCCATCAAAATAAAAAAAACGCAGACATCCCTGCATTTTTCCTCCCTTCTCCATAAAAATAACATGATGGAACAAAATTAATATAATCAGTGCATTTTCCCCTTCATTTTTCATCGAAACAACATGTTTGAGGCAAGCAGTAATATAGGGACAAAAAACCAGGTTCTAACATAAAGCGTTACCTCCTTGAGCATTTCAATAATTTCTGCAGTTTGAGCATTTTGACATCGTTGTACCCAAGAATGCAAAGAATTTTGAAGCCAATCTGAATTTATGAAGCACTGCACTATCATCTGCAAAGGGAAGAACATTAGTTTATCACTATCCAAAAGAGAATTCATTCACAGGAATAGAAGAGCTAAGAGAAGGTGAAGCATAGGGTCCAAACACTGTAGAAAGATCTTACAAAGAAAAACTTCCCTGAGCATAGTTGAGACAAACCCTAGAATAAACTTGAACCTTTCAATCAACTACGGGTGACAGAGAAAAATGTGGAATTGAGCCAGACAAAAAGCCTAGGATCAGAATTTTGAAATGTAAGGAGGCTTTGGGGATCTGGTCCATTTTCATTTCCATGTTTTTGGAAACAAGGGATGTTTTAAATACTTAGAACCCATGATACAAACTTATTGAGTTCACGTTTGAGCATTATTTCAAAAATGGTAATATTCTTCTAATGTTTTCAGGTTCAAGATTTCAAAATTATGGAAACACAAAATGAGTTTTCTGAAAAATGAAGCTTCATGTATAAAACATTCGCAAACCCTAGAAAAGACAGAATAGAGCTTGAATCAATTTCATAACTTTAGAACATTGGATTCTGCCAAACAAAATTATTTTTTATGTTTCCAAAGTTCAACACCACAACAATGTTCAAATTCAAAATTCAGTTTTTAATTTATGCTATTAAATGCATTTTCAAATTTAAGAAACACAATAAATACAAGTCTTTTTCATGTTGTATCTTTTAATATATACATACACACACTCACATATATATATATACATATATACCAAAATAAATTTGTTATAAATCACGAACTAAATAGGACCTAAAAGTCACACATGTATCGCACAGGTCATGTATGTAGTATTCCCAAGTCATATATGCTGTCCAAAACTAGAAACAATCATTTTCAGATCCAAACTAAATATGTGAATGAGGCCAAAACCGGAAACCAAACCAATTGGAACAAAACCAAAACCAATTCAGTTTTAACCAGTGTGTACAAAAAGAAGAAGATAATTATTCGGTTTGCACATGAGACCAACTGAATAGGACAGTTGCATTTTCCTTCTAAAGAAACCAAATCAAAGTGAACTATATACACTCTAATTATTTTGTCATGTAATTGCTGACACTTGTCAGCCACATCATATTTGCACTCAAGTTATTAGATGGAAACACATGCCTCTCCTCAATCTTTCCTGTGAATAATCTATGCTAGCCTTTAGTATTTATATCATGACAAATGGATGCCACAACAAAAGGTATTTAAGGGCCAGAAATATACAGGTGCATCTGAATCAGTTTCAATTGAAAAGGCACTCGGCAGCATAAACTCCCAATCACCAAAAACAATAAATAACAATCCACAAAATCAAAATGAACTTTCTGTTATTTCAATCTCATATACCATCAAGAAGAATAGAAGTTTACATTCTGCAGCTTCATGAGCATTCTACCAAGATCAGAATAACCATTACAGCGTGAAGCTTCCATGGCAAACTCTTTCCAAGTCATTACATCACGTGCACTCTCTATCAGAGCCTACATCAATCAAATTGAACACAGCACAAAAATAAACAAGCAGGAAAGTAAAAACTCAAGTAACTTCATAATTCATTGCAATGATAAACAGAATACAGAAGTGTGGACCATATACAAACCTCAAGGTGAAATTGGTCTATGATATTCAGCATGCCAACAGAAAGTTTTTTCATTATAAATCTCCTTGCAACTTTTACATCTTCAACTAATTTTAAACCAGCTTTGTGGCTCTTGTAAGCAATAGGCTGAGGAAAGTCCTCAATAGAACGAACAAGCAACGCATCTGCCCAGGAATAGTTCCTTGTGTGTGGAAAAAACACCACAAAATACTTCTTCCTGTCATGTGTAGGTTTGGCTTTCAGAGTAGATAATGGCCAGTCAGCCCTTGCACATCTAATTCCTGCCTGCCACTTCCCCCTCCACTATACTTGGAGAGAATTTTCAAAATGAAAATAAAATCAAACCATAATCCATTAGTTGATACAATACAACAGAAGACACTTTTATGAACATAACAAAACATATTAAAATACTGGTATGTTCAATATAAATATAATTTATATCGGCAATATAGAGCAAAAAATTAGCGTAAGCATGTAATGCATCAAACCACAAATTGCGAGCAGGACGAGCACTTGAAAGTAGGTAGCTGCTAAAATGGCTGGAAGCCTAGAGGACAATTGAACAAATAGACCACAAACAGGAAGGTGGCCCTCTTATACCAAGTTCACTTAAACTTCAAAAGAAGCCTATGCCTAACAATCATCATTATGTAAGCACGAAATGTTAATTATATTTATATTGGATGTCAAGACTCATGCAAGAACTGAATAAATTGAAGCAATTAGAGTACATTTGATTTGAGAGCAGTATAATAACTTTACAATTCGGATTAGCAATTTAACATAGCACAAAGCACAACTGCAGGAACACTATGAGTTTGTTAAATTAGCATCCCAATAAGAAGAATCAAAAAATGAGATTAAACATACATGCATACTGGATAAACCCTTAAACTCCCCAAGATAAAAATTTAAGTGAGAGAAAAAAAAAAAAACAGAGAGAGAAATTAGTGAAGGAACAAATTGAGACAGTTTGAGACTAGGGTAGGGAGATACCTTCACCCAAAGCGCCACAGATTCATCCCCTTCCAACCACATTGGCTGTGGCCCTGAAACAGACAACTCCTCTGGCCTGGTGTTGGTAGGCAATTCATCTTCAATGGTATCAACAACTATACGAGAGTTTTCAGATGCTAAACAGGATTCTGTGGAGTAATTATCGGTGTTGGCATCATCAAATTCAGAGTCAGGGGAAGCACAAGATGCTTTTTGGGCATCCATGAGATAATTAGAATATGAATCCGAACTACAGTGCCCCGAAGCAGGCAAAAAATCAGGAGACCCTTGAAAATCACACTTAGTGTTAATTTGGGCGTCCCCCACATTTACCGATAAGTCATTGAGTCCACCATTTGCCATCGGCGCTTGTTGTTGTGGTTGTTGTTGTTGACGATCGATGCAGTTGTTAGATTGTCCGTCATAGAACAAAGCAGTTCCAGAAATCTTTGCAGAATCAGAGTCGTCTTCTTCAACATACTGAACATCCGACAAAGGAACCACTTCCATAATCGTAACTTAAGCTTGTAATTACCATTATCTTTACTCCTTTTTGCTCATTCCTCCCAAAATACAACTCAATTCCATAACCCAATTTCTTCAACAGTGTCACGATTATGTCTGTAATTTCCTATTTCCACTTTTACCCTTTTCTCTTTTAAATATTCTTTTCTAATTTTACCTATCTCTAACAAGTTGTATTTATCCTTCAATTCTTTGTTAAAACTCACTTTTTGAGTAAAAACCTTCGTCAATAACGATTTAGTTTAAAACAATTTTGTTTTCTCCATTCAAATTTGTATTTATTTAGTTCATATACTATATAATTTGAAATAATTTAATCTCTATTATAAAAAAGATTATTAAAATTTAATAAAATTTTCCTACCCATGTAAAATGATAGATTTGTTTATAAATTATAAAGACCAATTCATTATATAATCAAAATTGTTTGATGATATTTGTCGATTAAATTGTTACAAATCTAAAAATAGAGGAACTAAATTATTAATATCTAAAAAAAACTAAATCATTATAAATAAAAGTTGAGCGACTAAATAATTCCTTCTACAAAAGTTCAAGAACAAAAAGTCGTTTTTAACCTAATTTTTTTTCCACTTTGTGTTTGAATTATACAGTCCAATTCCTATTTAGAGAACTAAATATTTCTCTTTTCTTTAAAAAAAAATAATTTTATATATATATAAAAACTAGGGAATTTTTCACCTATAGAAAAAATGTCAAACTATTTAAAGAAAATAGCAAAAAAAAACATTGATAGATATTGATAGACTTCTATTAGTATCTATCAGTGATAGACTTCTATCATTTCTATCACTGATAGACCGACTTCTATCAGCGTCTATCACAACTATCTAAAAATTCTGCTATTTTCTGTAAATAGTTTTTCTTATTTTTCTATTTTTAAAAATTCTCCTAAAAACTACAATTAAAACCTCGAAAAAAAATAATTTTATATATATATAAAAATTACGTTTAAAACCTTGAAATAAAAATGTGGAGGTGTAAAATTTAAGGACCTAAGTGAAAGCCAACTTAAATATTAATGAAGTGTTGAAAAAAAAACTCAGATAATGATGAGAAATATCAAGTAAATGAACTCTCTTTCCAAAAAATTATGTTCTAGGTTTGAATTTTTCTAGAATATTAGATTATAAATTAAGAGACTATCATACCTATTTAAGGGTCCGTTTGAATTAACTTTTCAAATGTTTAAATAAGTGTTTATAAGTGCAAAAAAAGTATTTATAAATACTTAGAAAATCAATTCAAACGGACTAGTTAGTTGACTTTTCTTTTTAATCAAATTTGTTATATTTAAATCCCATTTATATGTCGCAGAAGTATCTATTGAATTTCTTTTAGTAACCAAAAAGTACTTTTAAAAGTAACTCTATGTTTTTCTTACGGCATCTACACATTTATTCAATAATAAACTTGAAAAAAAGTTCATCAATAATCATGAAAACTCCCCACTAAAAAAATACCAAAGAAATTATCGTTTACTTTACTATAAATCTATAACTATATAATCATAATTTAATTCCTAGGCAATAGGAATAGTGATGCAAATTGATTTAAGTCAATGATTGGGAATAAAATCAAATAACTCAATCTTATGCATGGTATACAATTTAAATGAAACCATATTTGAAGGTTGCCAATGTGAATGAAAAAATATGGCTTAGGGAACAATTTCAAAGTCAAATTTGAGAGAAAAAGTAGGGGAAAAAATTGGGTATCTCCTATTTAACCCTAACACAAATCCTCTCAATGATATGCATATAATAGTGGTTGGAAAGGGAAATTGTTTGCTAGGACTAAATAGTCATGAAGTTGCACAAGAATATGCATTTAGATCAATGCAAAAAGATGCATGATTCAACTTGACTTTACAACTAGCAAAAGGGAAAAAGAAATGATTAAAATGGCAACCAAAAGTCACAAGAGTGGTAATTTATGTACCTTTATGGACAAAAAAAAAAAAAGAAAAGTGGGTTTTCCTTTCTTTCTTTTATAAGGTTAAGCATAGTCAATTAAGGATAGTAAATTTTTATCACCCATTTTTATAAGGCAATGATTAAGTGCAACTTAGGCTGCAACTAATCCAATGCTCCCTTTTTTTAACATAGTAAAAAAAAATCCAACTTTACATGTTTTTATTGGGTCACGATTGCATCCAAGTTTTTTTTTTTTTCTATAATTCTAAAGTTTTGTGCTCTGTCATATAAGTTGTTTTCATTACTTGTTATATTATTTAAAAGATATGGTTTTGTTGACTCAAATATACGTACATTCTAAAAATGAAAAAGAAAAAAAATGTTTTAAACAATATTTGCAACGTCAAATATTGGTTGAAAGAAGACTTTGATATTTCAATAGATTTATGAAGATAGAAGATGATTAAAAGAAGTGTCCTTGTGATATGTTAGGAGCAGCCATTTGAAACAATGAATAATATTTTATTTCTACTAGGGTATGGTGCATTATTTTAATAATGATTAAAATATAAAAGACACCTAGGTTTTCATATATAGTAGTCTAGAAATAAAAGACACCTAGGGTCCCTATGTCAATAAATATTATCATTCACGTTGCATTTCACCAAGAAAAATCAATAACCATTCATCCTAAATATGTCAAAATTGTATGGACTATTTTATTTGCTTGGCATTACTATCCTTAGAAAAATAAAACTTAAATTAAATTAAATAAAAATAAGATTATATGATTATTACAAAAATAAATTCCTTTTACTCGTGTGGACTTGTGCCCTGAACGAGGGGAAATTTTTTTTATTAAGTGAGAAATAGATACGGATCCAAAACTTGCATAACTCAATTAATACATGAATATATTAACGATTAAGAAGATTGTAGTTTAAATTTTTCTACGATAAAAGATTAAAATAAATTAAAAAAAAAAAATAAGTGGAGAGAAAATTTTGTTGTTACCTAAATGCCAGTGGTGGTTTTATATTAGACCAAAAAAAAAAAAAAAAAAACTTTCCCCAACATATATTATTAGATATTTGCATCTACCATTTATTGCTAAATGTGATTCTTAATTTATTGGTAAACTAAAAATCTATGCAAATAAGTGTATTTGAAATTCCCTCCTTCCCATTTGTTTCTTGTTAAAAAAAAAAAATTGAAATTAAGATTCTTTGACATAAAAATTGAGCTAATTAATTCTCTAAATTTTGTTTGTGTCTATTTCGTTGTAAATTTTGTAGAAATATTTAATAAATTTTGAAACTTTCAATTATGTGTCAAATATGTCCTTGAACATTAAAAAGTGTCTACTACGTCCTTAAACTTTCAATTTTATGTCTAATAGATGATTGACCTATTCATAATTTCTAAAATTTTTTAGTCCATTCAATACGAAATTTATAGTTAAAGGTTTTATTTATTTAGACCAAAAAACAATTTTACATTTAATATATCACAATTATTTTTTTTAAAGTATATGTTAAATGAACATTGAATATAGTTTAAGGACACTTTTAAAGTTCAATAACCTAGTAAATATTTTTAAACACTATTGATCTATTAAGCACAAAATAAAAATGTAATTAAATTTTGTAAACTAAGAATAAATTATTTTAATTTGTCAAAATATTATTGACGATTGAAAATTTAATTAATTTAAAAACAATGATGTATTCTCTTTCTTATTAATTTTTCTATATTAAAATACACCATTCTTTTACTCTACAACGCGGTTGTAACATATTTTAGTCAATTGAGTTATGTTTAGATTAATAAATTCAAAATTTTTTAATACAACAAATACTAGTGAAAAAGTTTGAACTTCAATAAAGATATAGTACACAACAATTATCGATGAGCTACTCAAAACCCGACCTATAAATAAAAAATAATTCACACTTGCATTATTGTGTTTCTTTTCCTGAAAAAAAAACACTTGCATTATTGATAAATCAAACGATGAAACACGTTAAATACTGCCTCCTCAAAGTCGGGTGAAGCAAAGAGGAAGGAATGCTCTTAGTTTTGTCATAATTCATAATAAATATTGTGAATCTCTAATTCGTCCGCTCTAAATTTAGATTAATTGAAATATACAAATGTTCAAGTGTAAAATATTCCCCCTTCTTAAGAAATTTTTTGGCTTCACTCCTATTCAAAAGTTGTAGCTTCAATTTGTCTATTTTTTTTTTTTTTGTTATTTATTTAAAATTATTAAATTAAACATTAAATTAATTTTAAATGATAATACGTATAATTTGAAGTGATTCTAAACATGAAAAAAAATCATTTTAACTATTTCAATTCGCTTTTAAATATGTCTGTTAATATGTTTATTAAAAGAAGAAAAATGCAATAAAACAAAGCAGTCCTTTTACAAATATCACTAAGGATTTGGGCAAAAACAGTGTTTATGAAGGACTTTTTAAGAAACTTAACATTAGAAATCTTTATGAAATAAAAGTAGTGAGAAATTCCTGAAATTCATCAATTGTGTTTCAAACTTTAGTCCATGTTATTGTTATACAAAAGAAAATGATGGAGGGAAAGAAAAGATGAAAGAAATGTGCCTTAGTGATCTGTCTTCTCTGTAATTATCACTTTTTAAGAGAAGAAAAAGAAAAAGGAAAAGCAAACTTCATTTGCCAAACTTCAATAAAGCCACACACTTTTTGACATAATTAAATTCACACACAAGATTCAACCCCAATGACTATGGGGAAATATTCTAACTCCACAGAGTGAATATTTCTTTAATCTTATTTATGGTTTTTTTTTTTAACTGATATTTATTAAAACCGAAAAACATCAATCCCTCTCGAGAAGGAGGGATAAGACAAAGGAAGGAAAGAAGAAGAAGCCAAAACTGCTAGATTATAGACAATTTTGTTCTCCTTCCTAAGAATTTTACAAAATCTGAAAGAGAGTCTTCTCAACAAAAATAAAATAAAATAAACCTCAAATAAGTCGAAGTTCTTCATTTATGTTTGTTATATCTAACATCGTTTCAAAATTGATGTTAGTCCTAAATGATAAGAAATATTTTATAGAAATAATCATAATGTATAAACAAATGGAATATAGTAATGAGTACTCTTGTAGTACTAGAAATTCATTTGTAAGTTTACATTTTTTTTTCTTCTTTTCACTAATCTTCCAATGACCAATGATACTCACAGGAATGACAATGGAGTGGGGTTGGATAAGACAATTTTAATCTATGTCTCTATCTCAATTTTTTTTTTTTTTTTTTTTTTTTTGTCTTGTTGAATTACAAATTTAATTTCATCTATATTATAAGTTAATCAAAGTTACAAGATTCAATTTATTCTCCATGATTTGGGCTCAACATCAGTTTGGTTATGTTTCCTTATGATTTTAAAATTTTTAATTTTGGTTTCTATTAGTTTCAATTTGGCCTTTAAATTTTAGTTAAATCTCGAAAGTTTCTCTCAATGGTGTTTTATTCACTTAAAAAATTTATTTTATGTTCTTTTATTTTATTTTTACTTGGCCCTAAAATAGTTAATTAATACAATTAATCAAAAAGTGCAGAGTGAAAAAGATAACATCGGCCAAATTGAGCATAATTCAACTGACATAATGCTTATACTATCAAATTCGAAGTTAGAGTTTCAATTATTCTCCCCCTCACATGTTGTTAAAATAACTGCCAATATAAAAACAATATACAGACCATTTGTAACAAACTTGACTAAAACATAGGTACCGAAATTAAAAAATTTGAAATCATAAACAAAATAAAAATATATAAACAAAATTGAAACGGAGTGAAACATGACTAAATTTAATCTTTTAAAACACTATAAAGATCAAATTTATGATTTAATCTATTCTTTTTATCTTAAATTAACATAGATTTTTTTTTCACACATTCATATATAAGTTTGAGTCGTGCTTATTTTGGCGAAATCAAGATAGATTTTGAATTATTCATTAGAAAATAAAATAGGAATTTTATATACTTTAGATGGTTTCAATTTTATTCCTGATTCATATAATTTGACATTTTTTTTATTTGTGAAAATTTCTCATAAAAATAGTCCAATTTTTTTTTCAAGAATTGAAACTGATATTTTAAAATTGAAGGGCTAAATATAGAGCAGAAAACAAAAGAATGTTAAATTACCAAAAAGCATATTGAAATCAATAATAATAATAATATATATATTTTAGAGATAAATGAAACAAAGGATATACTAAGAATGCAAGAAGATGTCGCATTATATGGTCATTTTCTGACATTAACATATGCTGTTGGATGCATTAAAATTTAGAGAGAGAGAGAGAGAAAGAGATGCCTTTTGCTGGATATGATTGGCATTGACTTGATTGTCCAAATGTATTTGGAAAGTTTTCAACTTTTCTTTAATATTATATCATTAATGTTGGGACTCTATACTTTTTTCCTCCTTCATTCTTTTTCTATCTTTTTCCTCATTTGCTCACCAACACTTACTCCTCACCCTCTTTTTCCCATTTCCATTACTTTTTCTACTCCACCTTCTCAACCCAGTTATCTGGATTGTAATATATATATATATATAAATAAGTACTTCTATACTTTCAAAAGTTCAAGAGTATTTATTTTTAGCTTACGCGCACCTCTCACGGACAATCTACCCTACAACATTTGGGTGTCAAAGAAATCGTAGAATATTAAATTATAGATAGGTGGATTGAACTCACAACTCCTTAGCTGTTTTGCCTTTTTTTAAATGTTCCCACTACCACTAGGTCAACCCATGATGGTTAAGTTCAAGGGTATTTGTTATAATTTAGCCTTAATTAGAAAGGAAAAAATTTTAAATATATAAGTGATTTTTTATTGATAAAAACGTTGGAGTGAAAAAAAAATAAATAAATAGAACTATGAGTATTTATGTTTAAAGTAGACAATATGATAAGACGGTAGAGATATGTGAAAGATGGATTATCCCTCAAAATTACAATAGTATACTTATATATATGAATTAATAGTAAATTATGTGGAAGTTTATCATGTGGAGTTGGAGTAATTACTATACAAAACCAACTATTCTGTCAGATTTGAATATAAATTTAGAACTATTAACCAATCAGATTAATACCCAAGTGAGGCCACTACCCACTTCCCCAGATTTTGACTTTGTTTCTCAACATTAAACAATAATGTTAGAGATTAGATTCTTACTTCCCATAGCAATTTCTTGCTTGTTCATACTCTTTATTTCTCTCTCTCTCTCTTTAAGAAGTAAAGGGGAAAAAAAGTCTTCCTTTTAGCTAAGCAAGTGAATATGACAACAAAAAGAGAGACCTTACCAGCTTAACACACGCACAACCCCTTCTTTTTCTTTTATGTATCGATATAAGAGAAGGTCAATTCCCAGAAATCACATTGGTTTTTTATTAAAAGAAAAATATAATCAAATCTCTTTCTTTCTTCTTTATTTAATACTTGAGGATTCTGTGACAAAAGTTAGTTTCTTGGATGCTGAAAGACAATGTGGGTATCTCCCAAATTTTTCTAAAATTAAAGGGCATTTAGACAAAGATAAACCCCACAAATCCCTCTTCCCCTTTCTAAGTATCCAATGTCTCCTTTATCCCCTCCTTTCATTCCTTTTGAGGCCACCCCCCTACTTTTCTTTTACATCAATCTTCTGTTTGTTTGCTAGCTTTTACCTCTCAAATCACCCAAAATTTCATATTTTTACTGGGTTTGTTCTAAAATCTTATTTTCTTGAGAAATGACAACAAATGAAGTTTTTTTGTATTTGTAGATCCAAAAGGGTGTGTGGAAATTGCAGCCTTTGTCCCAATGGATGAATCTCAAAATTTCACCTATGATGTCCCCTGAATTCTGAAAATGAAATCCACCCATGTGACCAGTAACATGTTTTGATTTTAGTTTAGCTTTGTTTTTGGTTTTTTTTATAAAAAAAATCAGACCATGAAGAGGAAACCAAGATTGAATTATTGAAAGAGTAGGTATCAGAATACAGAGAAGTTTTGTAAATTAAGAATGAATAAAATTGTTAAAAAAAAATGGCACAAAAGAGACAAATGTAAATGAAACAAATTACTATATAAAGTCAGCAAAGAGACAAGGAAGGAGAGATCGGTGACCAACTCCCACTGACTTGCCAACAAGAGAAAAGAATGTGGAATTTGGGGTCTAATGTGAGGGATTCTATATTTCTATCTAACAATGGCAAAAAATTGGAATTATTGTTATTTGTTTGTCTGTTTATTGTATTTTATTTGCCTCTAAACCGTCAAATAAGCTTAATTTTCTCTTTGTAATTGCATCTTCGGTTTGCGGGTCATGAAAAGTTGTCCACTTTCTCAGCATTTTGACATTTAAGGGGTCTACTGAGCATGAATGTTTTTGTTAACTTTCTTTTTCTTCTTCAACTAAAGAAAGCTCTCCTCCTAGCCAAGCCAGCTGCTTTCTTCCCTTTTAATGCAAAAGCCCTCCGTTTACAAAAGCCACACCACATTTTTCAGAGAGTGAAATCATCTTCATTGTGAAGCTCATTGGTCAAAAAGCTTGGTTTTTTTTATAGCTGCATTTGTGGGTTTTATGCAACCCCATTTCAGCTCTTTTGTTACTTGCTTTCTTCAGTCGCTCGTGTCGTGAAGTCCCCGTATCATCATCGCTTTCTGGTCACTTGCAAAAGCTCTGTGTTCTGCTTAAATATGGAGAATGAATGCTGGAAGATTTGCAGTGTAGCTTGTGATTTCTGATTGCCCTTTTGTTTCTTCTACTTCTTACTCTGAATCTGACCTCCTGTGATCAACTTGTTTGTTTATGGTAATGTACCCTTCTTCTTTTTCTTCTTCTTCTTCTTCTTCTTCTTCACACCCAACTTGTGATTTACTGATAGAGCTGATTCTCAGATATGCTGTTTCAAGAGACAGAAAACGGTGCAAAAATGTTGCATAACAGAGAGATGTCATTGCACAATCGTTCCAAGAGGTTAGTTTCTGATGCTGTTGTGGTTTTCTTTTCTTTTGTCTGTGTTTTCACTGAGTGTTTTTGTTAGTTAGCAATGATTGTTCCTTTTGTTCGGAATACTCGATGCGAGCTTGAACTGGAAAGACTCCTTAGTTGGTTAAATAGTAAAAAAGTCTTGACAATTTGTTTCTGTCGGCTTACCAAACTTTGAAATCAGAGGTCTAATGAAAAGTGCTCTTGGTTCTCTGCTTCTAGAGCTGTATCTTTTCTTCTTCCTTGTTCTTCAAGCACCATTTTTCTGAGGTGGGTTTTGGAAACTTTTGACAATTACCTCACCTGTTAACTTCCTTCTCTTCTTCTACTTCTTCAGATCTGAAATCTCTTTACTGTTTCAGTCTTTCTACCTTCTCTGTTTTTGAGTGAGAATGGTAGAATATGTGGATGTATTGGTTAACTGTTTCATTTTGGATTTTGTGGAATCATGACCTATCTAGAGAATGTAGAAGGGAAATTAGGTGCCTTCTTTTTATTTTGGCTGAAAAGATAAAGATCTTCACAGATGGATCTTGGGATCATATGGTTATTGTAGCTCTTGCTTGGTGCAAATATCGAATCGTGGTTCGGTTAAGGGGTCTCCACACCCAATATTCTGTATCTTTCTTATATAAATCTTGGTTGCACCATTTTCTTCTAGTTGATAGATATAATGATTGGGCCATGGGTGCAGGATAATGGAATATTTGCTTTTCCTTTTTGTGTTTAAAGAACTCAAGTAACATAGAATAATTACATATATTTATATGAAGTGTAAACAAATGGAATTAAAAGGCCAAGGTCTTGTTTTCTTCATTTAATTCTTCTTTGCTCTTTTTGCGTTGCCAGTTTTCTAGACGTGGTCAAGGATACTGTTGAGGAAGAACAGTTGGATAAGTCCTTTGAAGCTTCAAATCGTATGAAGCTGGTAAGATAACTTCTATAATCCTTCTACTTACAAAGAAACTACAGTTATTATTTTGGCCAAAAGACTCATAAGATTAGCTTGCTGCTGAAGTATATCATTATAGAGACAATTAATATATCATATTTGAAATTTGTTTTTTGGGTTTTCCTAGGACACGAGCTACTTCGAGGAATCCATGAAGACGAAGAAGAAAAACTTCCCAAAAACAAACATACACTCTTCTCTTAAACAAGAGGTACAAAGAAAATAAACTCTACGGTCTTTTAACTGTCTTTTGATAATTGATTTTCCAAGTTTCAACACCAAAACGCACAATAATGTTCTCAACGAGGCTAAATTTTGCAGTCTAACACCTTAAATGATCACCATTATTTTTGTAAACTATGTAATATAGATTCTTCAGCTTGAAAAGAGATTGCAAGACCAGTTCAAGGTTCGCACAACGCTCGAAAATGCATTAGGATATAGATCCTCTTCTCAAGACAACACAAACGACATTGAAGTACCTAAGGTAACTCCTTAAAATTTTTGGTTTAGCAAAGTGTCGTAATCTTTTATATTTGTGGTCTTGAGAGTTGAAGAAAGCTATTTATGAGGTTCTATAAATAAGGTTATAACACATATTGATTCACATTAAAATTTGAATCTAATCTACTGCAATCCTGCTGTTATGGCTACATAGTAAAAGCTGTTTTAATGATTACAGCCAGCCACCGAATTGATCAAAGAGATCGCGGTATTGGAATTGGAAGTTTCACATTTAGAACAATATCTTCTCTCTTTGTATCGAAAAGCATTCGATGGACAAATATCCTCTACATCTCCATCCACCAATGACGAAAAACTGAAATCGCCTGTGAACTCCCCAAAAGCCAAGTACATTGTGAATTGTGTACCTGACATTACATCGAAAAAGGAAGACAAAGCTGTTCAGTCTGGCTATGATTCTTTTGGAAATCCTGTAAGGGAATATAGCGGAATTTGTGAAGACAAGCTGTTGGACTCCACCGTTCGTCGTTGTCAGTCATCACTATCACATTATTCAATTTGTTCAAAGAGAATTTCTCTTCCAGAGGATTCTTTGGGTCAAGCTGTACGGCCTTGTCTATCTCAACCAATGTCCATGATGGAGGTAACTGTCCAATTCAATTTCACTTTTGTTTCATCTTAAACTTGTTATGCTGTAACTTCTTATCACATGGAATTTCACTAGAGATACTAATACTGTATCAAGAAAATGAGAACTTGCTCTCTTAGCTTGATGTGGAGCTTGGAGCCATAAAAGATATTTATCTTCTTTGTGATAAGCTTATCTCATTCTTGTATGATTTATGGTTCCTCTTCTGCAGTTTGCTCAGAATGCTTCATCCAATTTAACCAGTCTGGCAGAGTACCTTGGCACTCAAATACTGGACCATGTTCCCGAGAGCGCCAACCGTCTTTCTGAAGATATGGTCAAGTGCATATCAGCCATATATTGCAAACTTTCAGATCCTCCTTCATCGCATCACGGTCTTTCCTCTCCAGTTTCATCGTCATCGCCAATCAGCGCATTCTCTCCGCAAGATCAGTTTGACATGTTGAGTCCCGGGTTCAAAAACAATCCATCGTTTGATCTACGGTTGGATAATCCTTTTCACATCGAAGGTCTTAAAGAGTTCAGTGGTCCGTATAGCTCAATGGTTGAAGTGCCATGGATTTATAGAGATAGTCAGAAATTGATCGAAATCGAACACTTGTTACAAGATTTCAGGTAAGCAACATGTAGATGTTCATTTGTCATATTACTAGAAATTTTTGTTTGTATGGAATGTGATTGCTTATTCATCTCATGTCTACTTGTTATACTTGTACGTTGTCAGGTCGCTAATATCCAAGTTAGAGGAAGTCGATCCGAGGAAGTTGAATCATGAGGAAAAGCTAGCATTCTGGATCAACGTACACAATTCCCTGATGATGCATGTAATGATTTTTCATAACTTGAAACGCTTGGAATTCTTTGTCTTTTTAGTTCTTCTAAGGCAGACAGACTAATAATATCTACTTTGTTTTCTGAAAGGCATACTTGGCTTATGGTATACCACAAAACAATATGAAGAAGGTGTTTGTTCTCTTGAAGGTAAAACACGAGTCTTGTTGATCCGGTATGATTTGTAAATTCTGTATGATTATCGTGTTCTTACTTCTTCCTCCATTCAGGCTGCATATAACATTGGAGGTCAAACAGTCAGTGTCGACACCATACAGAGTTCAATACTTGGATGCCGAGTGCCTCGGCCTGGACAGGTATTCCATAGGGGATAAATATAAGGAATGTCACTCACAAAAGTGTAGATAGTTTCTTAGTTTTTATGATCAACATAAAGAGATAAGATTCTTCTGTTTGCAGTGGCTCTCTCTTCTTATTCCCTCGAAGTCGAAATTCAAAAACGGAGATAAACGACAAGCCTACAAAATCCACCGGTCGGAACCTCTTTTACATTTTGCACTTTGTACAGGCTGCCATTCGGATCCTGCGGTATTGAAAACATCTTTGCAAAGTTTCCTGTTTTGTTTCTTACATGAGTGAATCATATGTAGTCTTGTCTTAAAGTTGCAAGATTCTAACTAACTTTTCCATCTTCCAGGTTCGTGTATACACTCCCAAAAGAGTTCTGCAGGAGCTAGAGACAGCAAAAGAAGAATACATTCGAGCCACATTCGGCATACGTAAGGACAAAAAAGTCGTTTTACCAAAGATCATTGAGTCATTTGCAAAAGAATCAAGATTGTGCACAACTGGTTTTATGGAAATGATCCAAAAGTCTTTGCCTGAATCTCTAAGAAGAAGTGTTACGAAATGTCAAAACGGGAAGTCCCGCAAGAACATCGAATGGATATCACACAACTTCACTTTTCGGTATCTAATATCTAGGGAAATGGTGAAGTGAAACAGCTGCTGCTTAAATGCTGCTCTCATGAACTGATTCCTTGAATGGTTTAGAGAAAATAGAAGGGTTACATATTTTCTTCCTTCTGTACATAGCAGTTCACTAAACCGGGCCAGGCGGAGAGCAGCATAAGGCAGCATCCTGAGGCATTCTCTACTTTTTGGATTTTGTAATCTTCTCAATGTTGTGTATGTTATTGTTGTTACCATCTAGGATTTTAAATTTTTTGTTGTAAATAAATTTGAGTTTGAAGATCAGTTCATTTGTGATAAAATCTTTAGTATAATGGTTCATAGTATACATCAGTTCATTGGTGCAGATGTTCAATTTCAAATTCCAAAGAACCAGATCAAGAAAGAAAGTATGAAGCAGAAAATGGACAAACTAAAGTATGAAGCAGAAAATGAACAAACTATATCAATCTATATAGTATCTTAACCAAGGTTCGAAATATCGATGTTGATGGAAATATCGAGGTCCCGATTTTATGGAAATATCGATATCGATGAAAATGTTAGGAAAAATTATGAAAATTGTTATAATTAATTAATAAAACTTTGATTGTGGCTTAATTAGACTATGGCTAACCATTTTTAATCAGAATTTGTATAAAGTAAGACAATATTTAGATGTCTATTGTAAATATCTATGTAAATGTTGATGCAAGAGTATAAATGGAAAAAAGAAATGGAAAAATAATTGCAAAATAATAAAAAGTTTAGGAATATTTTGAGGTGACATGATGTGAAAATTTAATTAAAAAAAGTTTGATTAAGGTTAAAAATAAATATATGTTATTTTTTATGGTTTTTTTAAATTCAATTTTTTTATAAATGAAAGTTTTTGGCAAAAAATAAAGTTAAAAATTGAGAAAAGTTAGAAATTAGAAGTAGCACACGTGAAACTATAGAATTGTGTATAATCAGGACCATAAAATTGAAAATTTTAATCTGAGTTAATATAGTTAATTCAGAAAAAAAAATTAAAATTTTCTCGAAATCTTGAAAGGGGGGAATCGGAAGATTCTTGAAATCTCGAAATTGGAGGAAAAACGAAATTTTCCTCAATTAAGATTTCGAGGTCTTCGAAATTTCGATGGAAATTTTTCACTATGATCTTAACTAGTTGAATTATGATTAGTTCAATGGCTCAATTGTTGAACTGTTCTGATATGGTTGTGTATTGAGGATTTTAAAGAGTTTTGTGAAACCGATGTAATTCCTCTCTTTATTGGGCCTACCGTCCACGTTGAGCCCAATTCCGATCCACATTTCCAAATCAAGCCCAATCTCTCTAATATTGGGCCTGCCTCCACGTTAAACCCAATTTGAGTCAGTAGTAGGCCTTGGAAACATCTAATTTCGGGCCCATTAACAATTATGGCGTGAATTTGCAAGTGATTGCCAGTTTATAAATAGAAAAAAAAAAAAGAACATCTTTGAAAATTATGATAAAGAAGCTTTGAAAAGAAGCACTATTTACCTTAAAATTCTAATTTCCTAAATCCACTTGCCATTTTCAATAATTGATTTATTCAATTAAAATACATTGTTTGGCTATAATTGCTATAATTTTAATTTTTAGCTAGTTTCTTAATGTTCACTACTTGAATAACTAATATTAAACGTTTGGCTATTAGTAGTTTCTTTTACTCCAAATCAATATAAGCTTATTTAAAAATCACAATTTTGAAACTAATAAGAATAAGTGGATTTTAAAAAAACAAAAGACAAAATGTAAGCCATCAAAAATAAAAGGACAAAAAGGTATCTGAATGAATATTCATTTTGGGCTTCAATAATGGCATAGGATTCCTATTGGATAAGGATATTCATCCATTCCTTGAGATTTAGATAAACATTACACCCATCAAATCCAAACCTTCAAATAATAAACCAATGTTGTTATTAAAGTAAATAGTTTGACTTCCAACTTTTATTCTTGGCCAAAAGAACAATATTCCATTAATTTATTAACAAATTTTAATAATTGGATTCAACAATAGAGGAGTTTTGTTTTACAAGCAACTATTCTACCAACAAAAATTGCTATAAAAACATCAACAAAACTAGTTGCTTTATATTAGATAGAAAAGAATAAATCTTTTTACTTTATTTCTTTCAAATTAAATAATGATAATTTAGGCTAACATGAGCATAGCCAACTTGCATGATGAATATAAATTATAGGCCAAGAGGTCAGATGTTGGTCAGATGTTTGAATCTTCAACCATGTATATTGTTGAACTCAACCAAAAGAAAGTATATATATATATATATATATATATATATATATATATATATAGTGGCAAGAATTTAGAAAAATGCAAATTTATTTTAAGTGGATTTTAAGAACACAAGCAAAGGGAATTGTGTTCAAAGAGGAGAGAAAAACACCAAAAGAAAATACAAGCACGTCGTATCGTTAATAATACAAAAACTTGATATTGATTTTCAAACCATGTCCCATCTACATGGGACTATATTCTTTTCTTTTCTTTTTTTCTTATCCGAATTGAACTTTGAATTTTCAAATGGTGATGAATATTTTTAATTCGTCCAAACTTTTATTTACTAATTAAGAGTTAAGTGATCCATAGTTACTTTTGTTATTTAACCAGGCTAGTTTTTAGTTATTTTTTTGAAAATTTTCACAGATAGAAAAAATGTTAAACTATTTACAGAAAATAGCAAAAATAATAATAATAATAATGATGACGTTGATAGATTTCTATCATTTCTATCACAACTATATAAAAATTTTGTTGTTCTGTGTAAATAGTTTTCCTTATTTTTCTATTTTTAAAATTTTTCCTATTTTTTTTTTTAAAAAAAAAGAATTTTAGAATACACTATTGGCTAATTTTCGTGGTTGAATTTGGATGTGTATGTGACTTAATTGTGAAGGTTTTGTTAGTTTAATATCATTCTACAGTAAAATTGAAAGGCTTATAAGTTTTTTTTTTTTTTTTTTCTATCTCCTTTAAATGAAGGCAAAAGGCAAGTAGGCCTTCATGGGGAAAACTGTCCTTCCGATGAATAATGGGGAGAAAATTGTCAAGATTTGCAAGTTGGAGAGATTTTGTATCCTAGTTGTTTTGTTTAACATATTAATTTTGTTTTTTTAGTTGTAATGAGCCACATTTGTTGTTGATTGGCATGTTTCTATATAGGCTTATGGTTGATTGAGCATGAGTTTATAGATTATGTAGACCTAATTTAATTCTTCAATTTCAATTTTTTTTTATTTCATATATTTATATAATAAAAACGTAATTTTTTTTTCTGTACTTCACTTATAGTATTTGAATTGAATTCCTTTATTATTCATTTAAAATATTCTTAAACAAAAATTAATTAAATCATTGTGATGGTTTAAGAATTTAATTCCTATATATATATCACAAAACAAACTTAGTAATTTAATCTTACGTGAACATGAACATAATTTAATTGTATATCATTTATAATATATTTAAAATTTTCACTTAATACATGAGGTTAAAGAAATTCAAACCTATGATCTTTTGGAAGAAGGTATATATGTCTTAGTTAATTGAGTTGTCTCATATTGACATGCATTTTTTTTTAAAGAGATTGATATGCAATTATATATTGCTAATGAGTAAATTTTCAAAATTATTAATCTAACTTATATTTTGATAATAAGTTTCTAATTTGTAAAAGTTGTCCATCTACTCTTTTATTTAAACTCAACAAAGTATTAAAAGTTAATTAAGTACAAACAAATTCCTTATATCCCTCACTTTTCCTTCTTCTAAAATAATATTGTATTGACGAAAATACCATATAATCTAAATTTGTTGAATTGGCAAATGTCACTTGATTTCACTAATTAAAACATTTCATTCTAAGGCTTCAATTACAAGTTATTAGGTGGAAAGTATTTAAAATAATAAACCTAATAAAAGTAATAATTATCCATTCGAATTTAGCTAAAATAAGTCATATATTACTTTTTTTTTTAAGTTGAAGGTACAATTTTCTTAACCCTACATTTATTAGACGGAAGGGGAAAAAATAAAAAGACTAATATAAATATAAATAGAAACACAAATACAAACATAAACTTCTTGTATAATTTAATATTTACTTAAAATTATTGAGGGAATAAAATAAAAATAAGGAAAGTCAGTACTAACTTTGGGGGGACATAAGTGAATATATTTAATATTTGAATTGATGTGAGATATTAAAATTAGTAAAAGGAATTTTATAAATCAAGAAAGATTTGTCAGATAGATTCAATTGATCTATGAAATGGTACAATTACTGTTGAAGGAAAAGTAAAATTTCCCAATCTAGCTGGATTGGGTTCTTTTTCTTCTTTCTTTATTATTATTTTTTAAATTTTTGTTCTTTTTCTTTTTTTCTTTTTTCAGAAAACTCCAGAAAAGAGTGGTCCAAGAGCCATTGAATTGCAAAACACCCAGATGAATGCAATATAATAATAATAATAATAAAATTATTATTATTATTATTATTATTATTATTATTATTATTATTATTATTATTATTATTATTATTATTATTATTATTATATATTTAAAATTCAATTTGGGTGGTGGAAATTCTCCATCCAATCTGTGAGGTGTGAGCTATTTGAGGAATGAGATGTATTTAAAAAACTAGCATCACAAAAACTAACTTTAAGTTTAATTATTACTAAAAAAACAAAAAAGAAGGGTCAAATTATGTTATATTATATTTAACAAAAACTAAAAGTTATGACATTTTTAAAAAAACATATTGAATTTATAATATGCTTTCTGTTTTTCTAATCAACATTATAGTTTTCTAAGTTTATTAATATAACATCATTTGAAATTCAATTTGAATTTGATATTTGTTTTCTTCCACTAAAACAGTAAAAATAAAAAGGTTTAAATCCAATTTTAGTCCCTAAACTTTCATAAACGTTTGTTTTTGTTTTTGTCCCTGAACTTTTAAAAAGTGTTTATTTTAGTCTCTATTATTAAAATTATGTTACCTTTTTCAACAGAAATGTGAGGGAGCTTGTATTTTTTGATGACTAGGCTTTAGATATATTGAACAACATGAAGATGAAGTAAAATACCAACAACCAACACACCAAAATATTGAACGACCAAAATTTTAAACTAAAAATGTCTTTTAAATTCTCCTATTTGCCACTTTGTTCAAACTTGAAACTCTAAAAATTTTTACCGTACCTAACTTATTTAGTAGCCTAGTCATCTAAAAATACAACTCACCACGTCATTTTGTTTAAGAGTTAACAAAATCTTAATATAGTAGAGACCAAAATAAGCATTTTTCAAAAGTTCAGGGACTTAAACGAACATTTTTTAAAGTTTAGGTACCAAAATAGAATATTATTCAAAGTCCAGGGACCAAAATAAGATTTAAACCAAATAAAAAAATACTCATTTCAAAATGCAATTGAAATTCTTTTTTTATTTTTTCATATTTATGATTTTCGTACTTTCAACTTTCATATTTTAAGTACAAATTTTTGTACTAAGCTACATTTTTTTATTATTTTATTACATTTAATATAAATTTTCTATAGCATCTTATGAACTTATTGTTTAATATAATCAATATACACTTAACCTAGTATTAAGTATTGAACTCAACAACCTAACATGTCAAATGCAATGTAGAAAACTATATATATTTTAATTCAAAGACAAAATAAAAAGAAAAAAAATAATCTATATAAATGAAAACAAGATATGTACAAATTAAAGAGTATAATAAAATTTACTTTATTTCCTATGCAATGCCAAAGCACCCCAAAACAAACAAGTACTATGCCACTGCTTCACCAACCCATAACCCACTCTGAATCATTGCACTCTTTTTTTCAGTGGTTGTGATTTCTTCCTCCCAAACAAAATTACATTTCCACCCATCAAATTATATCAACACCATCTTCAAAATTCCAAATATTCAATATGTATTTAATAAATCGTTTTATCCATTTTTATTTTAAATATTGACATTATTTTATTTAATTATCCACTTTTTTATTCATCAATAACTCAACTAATTCATTAAAAAAAAGATATATAACGTCATTTTACAAAAAAAAAAAAAAAAAAAAAGAACTATATTGCATAGAAAGAATTGGTTATAAATGAGATTGAAAGAACAAAAAATACCTTTTTATCATATTTACAGGATCAACGGCCAAGAAATGTAAATAAATTAGATTTTAAATATAATATTAAATTTATTGAGAATAAAGCACGTGGATATGCCTAGGAGACAAGGATCACCAACTTGCACATAATTAAGGCTGGTCAAGTCAATGTCAAGTTGACCGTATATTCATTTTCCCCTTTCGTAATTATTATTATTGTTATTATTATAATATAGACTTCCTATTATTGTTATATATATTTTTCTATATTCTTTTATCTCAGACAGAGAGAATCCTAGGAAATAATTATTAAATGACATTTTAACTATATAGTAAAATAAATAGTTAAGATTCTTCCTTATTGTGTTGTGTCCTTCAATTATTCTTTACTTTATTTCATTTAATATAACTTTACTATTAAATCATTTCAATTTACAATTAGTCAATTTTTTAAAATAATTTTAGCTAGTTGGTTTTTTTTAAAACAATAAAGTTCAAATTTTACTTACAAATAAATTTTAAAAAATTAATACGAATTTCAATTTACTATTAATCTATAATTTGGTGCGGAAATACATGGAAGTTTAATTTACAAGATTGAGGATTCTAATTGATCATTTCATAGTCTCTGCCATAAAAATTGCCTCTCGAGACCATCAAATTTTTATGCAAAGAAATTGATTTTTTTAAGTTGAATATTACGAATAAATTAATAATCATTACAAAAAAAAAGTACCTTCAACAATTATTAATCTTTTTAATTCTTTCTGGGTGAATGTGAATTGTGATTAACATTGTTTTTATCAATAAAATTAGGAGTAAGAAAATCCAAATTTAGTGAAATTTTACTTGTAAAGTCTTGGAATCACCACCAATTTAAATTTTAAAATATAAATTAGGAAAGATTTTTGTTGAATATATGTGTATCTATATATAATAAATAATATTAAATACTACCTCAAGGGATTTGTCATATATGAAACTACTAATTTGCCCTTTATGTATGCCACAAATATTGGGTTCCACTTCCATATACAGCTGGCTAATTTTGACTATATTTATCAATTCTGCCTAATCTGCCCAAGGTATTAATTAAACTAACTTCTACTCTTTTTAATAAAGTCATTCTAGAAGAGAAAAAAAGAGTTTCTTTTTTCATTTAAATGAAATCCAATGGAAATGGTGTTTTGCACACATACTAAAATTTCAACTAACATCATACTAATTCACATTTATCACAATTAGCTTTTTTTTTTTTTAATTAAATAAAAAGTTTTTCACAATTACACGATCATATACTTAATTTTTAAAGTTGCAAGTTTGTTGTCACTATAATATTTATTTACTTACTTCATTTTACCAGCTTTATATTAATAATGGTTGTATTTACCATTAAGAAATTGATAATCAAACAAACACTTAAAACATAAACGGTAGAGAATAAGACATAGATATTTACATGGTTCACCAATATTGTGTTAGTTACGTTCAAAGACAAAAGATGAGAGGAATTTTTATTAGTAGAGAGAAATATCAATATATTACAAATTCAGAGGCATCAGTAGAGTTAGAGAATTTATATAGCACACTTTTCAAAATTAATCTTAGGGTTGTTGATGCAAAATTTGGGACAGAGAAAACACGTTTGATCCTCACATGACATCATCAGTTGGATTGAGGACCTGCAAAATAAGTAAAAAAAAAAAAAAAATTGATACCTAAATCAGTAAGAGAATTATAGAATATGGAAGAAGTCAGAAGTTTTTAAATACATTTGATAGAATTATTATGGTGTATTTATAAGGGATCTAATCTCGAATTTATATTAAATCCACTAGGATTAGGATATGAGATTTTCCTAATCCTAAGGAGATCAAATTTTTTTCTAGTTCATTATTATCTTAATTTATCTTATCTTATTTTGATTTTTTACTTTATTTATCATGTCAAAATTCATCATAATAAAGGTCAAAATCGTTAAAACATATGAATACAAATTTCGTATTTAATCGTTGGAAGTACTAAATAATAAGTCAAAGACATTCCAAATTTTCCTTATTCTCAATCTACCATAAAAAAAATAAAAAAAATAAAAAAAAAAAATTGAATGAGAATGGTTGTGAATATAAATATAAATATAAATATCCAAGTTGAGTTCCATCACTGGTCCACGGCTATCTGTTCTCCCCACTACCAGTTGTGTCCAAAAATTTATGTATGGAAAAACCAAAAGTTGAAGGTCATTTATCAGAAAGCCATGACCTTAAAAGTAATTAAAACCATACATAATTACAGAAATAACAGCAAGCAAATGGACCCAATTCCCAAACCCCAACAAAGAAGCCAACCATGTAAAGATAATATTACCAACTCCCATTCTTAATATTTATGAATCCAATTATGTTCTTTCACTTTCCTCACCTTCTCACACTTCTTCCAATAATATATATATTCCCCCACTGCCCATACCCCTTCTTCCTTTATCCATTCCAACTTTTGTTTCTTTTGTCAAACATTAATCAAATTTTTTTTTTTTTTTGAGAGAGTTGGATTCTAATCTAAGATGAATTCTGAAGATATGTTTAACACATACAAATCAGACGAATAACAATGTTTCTAATAATAGACATGTGAATAATGTGTAAGTGTTAGACGATGATATATTAAATTTATCTTCACCCATCAGCTAGATTTAACATTGTATGAGAACAAGTGGCCCAAAAGGTCTTGTAGGGTCAAATCTGTTTATATTGATTTCTATTTATGGGTCTTTTACCACATAAACTGCGATAGAATTCTATCGCTTATTGCTGTCTATCACGATAGAATTCTATATTTGAAAATATTTTATACAGTTTTACAGTCGCATCTAACAAATTAGAAGATAAAAAAATAATAAAAAAGGAACATTTTTCCAAATACTCTTTTTTTCTTAAATATTTAACATAGAAAAACAAAACAAGAATTAGAAGATTACCAAAAACGGGCTTCAATAATTCCTTAGCATGAGATCTAAATTATTTTATACGGATTACAGTAATGGTATTTATTTATCCAATAATAGTATATGATATATATGTAAAACAATTATCTATTCAAATATAGTACCAATTTTTGTTTCATTAACTACCAAAATCAAAATCACATGGATCTATCAACTTAAAATATATTTTCTCTAGTGAAGTTAGATCATACTTTGAACTTTCAACTCCAATTGATGAAATGTTTGTTAATTATTGCTGAATTAAACCCATTTTGACAAGTAAAGAAAGTGCTTTCATATTTCTAATTTCTAAAGAATACTTTTCAAATGATTTTTAGATTAATTACTATTTTATTTACTCAAATTTTCCCTCAGGAAATACAAATTAGAAGGAAGTTTCACGGAAATAACTGTTGAATATAAATAAATTACAAAATTTGCTTGCTGTCTCCAATATGTGGGTATCCTTAGGAATTAAAACAGGACAACTTTAATTAATTATTTTAGATTACATTTAATTTCATTGTCAAATGCAAACACCTTTTTGAAGTTTGAAAGTGAAATAAAACCGCTGTTTTACATAAGGCCAGTTTCATACATTTTGCTTAGTTTGACTCAATTAATTTAAATCTTATTATTATTATTATTATCATTTAAAAGAAAATTAATATTTTATTAATCGGAGTGTTTGAAAACTTTTGATGACTCAGAAATGATTAAACTACCAACGTATGTTTAGGTTGGCATAGTTTAATTATAATTTGAAAGTGATATAATCAATTCTTTTAATTTGGTTTCTATTATCATAATTATTTATAATGATGAAAATTAAATTAAAGCACTTATTAAACCGGTTCGAAATAACTAAGAAATAATATAAAAATAAATAAATGATCGATTCAAAATTTTTTAGAGTAATTATAATGAATAGCAATTTTATGAATAATAACTAAGTGTATAGCAACATTTTAGAAAAATAGCAAATATAGCAAAGTCTACCAATGATAGACTTCTATTGCTGATAGAATCTTATCAATGATAGACCACCTAGACCATAAAAGTTTATCGGTGATAAACAGTAATAGAAGTCTATCATCGATAGACTTTGTTATATTTACAATTTTTTTAAAATGTTACTATATATATTGATACTTTGAATTTTGATTGTTATATTTATGGTTGTTCCAATTTTTTTTAATATATAAAGAAAGACACATTTGAAAGAAATGGTAATTATGTGTAAACTAATGAAGATTGAATAGTCGGTGGAAGTTGATATTTATTGCCAATTTGTACCTAAAAAGAAAGTCAGACGTGAATATCGACATCCATCTACCTCCTTCATGTGTGTGAATACTGTTTATGACAGTATACAACAACTCTTGAACAATAGTTGAGATTTAAAATATATATATATATATATATATATATATATATATATATATATATAAACTTTGTTGGAGGATTGAGTCTTAAATATATTATTTATTTATGTTGTCATTTTGTCTATTAATTTTCTTTTGAATTTATTTTTCAGTTCAACAAATGAAGTAGGGAGGATTTGAACTTTCAATCTAAAAAAAAATAATACATGTCAATTATCGTTAAGTTACATTTACTTTTATAAGTAGAGATTTATGAACATGTGAACATGATTCAACTAGTTAATATGTATGTTGTAAGTTTTGAGACTTTGTAGATGAAGGAATATATGGTAAAATTGTAGGAACTATTTGAGCATGTACTTGGAATATTATATTGTGGACTTTCTTTTCGTAATTATCTTTACTTTTAACTTTTTTGACATTTTTCTTGTTAATGTGATTTTACTTAATTTAAATCTAATTTCAACAGTTATAGAGTGATGGATGATTGAATTATTTAACCTCTTTTGAAATAGTAAATTATATCTTATCTATTAAACTATGAAAAATTCATGTCAAAGGTATAGAGTCCTTCATGTATATATTTTAGCAATGATGGTATAATTGTAAGATAACCTCCAAAAGGTGTCATCAAAATCAAAATGTAAACTCTCGTCAAAGATAAATGAGAATGGGCTAATCTACATTTATCTTTTTCTTTTTGGGAATGCCCTATGCTAGTGCTACTTTTAAAATAATAAAAGAAGGTCCAAATGTCCAATTGTTTTGTTTTGTTTTTTTTAAAGAAAAAACAAATAAAAAGATCTAAACCAACCGGCCCCTATTTTTCCGTTATTTACACAACAAACCCATCCCATTTTCCAAAAATGACTCCTACTCAGGAATCGCCATCAAATTCGCCGCGAACTTTCGTCTTCCACCGGCGCCACCACGGCCGGCGGCCACTCGTTTACGAGTCTTGAGTTCCTCAACCGTGAAAACAACCGGAGACACCGATCTCCGGCGGTGGCCACATTTATCTCCGCCACCACATTTCATTAGCGCAGAGTTGGCCTTGACAGCCAATGCGGCCATTTCCTCTGCCTGAAGCGGCTGCTTCAGCCTACTCAACGGCAGCGCAAAATAAAGCTGTCCAAGTTGAAGCTCCTCGTCATCGCTAATGGCCGACAAGGCGTCATCGAAATCCATCTCGTCGGAGTTGCATATAAAGCAAGACGGATGCTTTTGAAGAACGTACGAAACCTTAACCGGATACGAAAATTCCTGCAGGCTTCCGTCCTGAAGAATCAATTTGGCGGTGGCAACGGCGGCAGATTCCGAAGAACTGCAAATACCCATTAACGGCGGCGAGGCACGGCGGAGGGAAGAGAGGGCGAGGTGTGGCGGATTTAGAGGCGTTAGGGATTTGGGAACGCGTTGGTTGTTATTTATATATAGGGAAAGTGGGGCTCACAGTTTTTGAAACAGCGTGTGCCACGTAGGATTTGGAAAATAGTAATGTGGGCCCAGAGTTTTTTTGTTTTTAATTAACAGTGGGGACTGCCAGGCTGGGAGTCGGTCGTGACAGGTTGGAAGGGATTTGCGTTGTGTACTTTCAATAATAACCCTACTCATCGTATTTATTACCTACCGATGTCAATTATTCATTTTTTTCGAGGTAAAAATTCGACCTTTTACTGAAAAGGTAACCGTTTAAATTCTAATTTTAGTCTTGATTTTTTTATTACCTTTTTAAAATATATAAAAATAAGTTAAATTATTTATAAATATAAAAAAATTTCAATTTTAAATAGATGAGATAAAATTTTATTATTAATAAATAATAATTTTTTATAAATAATTTATTTTTTTCTATTTATAGTAATTTCTCATTTTTAATAGATAATAATTTTTTATATTTTTAAATAATTTGATTTTTTTTCTATTTATAGTAATTTCTCATTTTTTAAATAATTTTCTTTTAGTTAAAAAGATTTAAAATGTATATTTTCATTTAAATTTGTTGTACTTCAAGACTCAAACGTCTGTTTAGTTCCGTGTTTGTTTTCAAAATTTTCAGTTAAAATCCGCTTGAAATATTTATTCTGACAAATTAGTTTGTGTTTCAATACATCTAAATTTTGAATTTTAAATTTTACTAGGTATAATTATATGTTAAAAAATTATAAATATAATATTTCATGTCATGAACTATTGAATAAAAATATGTGTCATATAGTATGATATTATAAAATAATAATTATGCAAATTTTATAAGTTAAATTTTTTTATAAATTGATTAATAAGTAGTTTAAGTTCAACTTAATAGGTAATTGGTAACCATAACTATTAACAACAGTCTAAATTATGATCTAGCTAATCCCATTAGTTGGTACAGGCTTTGGTTATGTTATTCGCAGTTCTAATGGCTCCCTTGTCGCAATGGCTGCCTCAAAACAGGATTCTGTTTATCTCCCTCCCATTGTTAAAATTCTCGCTGTCACAAAAGGCATTAAGCTAGCTTTATCTCTACAAATTACAAATGTTCGTATACACTCTGACTGTCTCCAAGCCGTCAATCTCTTATTTGGGAAGCAGTCTGCATTGAATAAGATTGGTTGTTGTGTGGACGAAGCCTTGTTATGGTGCAATCTTTTTTATTCCTTCTCTTTTAGTTTTGTTAATAGGAGTTGTAATAGTGTTGCTGACTCTTTAGCTAAAGGGCTAGAGACAATCTTCTGTACAGCTCCTGGGTGGAAAATTTCCTGCCCCACCTCCTTCGTCTTGTCAAACAAGACGTTTCTTCTTCTGCCTATGAAGCGTAATAATATGAGTTTCCGTTAAAAAAAAAAAAAAAAAACCAAAGTACTTAATTTTGTCCAATATAATTAGTCCATATAATTTCACTAAACTCAAAATTAGTTTAATCATTTAATTTATGGTTCACTTTTTCTAGTCTCTACAAGTATACTTGGTACAGCAAATTTACATGGTGGCTTTAATTAAACGGAAATTATTGTTATGTTTTTCTAAGACAATGAAAATTAAATTTAAAATTCATTAGAAGAGTCAAAATGCAAATATATTGTAAAAAAAAAGCTATTAGAAGAAAAAAAAAATAATTGGAATGTTCGAAAGTTCAAGAATTAAATTATAATAAATTTTAAAATACAAATAGTATTTAATCTTGAATTTTTTAAGATCATAAATTAAATTAACATTTTTAAAGTTGAGAACTAAAATGAAAGTGGGTGAAAAGTTTATTAATAAAAATGGAATTTAAACTCATTTAATTTAGTTTATTTTAATTAAAATAAAAAAAAATGCTAATAAGGAAATATTTTCGAAAAATCAATTGATTAAGTCCGGCCACAAAACCGTGGCGGCTTTGAAAAATGTTCAGAAATAAACACATAAAAATAAAAACAACACAATTATAAAAAGAAGCGTCCACTAAAATATACTCAATACAACTATATAATATAAACAATTTTCAACCGTAAATCTCAATAAAAATAAAATAACTAAAACAAATATAGTTCCCTATAATATTATATGTTAATGATTGTAGTTCAAATACTTTCACACTCTATTACACGGAAAATAAATATAATAAAATATAAAAAGTATGTCTTAAAAGTTGTTAATTATATATGTATTAGTCAACTATTTATTTTTAGGATCATGTACTTTTCATTAAAGATTTGTTTGTTTATGTTTGCATTTTCTATTTTAATTACTGTTTCTCAAATTTTTTAAATATAAATTTGTTTGATAATCACTCGTGCCTCTTGTTAATAAATATTAAGAAACATTTATAATAATAAAAATTTGAGTCACTACAAAAATTAGTTTATGAAAACTTTTATTTTCATGCATTTTTCTATATATTTTCTCTCTCTTAAATCTTAACTTTTTTATTTTTTATTTTTTATTTTTTTTAAACTATTTTTTTCTATGTATACTCCACTATCCTTTTCTTTTCTTTTATACCTTGCTCATTTCTCTTATCTCTCATTTCACTGTAATTTTCTTTTCTTTTGTCATTTTTAAATTTCTATGATTTTTCCTAAATTTTGGTAGGATTTTAGTTTCTTTTTATTAAATAAATAAAGTAGTAAGACATTCATTTTAATACGAATTTTCAGATAACATAATTTTATTCAATTAGTTAAAATAATTACTACATACCACATTTGAAATAGTTATGTATATAAAGAACAGAAGTGATGGCACAAAAGGAATCTGTAATTAATTAAAAGTGATGTTAATTGATTGAATAAACTCCAGATTAGGAAAATGATTAGCGTACGGCCACTAATGGAGAAGGTTTAGAGCATAATCAAATCAATGGCAGCATTAACATTAAAAAATAATAATTAAAAAAAACAATAATAAAAATAAAGAAAAAAAAAGCACGTGAAAAAAATGACCTCGGAATCTACAAAACAAAGCAGCTCCAACAATCCGACAAAGAATGGCGAAACCTTATCTGATTTTGCTGGGCCGAAAGCCAAACTTGCTCAGCCCACCGGCCCCGTTTTCTATTTTATTATTATTATTATTATTATTAACATTTAAATAGATATATTTTTTAGACATATAAATAGATATATTATTAATTTTATAGAAAATCTAAGTTAAAAATTATATTTGGTTCATAAACTCTCGTAAAGATAAAAATTTAGTCTATATACTTTGATTTGTAATGATTTATAACTTTTGATTTTGTTACAATTTTAGACATTGTAAAGTATGTAACAATTTAATTCCTATAATTTTAAATTTGTTATAATTCAACCCGTGTTGTTAAAATTTTCATCAAAATTAAATATTATTTGGTAATTGAAACTTTGTAGTTTATAAACATATTAAATTCCTAATTAATTTATTGATCTATACATGTAAGAAATTCAATTAAATCTTAAGGATAATTTTCATGATAAGGATTAAATCGTTACAAATTTTAAACTATAAGAACAAAATTATTACATACTAAAGTAATTGAGGAACTAAATTGTTACACATTGAAATGAGAAATGCTAAATCATTGCATATCAAAATTTATAGACTAAATTATTATTTCCATAAGACCAAATATATATCTTTAACCAAAAAAATTATTTTAATCATTGTTAAAAAAATTGTAATATATTTAATAATAAAAAAAAAGACCATACTAATTGAAAATCAAATATGATAAAATAGGAATCATTATTACAATTCTTCAACTTTTTTTTTTCTTTTTTCTTTTTACTTTTAACATTGAAGTAACTCCCACAAATCCCACAAATACCATTTAAGTGTTAGTATAGCAATTATTTATTTATTCATTTAAAATTTGTAGATCTTTCCCACTTAAAACATTGATTATTTATAGAATCTTATTTCAAGTAATTAGATAAGTATTCTTAATTAATAGTTTTTTTCACACGTCATAAAATAGCTTAAAATAGTTAAGATTATCGTTTATATGGCCTAAATATCTTACCCATACGAAGGAAGTTCTTTTGCATATAAATCTCAATAATTTAGATCCATACATTGTCTCTAAAAGTTGTATTTGTTCCTTTTTGTTCATTATATCTAATTAAATATATATATATAGAGATATATAATGGTTCATGAACACTAAATCATAATTTAAATATTAAATAATTTAATGAATCAATTGGATTTGCTAAAGTGCAATCTTTCCCACTTCAAACATGAACTCATTTGCCCATTTACTAAAAATGAGAAATGTATAATTTGAACAATAATCCCTTCCTAGAAGCTTCTCTCAAAATCTTCCCTCACCAAAACCCTAAATCCCACTCAATAATGAGATACATCAAACCCACCATTATACATTGCAAAATTATTATTATTATTATTTTCATTTTTGCTACCAAATTAATGACCCCACAAAAGAAAAAGAGGAATTTTTTTTTGGGTCTCCAAAAATTGTTTGTCAGTTTCTTCCCACTTGAGTTTTGAAGCCAAACAAAAAGGCTTCATTTTGAAGGAAACCCTTTGTTTAAATTTAAATCTAAATTATTATATGGGTTGTGAATCATGTTGAAAGGATTTAAAGCCCTTCACATGGCTATAGATCTCTCTCTCTCTCTCTCTTTATGAATAATGGATAAATGAAGGCAGAAATTTGCTGGCATAACAAATGCTATACCTCACCAACCAGGCACACTAACTTTACAATATTACTCTTGTGGGGGCTTAAAAGTCAAATCCATATTTCATTTTACAACATCATGGTTTCTAATATTTTGTACTCACATCATATGTTAGACAAATAAATCAATCTTTGTGTTGGGCATTTTAAACTAATTAATATCATAACCATTTATAATCACATTCTTGCATACAATTTTTGCTCGTTGTTTTTTTTATAGCACAATAAGAGTGAGAGATTTGAACCACAATCCTCTTGATTGCTAATACGTATAAATGTTAGTTGAACTATGTTTGCTTTGACGATTTTTTCTGTTTGTTAAATTAGCTAATTCAACTCGAAATTGTTCATTTTGTGTATTTTAATGATTTATTTAGTCCAAATTTTAAAACGATAGGTGATCTAAGAATATTCGATTATTAAAAATTTAGAGCATAATCAAAGTAATCAAATTACGAGTAAGTTTGCCAAAAAAGATATAGGAAAATTTACCTTTCTAGTTTCAAAATATTAAAGATTATGTGTTTGGTTCCGGAGTTTTT
This sequence comes from Lagenaria siceraria, assembly GCA_002890555.2. Classification (NCBI taxonomy): domain Eukaryota; kingdom Viridiplantae; phylum Streptophyta; class Magnoliopsida; order Cucurbitales; family Cucurbitaceae; genus Lagenaria; species Lagenaria siceraria. The sequence goes on along the minus strand of CM016485.1, from coordinate 8,036,986 downwards.
AAAATGTAATTTTTAGTACTCGAGTTTTTAAGAATATGTGCATTTGGTCTCTAAGTTTTCAAATTTAATTTTTTAGTCCTCGAAATTTTAAAAATGAGTTTAAAAGACCCTAATTTTTTTAAAAAAATAATTATATGACATTTTAAATTAAAAATTATTTTTTTATTTCAAATGTTCTATAATTATTTATAATATAAAAAATTACTTCAATGACATTTTTAATTTATTCTTAAAAATTTAGAGACAAAAAATGTTTACCATTTAACAATTTAAGGACCAAACACATCTATTTTTAAAAAATTCGAAAACTAAAAAGGTTTATTTTGTATATTATTTAAAATTCAACGACTAAAAAGATAATTTAAAAATATATATAGATATATTTCTAATGAGCAATTACAAAGTTTGGTTTCATGCATACGGGTTGCCTTTCATTTTTATGCCCTCTTTTATTTGGTGGGCTACAATAAAATATCATAATTATGTAAATAAAACTATAAATTAGTAGAAAAGTTAAGGCCTTCACTTTAGGGTTTAGGGTGGGGTGTCCCACAAAAATGGCAGTTCCCACCGTCAAAGACGAATACAAAGTACCAAATTAATAAAAACATTCCCCAGAAGTTATGGAGTTCAATGAACAATATTTTAAGGACAGGATTGTCCGATTTTCCTTAGTTTTTGTCCCTTTTTTTTTTCGCCCTTCTCCTAAGCACTCCATTTTATTATAATCTAAATTCTAAATCAATCATTTAATTTCCACATGCTTTCCACTTCTATTGTTATTTAGCATTTTTAAGCTTATTAATTTTTTAATATTTTATTAGTTCTTTTTTCTTTTCTAATTTATTTGAGATTTTAAATTGTGTACTTAGAACTAGCATCTTATTTTAATTGTTATACAAGATTTTTGTCTCCTAAAAAGTAATAAGTGATGAATGATTTTGTCTTTAGTTTTATTATCTCTTAATTTTATACAAAAATCTCTATTGGTTCTTATCATTTTATTATCATATCAATCTAAATCTTTTCGTCACACTTTGTTTTTTATTTTTAGCGTTTTCTACTTTTCTAGTTCACGGTTCTTTCATTTTGCTAACATTTCTTTATATTTTAAATTTATGCTATAAAAAAAATAAAATATTGCTATGTGCAAAATTTATTGACGTGTCATTTAAAAAAACAAAACTTTGAAGTAGAGCTCATAATCATTACCTGCCACATGAAATGATAACACTTGTCTCTTGACACTCATATTTTACACGTGTTATTTAAGCATTTGATTTTTTTTTTCTTTTATTGAAGGGATTTAAGCATTTGATCTAAAATGGTGATTTGAAGTCCACCCAATGGCCAAATTAACAAATGATTTTGCCTTTCATTTTCTCTCTACAAATGATTACTTTTTATTTTTTTCCCCTAAGAATTTTTTTTTTCTTCCTCTCTCTTCACACGACCAATTATTTTGTTTTTTAGAATTTAGCTTAGAATTAAAAAAAAAAAATAAAAAATAAAAAATAAAGAGAAAAAGAAAACAAGTAAAACAAGCCTATATATATATATATATATATATATATATATATATATATATATATATATATAAATAATAAATAACAACAGGTGAAAATTGGAAATAACATAAATGATTGCATAACACTTTTGATTATTGAATCAAATTCTTTTTACAATTATTCAATCCAATTTTCAAGAATTGGACAAATTTATGCAACATTGTCATTAAACAAGATCAGATCCTATAAACCAAGATTGATCTTTCACAGGTGTTATTATTTATTACTTATTATTGATTTTTTTTTCATATACAGTTCTCCAAAAATGACACTAACAAGATATACTCTACAAAGAAGGAAGAAGCCAGAGATTGAAGAGGGAAGAAATCAAAGAAAGAAACCATGACAAGAATGCCATTGCTGCAGAAAGCCGATATCTACTGCAAAGCTTTGCAGAACAATACGAAATCCCGGCTTCGAGCAAGATATCAGCGACACTGGCTGTCGAGCAAGCAGCACCCAAGGAGAGAAATGATAGAACCTATGACAGAGCAAATGTTAAATGTTTTTCTTTCATTTTCTACCAGAAGGAGAAAGAACAAAGATGTTATATTTTGTTTCGTGGACGAGATTTCCCGTACCCAATCTCCGGTGACGATGATCGATGTTACTCTTGTTTGAGGAGGTAAATGCCTAACAAAAACAGAATATCCATCTACTACTGCCAATGTCAGACTCCATGGAACCATCAAACCCATGACTGTCACCAGATAGCTGAGGGAATCAACATGAGCAATGACAAAGTTTTCTTGAGATTTTGGATCTTCATATATTTTTGCAGGTGTATGTATGATCAGGGAAAACAACAGAAAATTAGCTCAAGTTTTCATCATATATTATGCTCTCCTGGATGAACATCTTTCAGAAGTCCTCCTAAGATGCAAATTTATCCAAATAACAGATATTGTCACCATTAACACACCATTCTAACCCCAAACATATTAAGCTTGATGTTGGATGGAAACAGGAAATTTGCTCCTTACAATTAGAAAATGTAACCTCTTAGGGGGCGATTGGGCCCCCAACTTGCCTTAGATAGAGTGGGCTCTCAATGTTTGGACCATCTATTATAATAGTTGAAGTTTTGAATTATAAACTTCAACTATTATAATCCACATTTAGCTACAGCAAAACTATTTGAAAACTCTCATTGTCTACGAAGTTTACTATTTTGTAACTATTATCTCTCTTCATTTGTAACTCAAACTAAAATAGCATGCACTCCAAACACAGACTAATAACTCACAGACTAACATAGTCACTGACTATAGAAACCAACTTAGTGCTCCAAACAGTCACTTAATTACTTAAAAACTAGAATACTAGACAATGCTAATCTATCTATATCAGAAAACTTTGTTTGATCAGAGGAATGTGCCCCATTGCAGTCCATGGATTATTGAGGGGAAATCACACTCATTTTAACAAAAGGAAAGTTCATCATGTTAACACTTTTGCAACTAGACATACATTTAGAGCTATCGTTTCAAATACAAAGTTCATTACCAAATCTCACTTCCTAAGAAACATACTTGTTGTTGGACTTCCATTCTGCAAATTGTAACTGAGTTTGAAATGATTCCAGTAGTATAATAACACACCTTGAATCGGCTAATCTTTGTTTATATACTTTTTACCCTGTTAAAGATAGAAATAGAAAAGAAATGCTCCAAACAAACTAATATTTAAACTCTCTTCGACTAATTTCACATGATAACTATCTTACCTCAGATAACATCAGATATGAAGAAGCTCCTAGGTTATTGTACTATGACTTCAGAAGTATCTAAATTCACAACTTGATGGGAAAACACATGGTTGTCTACAATCCATTAATCAATCCCCATGACATAGAATTCCTAATAGGCAGTAACAAACATTTGACACACTAATTTACGAAATGCATACAACACAATTTGCTAATTACAGCAAGATTAAGCCGATTTAAGGATTGTCTTAGTCCAATCATGATCAGAAAACCAAAACAAAAACAACCCAATAAGAGAAATTAGGAACTGAAGGAACAGGGCCAAAAAGAAATTCAGATTACCAGAAAGCCGTGTAGCTATAGAATTCAATTTCGAGACACATGAAGAAGAGGGAAGCCGAGGCAAAGATCGCCTGACCAAGACGGAGGGCCAAGCTTGCGCTTGTGCCCAATGCCCCCGGCAGCTCTTCCATTTTCCTTCGCAACTACTCTACGCCGCCGCAGCCACTCTCCTCGATCGTAAATTCATCGCTCGGAAATGGCAAGGACTCGAAAATTTTCGACTGAAATTGGCTCTCAAGAACTCGAAATCGAGGAAATTGAATTGGGTTTGATTATTTGTATTGTTTGAAAGATCGGAGAGGGGATGTAGTGACGACGGCGCTGCTGCACCGCGATCTTGATCCAACCAGATTGACCGGACTTCTGATTTCTGTACAAAATTCAGAAGAATTTGGACGAGTTTTATTGTAAAGTTGTAATTTTATAATTGGATTTTCTTTTAGTACATTATAATTGGAGATTAACTGTATGAATGTTGATATATTTGGCTCATTAAAGACGAGTTTGTTGAAACGTCTTCATTTATTTATTTGGGGAAGGATGGAAAAGGAAATTTAATGTCAAACTATTTATAGAAAATAGCAAATAAGTACGGTCATGGATAAATTTCTATCATTTCTATTACTCATAGATTCAGGTAGACTTCTATCAGTGTATATCAAAACTATCTAAAAGTTTTACTATTTTATGTAAATAGTTTTTCTTATTTTTCTATTTTTTTAAAATTTTCTTTGATTTTTGAATATCGTGTTTGTTTTTTCACAATTTATTTCAATCTTTTTAGTAAAAACTCAAAAAATAAAGGTAAATTTTTATAATTTGGCTGAAATTTTAAAAACATTTTTAAAAAATATTAACCAACAAAGAAACGAAAAATAAGATAAATAGTAATAACATTTTTTTTTTGTACAATAATTGAGGAGATAGGATTGAACCTTCAATTTTTATGGAGGAAGGTCATGTCAATTATCGTTGAACTCACTTTACCAAATAAATTACGTAATGATGTTTATAAATTTAACTTTCAAAAACTAAATAATTATGTAAGAAACATAAATTTTGACATAAATTATTTTGGCAAAACTATTAAGAGTATTGAAAACATATTAATTTGATAGCATGTTTGTTTAGTTACTATTATGCCAACTAAATCAAAATTAATTTAATGGGAAAATTTATAATCAATAGCTGGCACTTTGTGAGACACAATACCATGTTCACCAAAAGATCTTCATAACTTTATGGCATCGACCATACAAATAAGGATTCGCAATCTTCTCCACTTAAATACCAAGCTTCCCTTTTTGTGGCTATAAATACAAAGATTATATATATATATATATATATATATCTTTTGTTATTGCCCAACTGAACTGATGTGGTTTTCTTTTTCTTATACCCTTCTATAAACATTGAATGAGGTTGTAATTTAGCCAGGGAATGGAGTTTCCAAGTCTTAAAGAAAATTAAGTGTAAAAAAATGTTTTTAACGGGTTAGATAGTCATTCCAAACAGTCTGTTAAAGTATTGATATAATATTAAATTTACGACTCAATTGATAGTTGGTGATTTAACATAGTCTATATACCCTATATAGTTTAAGCATCTTTTGAGTACTTTTTGTTTTAGCTAAATAATGTGATTTCTTCATTTAACTACGGAAACAAGAACGGTAAATATGAACTTAGCATAGTAAATAAGACACCAATTACTATTTCAAATATTGGTAGTTCGATCTCCGGCTCCTGCAATTGTCAAAACTTAAAGAATGCGACTTAACTCAAGGGATGAGTGTCGAGCCTACGATTTGACAGACAAATCTTGAATTGTATAGTTATGAATGAAGTTAAGCAAACTTATGTTTAAGAAGAGTGAAAGGCACAAGATTTTTATATGCAAACTGGATAAAATAGAACCCCCTTCTAGCGTTTCTCTCCATAAGAAAGTTTAGCAACTCTCTCTTTTAACTTACAAGGAACAATATTACAATCATAAAAGAAGAAAGAAAAAGGGGCCTAAGAGTCGAGCTGAGCATACCAAACACCCTGGATCTTCACATCCTTTGGAGCTTTTGCTCCCAAATCAGTATCGGAGGGCTGAATACTCTCAAACACACCAATAACTTCACCAGTCTCAGGCTTGCTCTTGGTGACACTCAAAGTAATTTTACCTGTTGAAGATGAAGCATTCTTGATGTTTTCTTTAGCAAGTTCTTCTTCATCACCTCTCCCTCCAGCAGGCAATGCAACAGCATTATCATATCCAGTTGAACCACCTCTTCCCTTTGGGTCCAAGAAAGATGAACCACGGTAAGATGGCACCAAGAAATCTCCTCCAAAGCTCTCTGGTTTACCAGAAGCCACCAATTGTTTGATGGTGAAGAGGAAAGGGACACGCTCGCCTCCAGGCAACTGGACAGTGACAGCAGCATAATCAATTCCATCTTTCTCCTCAAACTTGATTGAACCATCAGCACCCACTTCAAAGGGCCCCTCAATCTCGTCCAGGGTGTAAGTTAGACGAGTCATAAGCTTGGTGTTTTGGAATTCTGGTGGAGAGTTCTTGTTCACTCCCTCAGCCTTCACAGTGAAAGAAGTTGGCTCAAGACAGAACTTCTTGGCTTGATATTTGCCTGGCTTGAAGGCAAATGACTCAACTCCTCCATCAATGGTTGGGCATTGGTTAGCTGTTCCAGTTCCCTTAACTTCAAGGTATGTCTTGCTTTGAATTTCATCAAAGGTGAGTCTCTTTGGTACTCCTTCAGCACCTGCTCCCTGGAATTACAGGAAAAACATCAAACAATTAAGATGTTCAGCAAGTTGTAGCATTACATTTGCATATATCAAGTGTACTTAGTCAAGGAATTCTTATACAATACATTCAATGTTCTCTTATATCTCTCAGTACATCCTTGAAATTTTAGACTTGTTCTTTATACTTTAAACTTTCAATTTTGTACCTAACAGATCCCATATTTAATTCATTTAAAACTTACCAAACAGTAAACACACTAATAACTACATATTATCTGTGGACTATGTGGTGGACTGATTTTCAACATAATCCTTGCATATTATAATCAAAATGTTATGGAAGCATTAACGTAAAAGTGAATCACAAGTTAATTAAGCATAACAGATACTTTATTTAAGACGGAGAGAATCAAATGGCTAATTCCACTTGGATCAAGTACTTTCAACCTTTTTTTTTGTAAGAAATTGTCACTAAGTTAACAAATTTGAAGATTATCAATTATCCACTCTAAATCTGAACTATAATTAGTTTCCTCAAGAACTCAATCAACATTGGAGACTAAATTCAGCAGCCAAATTAACGTACTCAGCACGAAAACGATCCAAAAATTCACAGCCAAAAGCAAATCTAAAGCATCGAGAATCATCATAACAAACAAATTGTCGAACAAAATCTCCACGAGCAAAGAAAGGGCATACCGAAACGACAAGAGCGGAAGTGGCAAGAGCGAAGCCGGCGATCTTAGCGGCATCAGCGAACTTCCGAGAAACGTCTTTGAGATCGGAGTGAAGAGAGCAAGTGATTCTAGCTCCGGCAGGTTCAAGGCCAAAAGCTTTAGAAACGGTCTGAGAAGATCTGAGTTGCGAGGTGGCGCTCCTTGCCGAGACGGCCAACTTGGAGGGTTGCATAAGCGTAGCCGCCGCGGCGTGTACTGAGGCCGCCATTGTTGTGGTTGCAGAGTGTTGTTCTCTGTGGGTTGTGTTGAGAGAGTAGAAATGAAATCTGCTCCGGCGACTGATACTGAAACTATAACGGCCAGTAGGGACGGTTTTGGAAATGAGAGGACAAATAATTATGTGGTTTTGGTTAGAGTAAGATAATGAATTGGATAAGAAAAATCTCATTGGGTGATTGCATGTTGAATCATTGGTTCTACTTTTTCCACGTGGCACACACCTCATTCTCTACCTGGATATACTTTTTTTTTTTTTTTTTTTTTTTTTTTTTTTTTTTTTTTTTTTTTTTTTTTTTTTTTAAGAAAAAACTTAAAAAAGAAAAAGAAATACTTTACTCTTAAATTTGTGGCTTGTATCCATTTTTATCTTAAATGTTACCATCTTAACATTAAACTTTAAGAATGGTGACATTTTTATCATCTTATAAGTTTTTTTTTAAAAGATAACTCAACATTAAAACTCAATTTTTGTTTAAGTTTTTGAGTTATAACTTATAATAAGGTTATTCAATAGTTAGTTTAGGTATCGATCAAACTTCAATTTTGTGTGAAAATGCTTTTATTGAAATAAGTGAGGTTGTTAAACCCTTTATAATTTTTTATAAAAACAATTAGTGGGTGAATTAGTATAAATCGTGTCTAAATTTAAAATTTCATATATATATAAAAGTAAAAGTTAGTTTCAATATTTTCTTCAATTTCTTTAATTCATATATAACATTTGTAACTTGTATTTGAATCATCAAATCTGATTTTAATTCCATTTCTAAATGATTTTCTCACGTTAAATTATAAATATAGTTCATAAATTAAATATCTAATAGTTTATCGAACTTAATCTCTATTAGGTTTTTTTTTTTAATTTTCAATTGAGTCTAATAAGTCATTCACATCGTCGTTACTTTTGTTAATTTTTTAAAAAAGTTGTCTTCAAATATAGCAAAATGAGTAAATTTATTTACAAATATAACAAAATATCACTATCTGTCAGTGATAGACAGTGACATCTATTGGTGTTTATCGATAGAAAATGACATTTTGTTATATTTGAAGATATTTCAAGCAATTTTGCTATTTAAAACAATTACCTTTTTTTTTTTTTTTAAATCACAATCCCATTAAACATAAAATTTAAATTTAACACTCTTACTCAACATAGAGAATTTTTCTAGTACAAAATATCATACTCTCTTTGTCCACGTTATAAATTTGTCTTCATAAATATTTATGGACCCCACATTAATGTTAGTGGGTCCTACTCTATTTATAAAAACGTGTTGACATAACATACAACAAATAGAGGTAGTATAAAAAATTGTTCATACTACTATGGTAGTCTAGACAATTTCCCCCTCACCATGATTTCTACCCTGCACAAACTCTTATGGGTAAATTACCCATCATTTGAACTTTTTAGGCGAGTGTTTTCTCAAGTTGTTGAAAGTAAATAACCACATAATTGGTCTATTAATTTAATTGAAATTATTAAAGTTGAAAACCATTGATTTTAGATTTTTTTTTTTTTAAAAAAAAATTGAAGCCTAAGTTTGAAAATATTGCTTCTACCCATCAATTTTTTTGTTTTGTTATCTACTTTTTAAGAGTATTTTAAAAACTAAGGTAAGTTATGAAAACTTATTTTTGTTTTTGAAATTTGACTAAGAATTCAATTGTTTGATTAGAAAAGATAAAACCAAGGTAAAGAAGTTGAACAAGAAAAAAACCAAATATAATTTTTAAAAATAAAAAACTAAATAGATATAACAGAGACTAAATTTAATTTAATTAGACGATTAATTTTAGCAAACTACTTTAACTAGTACTTATAGTAATATTTAAAGCCACATTTAGATTGAATTAAAGAAACTAATTCTGAACAATAATGAATTGAAGGCAGAAAGAAAGTATGTAAAGCCGCTTTTGAGCCAAATGTTAAGGTATCAAGAACATTTTTAGACATAGTCATACAATCCATAGAATAAATTCTATTCAAGTAAAGTCGTGTATCGAAAACTCTTTCTTGAGATCCGAGGTTCAAAGATCTGTTGTAAAAATTCGAGACAAACCGACTTCTTTTTCTTCTTTGAATCTAATTTCCCTAATCTTTCTCCGATGGGCAGTTCTATTATAACACAAGCACTCAATAGAGCTTCATCAGACTGCATTCTCACAAAATATATGTCCTCAACCTACAGGCTACAAATCAATGTACTATTTGGAAAAAGAATCAAAAGAAAGATCAAAAGTATAGGCAGCGATAAGTGCAACAAAAACTCAATTTCTCATATTGATCATATATATAAATAAAGAGGGGTAAAAAGAAAAGAAGCAAAAAAGAAGAAATTAAAGAAGTTACAAAATTTTTTACTTCAGTTTTGCAAAGGGTGTGGTGCAAAGTGAAGAAATGGGAAGGGTGAGAGTTGTATAGAGCTAGAAGAAACGAGCAACCATGGCCCAAACAGGGAAGACAAGGAGGAGGATGATGCCAAGAGTGTTGGAAATTCCATGGGTTTGAGTAAGAGAGTTTCTGAAGCCACCAGATGCACGAATGTGTTCTTGTAAAAGGTAGCATCCAATTATCAGACATATCAGCAACCCAGCCCAGTGGTCTCTCAATGTGTGTGAAAAGAACCCTGGTGTTGCCACTAGAAGCAGAATCAATGACCCTGGAATCTCCAACCAATCTGCAAAAACCAACATCAATTCATTCTTTTTGCATATACTACGTGTTGTAACGAGTTATTTAAGATGTCGCCAACTTTAACATAGCTCAACTGTTTAATGAGACGACGACCAAAAGGTTAGTGGTACTTCAAATTCTCACCCTAATGTGATGTGACGTCGTTCATTTGACTTGCATTGAGGTTCTACAAGTTAATGCCCTTTGTTTGCTAACTATTTGGTTTTTGGGTTTTGAAAATTAAACCAATTTTCTCCTAGTCTTTTTACCACGGTTTGCAACTTTCTAAAGTAAAAGAGTTTTCTTAGTCAAATTTAAAAAATAAAACAAGTTTTTAAAAACCATCTTTTTTTTAGTTTTCAAAACTTGGCTTGATTTTTGAAAACATTGGTAAAAAGTAGATAACAAAGCAAAAAGTTTAGAAGTGGAATGAGTGTTTATAGGTTTAATTTTTTAAAACTAAAAACTAAATGGTTTCCGAACGGAGTCTAAGGGATCAAAATATGGTGCGATTACAAGTTAAAAGAGGCAAAATGGGTAAAAGTTTAGGGAGGAAAAAACATTTTTAAACCTGAAGTTCTTTTCTTGCATTAGCATGTCAATGAGCAAAGCCACATTCTCTATCAAGCACTCGCTATGTCGAGTTTAAATAATTACACATCGTGGTTCACCTCAACAAATACAAGGTTGAAGTTAATACTGATTGACAAATGCCTTTTTTGTAGTTAATGATTGAAATGTATTATAAATCCAAAACAACCCTTTATCATACACAGCAACAGGACACTGATCAAAAAGCAAGTGGTGTAAAACCAAACAAAGAACTAAGCTGCTTACCTGGGAAATGTCGTGGAAAGAAGAGCCTCAATACCACTGCAACGAAGGCAATCCATTTCCCAGCATCCCCTCTTAAGGAAATCAATAAGAAACACAACATTTGTTAACATTCGAAAACCAATGAGTAAAGCTTAACAATTAAACCAGCAAGGAAACGAGAGTGACTATCACCTCAATAAGTCAAAAATCCCTTGAGGAAGACTGAAGAAAATGTAAGGGACAAGAAGTGAAGTAAGCATGTTTGTTCTCCAGTTTGTGCGATCCAAAATCAACAAGTAACTGCATAATTATGTTAAATTTTAGAACCTCAGAAACTCTAACTAAAGTAATGAAGCAAAAAAAAAAAGGCCATTGTATTAGAATTAAAGCACTCACATGGCAGCAAAGGAGGCAAGCCATTTGAAAAAAGAAGTGCCAAGGCCCTTTCCACCGAGCTTAGTGGCATGTTCAAAAAGCCTAGTGGCTGCAATTTTAAGCTCATTGATATCAGAATTAATCAACTCCTCCATTAGAGGATCACTATTCAGAGCCAAATATGCCATCCTCCCCATTTTCGCTTCTGGGTCCACAAGAAAGTGTCACAAGGAAACGAAAAATGAGAAAGTTTAGAGAAAGAAGAGAATTGGAAGTGGGAAAGTTAGTGCGGCATTTATACAAATACCTGGAATGCATTTTTATAGTTTCAAAATCAAAGGAACTGGGTAATAGGAAAATGTAACGAGGATTGGTCAGGATCCTTGTTTTCAGTAGAGTTGGTCTCAGAGAATGCAAAACGGTATGAAGTATCGGATCAGATTGGTTTTCGGGTTTGACTGAGAGCCATATCCGACTGTCTCACCCAAATTATCGGCTTACACGGTCCATCTATATTCATATCCTCTCACTTCCTTTTTTTCCCTTTTCTTTGGCCAAGTTATTCTCGCATCTCGTAGGGAAATGAGTGTCTTGGCTTGGTTAATAGCACAAACTTTTTCATCTTTTACAAATGGAACAAATTTTTGTCAAATATTTTAATGGCTTACCTTAATGCACGTCGGTTGGGATCGATATTCAAACCAATACAAAAATTAACTTCTTTTTGTTCTAGATTCTACCAAGAAATCTAAAGAACATGGATGGTTTGAATGTGTGATTAAAAGAAGTTAAATTTATATTACTTTTGAATTCACATACCTAACAAACATAAATGGAAAGTTTGGAATCCTCATAAACATAATGTTCAATTTTATATCTAATATATTTATTTAATTTAAATTAGGACAAATATATTTTAGGTCCCTAAGTTTTGGAATTAGTTTCTATTTGGTCTCTAGGTTTCTAGATGTTTAACTTTTACACTTGAGTTTTGAATTCAATTTCTATTTGGTCTCTAAATTTCAAAATGTTACCTTTTTTCTCTTGAATTCTGAGTTTCGTTTTAATTTGGTTTGAAGGATTCAAAGTTTATTTTTCGTTAAATACTCACTTTTAGTCCTTGATGATAATGTCTATTAATTAATTATAAGAATTAAAAAAAAACTAAATTAAATATGATTAAATTAGCTTTCACTAATTTTTTATAATTATTTTTTAAAGAATCTCACATTACAATTATTTTTAATTAGTTAATTAAAAATTGACGTCAAATGCCAAAGTGAACATAAAAGTTCAAGGGTAAAAGTGCAAAATATGGAAACCTATAGACTAAATGGAAACTAAATTCAAAACTCAAGGGTAAAAATGTAACATTTTGAAATTTATGGACCTAATGAAAATTAAACTAAAAAAATCGGTAAAAATATAATATTTTGAAAGTTAGAGGCCCAGATAGAAACTAATCTCAAAGTTAGAGAACAAAAAACTATTTTTTAAAAATATGTTAGAGATCTATTAGACACAAGCATGTTCAATGACCTGTTGTAATTTTTCAAATTCTAGGAATTAATATACACAAATTCGAAAATGACTTATTACACACATTTTAAAGTCCAAAAATCTTTTACCCACAAGCTAGAAAATTCAATGACTAAATTTATAATTGAAAAAAAATTAATAAAATTTCAATCAAATTAATAATTGTGTTTATTTTCCATAACTAATATATATTTTGATTCTCTTTCAAAAAGAAAAAAAAAATTTGATTCCATTGTTAATAATTGTCTCATGGAGAATATTTATTATTATTACTTTCTTCTTGGAAAATGACAAATTTAAATAATGATATGTTTGAGAGATATTATTAAAGTAGGTAGATTCGAACTACTGACTTCGTAATTATTAGTACACTCGAACCTGTTGGCTATTGATCATACTTGTATCTTTTAAAAGTATCATCTTTTTAGAAAATTCTAAAATATCGTTGTCATTGATTTGATTTCTTAATATATGACATAAAAAAGTGATAAATTGAAATTCACTATAAAATATATGTGAACATTAAATTAATTAATTATATTAAGCTGGTTGTATTAGGGTTTCAGTTGAGTGAAATTCACTCCTTCCTACACAATTCTGACTACCTTTACCATTATGGTTTACTTCAATCAATGTCTAATTCAATTCTCAACTACATTTTTCTTAAAAAAACGTGACATATTATAATCTTATTTTAAAAAGAAATATTATATTTACCATTGGTTTCAAGATAATATATTATTTATGGATATTTTACAAATTGGTAAAAATACCACGGCACTAAAATGTTTGTTTCATTTTAATTAATATGTCAAATTTTAGTCCTTCTACTCTCAATAAATCTTAAAATTAATCCATATAGTTAGTTTATTATTGATTTCTTTTTATAAAAAAGTTTATATATAGTTTCTATTGTCTTAAAAAATTAGTCTTTACAAATTATGAAGATATATTTACATAGTGTCTTTTCTTACGTGAAAATTAGTATATAATTATTCAACCAATTTTGATTAAAATACAACTTTTAATAGACTAAATTTAATCATTATTAAAAGTATATAAACTAAAATTAGACAATTAAAAGTATTATAAAGTAAAAGAGAATACGAAGCTAGGCATGAACAAAATGAAGCCCAGGATGGAATAAAATGTCACTAAAAATGAACAAGAAACAAAAAGGCAAAGAAACATAATGATGAAGGGGAGGAAGAAGAAACAAGAAGGGTAGAAAGTTGATAGGCTTTGTTTGACTGAAAATGCTTAATCATTAACCAAAAAAAAAAAAAGAAAGAAAGAAAGAAAAAAAAGAACATCTTTTTTGGCAGAGAGGAATGAATGAATACAAACAGCATGCAATTATTAGAGCCTCTATTTCATGCTTGCTTTTACACCTAAAATTTAAAGAGTTTTTCAAAAGTCGCGCCGGCTATAAAGACCTTTCACTGTTGCTTTACAAATTACTACCAACTCTTTCTATGCATTTTGTTTTAACATTGTGTTTGGTTACAAGGAAAAAAAAAAATTGATGGAATTCTGTATTATAATAATTTAATGGTTATTTTATGAGAGAAAGAAAGAAAATAATTTAGAGGTCAATGGATGATGATTGATGGTTTATCAAGCTTTACCCAAGTTCAAAAGTCAAGTAATAATCACCGACAACAACCACCTTTTCTTAAATTGTACTTTTCTTTTTTCTATCTTTTTAAATATTTATAATCATCTTTCCCACAATTCAAATATTAAACTACTATTAAAATTAAAAATTTGAAACAATTAAACTTCTCATTTATAGAGTTAAAAATTAGTGAAAAAGCCAACTAGACATGAAAGGATGAAACCTTATAACCTTAAAGTTTAAATTGATAATTTGATAATGATATAATCTAATATATAGAATATTTTTAATTTGATCGAATTATAATTTTTTTCAATATTAAAATCATCAGACTTCAACTTTAATAAATATCACAGATTCACAATTTTTACTTTAAACTTAGCATTTGAAGAATTGTTGCTCAAAATTAGGGCATAAAATGATTGCAATGTGCAATTTAGAACTAATTCATTCACAAATAACAATGAGAGGCACACGTGTCAAGCGGTGATTACTAATTTAATCTACACCCCCATTGCTCAAAAGGCGTGCCACAATCAAAACGGTGCGTTGAAGCAACAATTTGATTTTACCCATCACAAAATTTGTAAAATTACAACTCCCAATTTAACCCCCCACAAAAAGAAGGTAAGCAAGCCAGCGTGGCATCCATTACAAATTTCCGTACAATGAATATGTGGGACCCATACAAAGAGGGATAATCACCTGAAATAGGTTCTACTGCTGATGATGGTGCTGTCGTCCTCTCCGGCCATCCAGGACCGCCGATTCGTGCGAATCACAAACCTGAGTTTTGAACTTACATCCGAACCGTCTGATCAACGACCCTCGCCATCGTCCTCCATTGTCTTGTGGGCCCCCCGCCTTATCGATCTTCTCGATCACTTTCTTCATCGTCGAGCATTCTCTTTCAAGCTGATGCACTCGCGTCCTCATGCTATCCATGTCTAAGCGAAGCATCTGATTCTCCCTCACCGTCTCTCTCCACGTGCCACTCTCGTGCGCGATTGCCCCCGGAATTTCCTCCTCCTCCAACTCCTCTCCCACTCCCCGTTGCACCTCCTCCGTTTCGCGACGGGATACGCCTGAAAATCTACCGGTATCCGCCGGTACGGTCTCCGCAGCCATGAGTGTTCCAGCGATGGCGTGACGGAGCTGCAGCTGTTCAAAGAACAAAACCTGCACTACTGCTCGCAGTGGAAGGCGGTCGTTCTGAGCAGCGTGAGTGCATGCCTCTAATGTCAGCTTTTGGCAGTCCATTACTCCACAGATCTTCTCGCGTTCTGCTTCGGAGATCCATGGATGAGCCTGTCAAAAGGATTTATCAAAATTAATTAATTAATGACGAATTGCAGAGTGAAGATTAGGAGAATGCTTCTTGCGAACCTTGAGGTACACATCGACGGCTCGGTAAACACCGTCGTCGAAAAGCCTAGCCTGTTCCGGGAGAGAAATTGCGAGGTTGTAGAATCTTTCCGCCTTCAGATTGGCATCTGAGGCAATCTCCGCGAGATATCCATCTATCAGTTTACCGACGAGCATTAACGCCGGCGATCTGAGACCATCATGCTCGGCTTGATTAACTTCAGTTACCTCTGCGTTTCTCTCTTCGAGTCCATCTAAGAAGTAAGATAAGATCCTCTCTGCACAATCAACGTCATATAATGTCTCGTTCAGATATGAATAGCTCGGAATCAGAAGATCGTCCAGTGTTGCTTGTTCGAGTTGTGATCCTATTTTCTTCTCTAAAGCAGCTTTGCAAGCTTCCGAAGCGTTCAATATATTGGCCGTCCTTAGTAATCCGAAGAGGAACCTTGTTGCGGTTGAAGTTTTGGAGCTCTTCTCCAATGGAAGATTACTGATTATTGTCTCTAACATCTCCTTTTGATCGGTCTCCGTAGGCATACTGGAGGAAGAGGAGGAAGGCAACGATGGCTTCCGGTTCGACCTGGATATACCTGGAATATATTTCTTAGCGTAGTTCATTAAACAGCTCTCAACAATCTCCGAGCTTACATCTTGATCTCTCATGGAGAAAATCAACCGCTTAAACAGAGGCAGACTGAGCTGGGCGAGATCCTCAAACCATGAACCTCCCTTGCTTCCTCTACCACCGCTCTTCTTTCGCCCTCCGGTTTCGATTCCATTCCAAAGCATCTGCTTCGAATGATCTTGAGCGCCATTGGCTCCGTCGCTGACTGGCCATCCGAACAAAGCTGGATCGGCGGAAGGCGCTTTTGAAGCGATCGAATCGATACATCTCTGCGTAATGCCTAAGGTCTCGGCAAGAGGCATTACAGGCTCACAAGATTTCAGCGTTTTAATCGACTCTTTGATGCTTTTGAGTACGGTTTGGGAGAGGTATCTCTCAGTTTTTGAGATTAGGTTTTCTTCGCTGTACTCTTCCGTCATTTCCAGAAACTCTCCGGCGCAGCGGAGCTGAGCGACATTGGAAGAGTTGAGGTCGATCTTCACGCCGTAGCAGAACTTCGATGCCATTTCGAAGATATCAGAACCGCCGGGGAAATCAGAGAGCACTATATGGCAGTGATCTTCCTCAACTTCGTCTTCTTCTTCCTGTTGCTCTGCTTCGTCAGTTTCATTTTGATTCTCTCTGGTAGGAGTAGAACAATTGGCTTCTTGCTCAGTTATCAAATTGTGAAGTTTCCGGCTCTTTGACATTAGAGGAAACTGAAAATTTACAAATCCATAAGGCCAGAACTCAAGAGGAACAATCTGAAACAACCAAATCAACCAAGAACAGAAAAAGAAGAAAAGTACTAATCAAGCAAAATTTGCAAGGAGATTCAGTAGGCGACCTTATGAAGATGGAAAGCCATATCGTCCACTTCGATGACAATGTCGCTCGGTAAGCCAGTGGTGCAGAACCTGTAAAAACAAAACCCACAAAACATCATTCCAATCAGCACTATTGACATGGTAGCTTCAACCAAAGGTCTGAAAATGGGGAACACATAAGAACTCACCATGCTTGCCTTTTAGAGCTGGGCTTCTCTGTTGCTGCTTCTGTTTCAATTGCCATCTTCTGTACACTGCTACACCTCGGAGAATCAGTCCCTGAAACTAGAAACCCAGATCCATTTCTTGCACAAACTAAAGATGTTGGAAGGCACAGAAATCTGTGGGGTTTTTTGAGGGGATGAAAACAAACAAAGAAACGAACAAAGGGAAAGAAGTGAGATCTTTTAGGACTGTTTTTGTTTGGGTGAAATGGACTTCACTTAGGAAGGAAGAAGAAGATAAAAAGAAAACAAGCAGTGATGGGGAGAAAAAAAATTGTTTGGTTGTGCTTTAGCTTGTTGCGATTTCCTTTCTTCAGAAGAATAAATCTGACAAGGGAGCATCAAAAGGCGAGTGCTAAATGGGAATTAAAAGGGAAATTAAAAAGGAAAACCCCCTTCTCAGATCCGACAAATGGGGTTTCAACAAAATTTCTTTTTCTTCGTTGCTCTTTGGTCTACGAATCAGGTCAGAATCTCACCCACTCCAATTTAAACTTCTATCAAATTAATTCATTCAATTCCTTTCTTTCTTCATCCTCAATGAGCCTGAAATTTTGACATTTTTCTAACTTCTTTCTATTCCAATAAAAATAGTTTCTTGCTTTGCTAGCGTCGGTTACCTTTTATTTTAAAAATATTAATGGCAGCTTTATTTATTTATTTCTTAACACAAAAGCTTTAGTTGTATATTATTACCCATTAACTCAACTTTTTTGAGTAAATGGATATATATATACACTAGTTTTTTTTTTTACAATATTTTGTTTATTAAAGATGGATAGATTCAAATCACCTCATCGTTAATACATACCATTGAGTTATGTTTTTTTAATTTTACATTCATATTTTTTAATACATCAATACTATAAAAAGAAACTCTTTTATTTACATTATACCAAATTGTCATAAACTTGTGTAACGACTGAATCTAATAAAATCTTATTGGAAAGTTTCTTACCCAAAATTTCATTATAATTATTAAAAAGAGCTACATTCCTCAATTTTAGAATATGAATTCACATTTGGAAGAAAAGATTAAAAGTTTGGATTTTGAGGTTCGTACCTTGGAATTGCATTATCTCTCTTATCTATTTTTGTAAAAATAAATTTTATTAGAGTAGGATATAAACCTGAAATTTGTTGATTGAGACATTACCATGTGAATTTTATATATTCTTGTGCTGATATAAATCGACAATATAATATTATTAATGAAAATGTTAAAACGTCTCAAATCTTTTTTTTGTTTCATTTGTTGATGACAAAATATGGATAGGAAGATTTGTTTAACCTTCACGTGCCCTCAATGATAAATTTGTAATTTTGAAAAAGAAAGATGACATGCAAAACAAAGAAGAAGAGAACACCGATGTTGTGTCTGCCGCATAACGTCTGATGCTCAAGTCAGTATTAAGCAAATTGTCATAACAAGCTTGAGATAGGAAAAAGTCCCTTACCTTGGGTGGTGCTTATGACCTCTTATTTGGGCTGACCATAGGGACTAAGAATGTGACCTACAAGAAGTGGTCCCTCGTGAAGGGGAAGAGACTGGCTTTAGCCTCAGCCTCCAAGGCCGAGGCAGACAATTGGGCTACTTGGCCCAAAGTAGCCTCAACCTCGGCCTTCGAGACCAAGGTGGGTTGGCTCAATTTCCTTGCTTTTCTTGGTCTCTTCCTCCCTTGGCTCGTTTCTTACACTCCTTTGACTTTCACGTGACTATTGTTATTTCGATTTTTTTTTTTTTTTTAATGTTATGCTCTTTCAAACTTGTGACTTTTGGTCCAAAATGACACATAACATTTGTTGATTGATGTCACTATATCCATTCTCTTTTACCTCAAAAATTTCAAATTATTGTTCTCAATTAAAAAAAAATGGTGGCTGAAACAACTAAGAAGGGGATGAGATCAGATGAAAAGAGTTAGGGCATGTGAAAAATATATGACTATGAAAGAGAAACTGACTTGTAAAGTTAGGGCATATGTAGATTGACAAGTAAAACATGTGTTTTAATTTTTGAAGTCATTTTCATGTAATTTTTTTTTTTAATAAAAACAGCTTAAAATAAAAATAGTCCTATGTTTGGTTACATTTTCAAAATTGTTTTTATTAATTTGCTGTATATTAGAAGTGTTTTTATTAATGTCAAATTACTATAAAATAGACCTAATGATTTAAAAATACTTTTATTGTACCAATTTTTTTTATTTTGTTTTCTTTTTCTAGCATATCGTTTAATTGGTCATTAGAGTTATTTTTAAGGAGTTGATTGGTAGAGATAATCGATGTAATTAGTCGCTAGAATTGGCTGCGAAAGTTGGTAGTTGAAGGTGACCACAGGAATTGGTCATCAAAAGTTTCATCACATTAGGTTGTGCAACAATCATGGTGGAAGTGTGAGGTAAAGAACTAGCAAAGATATTTTAGTAATTTTATGCATAGTAAAAATTAGGAAGAGGTTAACTATTAAATATTTTAAATCATTTTTTTAAAAGTTGATTTGAAGTATTTCTCTTACTAATTATTTTATAAACTAACTTATTCAAAAATTATTGTGAGTAATTGTTAACTTTTTCCAAAACAATTTTAAAAAAAAGTTAAACCAAACAAATTTTTAATTCTTTTTTATTTGTAACCATTATCATTGGTTGCATCTATAATTGTTTCATGCAGCTGAATCAAAAATCTGTGTACGGTATTCAGAAATGTCAACGTTACCCACCGACTGTGCCCATTTCAAGAACTGAACCTCAAATTCTTGTAATTTCTCTCTCTACTTTTTGTGAGATGGAGGAAATTTTCCCTATAGTTTATATATATATATATATATATATAATATAATGTAGGTTTACTCTCTAAGTTTTTAAATTTGAACATTAAAAAGGATTTAATATATATATAACTTTTAACGGTATGTATGTTTAATAAGTCTCTCAAGGCAATTATTGTCTACTAGGTCCATTATATATTTAATTTTTTTTTAAAAAATAATCATTTTAGTAAATTTAAAATTGAGTTTTATGCTTAATGAGACTTTCAATTTTGTGTCAAATAGAATTTTACTAAAGGGTAAATAAGTAAAGGATTTCTTAGATGCAAAATATAAAATTTAGAAAATTATTAGACACAAAATTTAAAGTTTTAAAAAATATTTGATACTTTTTAAAGTTTAGGGACCTATTTGAATCTAAATTTAAAATTCTATAAACTCATTAGACATTTTTTTTTAATGTTTAAAAATTATATAAAAGTTGAAACACTACACTTGTAATTTGACCAAAACAAAAATGAATACTAGTGGATGTAATTTTTTTTTTTTTTTTGGGGAGAAATAATGGATATAAACTAACTATTGAAAAGAATATTAAATTTCTCTAAAATAATACAATGAGGTGGGAGCTTGGGTGAATGATCTCTAGTTTTTTTTTTTCTTGCCTTTTAATCTTTAATTTATAAATTAGCTTGCTTTTCTAAAATTGGTTGGAAAAAGAAAAGTATATTAACTGAAAAAAAAATCCATTAGAATCTTTGGGACAGCTCCTATGAGTTATGAATGCCTCTAAAGTGTCAAGGTGACCTCAGCAGGAGGGAACTAATAATGGCAGCCTGCCCAAATGAGATGAGACTATAGAGAATTCACCAATATAATGGGAATGAAGTGGACTCATATGAATTACGTGAACAAAAAAAAAAAAAAAATCCAAATATTTTGGATTTTAATTTTTATCTCCCAAAAATCTTTTTTCTACTAAAAAAAATTAAGTTAAAGTATCATTTTGATCTCTATAATTTGAAGTTTGTTCAATTTTAGTTTCTGTACTTTTAAAAAATTTTAAATTTAGTCATTTGATCTTAATTTTTTCGAAATTGATTAAATAATAACAATAATTTTTATGTAAAGAAATATAATATGCGAATATGTTATCAAAATTTAAAGTAAAAATGTTAATAGATAATAAAAAGTTTTTTTATAAAAAAAAATCAACAATAATGAGACTAAATTTAATATTTATTGAAAGTACAGGGACTAAAATCAAACAATTGACAGTATAAAAACTAAAATCGAACCAACTTTAAAGTATAGATATCAAAATAATAATGTAACTAAAAATGTATTTCTTTTTCATTATAGCAACATAAGAGAACATTCTAAATTGAGCTAGTAGTCAAAGAAACTACCTATAAACTCATGGATTTAGGGGTCATGAAGTTTAATTTCATTGATAAGTAATTTAATAGTCCGTCTTTTAAAAAACATAGAGATTATTAGTTAATATATTTAGAATCCATTTGGATTAATTTTTTAAATGATTATAAATATTTTTTTCTTTTTTGTACTTATAGACACTTATTTAACCACTTAAAAATCAATTCAAACGAACTCTTAAAAATAAAATTATATTATAAAGGATCGTATATAATAAATCAAATATACCATTGGACTTGTATTGGTATGAAATGATGTCCATGTTAGTGAGATGAGAAGAAAGGCATGGGCTAATAATTACAATGTTGATTAAGCATATGAATTAATCATAAATAGTATAAACCATATGAAATACATAATTATACGATGATTTAAAGTTTAATATAAAATTGAAAAGGGGATGATTTGGTAGACAGACAAACCCCACTTAGTTCAAAAAGTGAATCTTCTCATTAATTATTTTCCCTTTTTTTTGGGGTGGAAAATGTTTGATTGAATTAAAAATATATAAAAGAAGATTGCAGAAATGGTAAGAAGGGAATCCAGTAATTATTGAAATCACATGGTTTGGAATTTGGGTAGGAAAGAATAATAGGTCTCTAAGAAGGAAAGGAAAGACAAGACAAAGACAATGTAATGCCAAATTTTATTTTCATTAGACATTTTTAGTTAACAATAATCTAGTAGGTTTTTCTAGGCCTGTCCTTCACTCCCCATGTTCTCTTCAATCTAATTATTTGTTTAAGGGAATAAGCAACTAATATTAACTAATTATATATGTTTTTCTCTAGTTAATTTACATACTTATGTTATATCTTACAATGTCTCTTACTAGGCTTAATCATACTATTTTACATTTATTTACTGTGGGTAGATAATTATAAATTACATAGTATGAGAGTTAAAAGGGGAAAAAAAAAAACAACAACAACAATGAACTTGATTGAGTGAAATTTATAATTATCTCGAGGATAAATATTTTTTCTGATAAGTTGATTTCACAAAGTATGGTTTTATTAAAAAAGATTTTTGGAAACCTTTTTTTAAATAATGGAGAGATTCAAATCACATATTTGACATTAACTATTATATGATAATTATGCATTTGTGCTATACTTTGCAATTTTTGGAGACTTTTTGTTTCCTTTCATAAGAAATTCTCACATAATTATTAATTAAAATGTTGTGATATAATTGTAATTTTAGAGGCATTTTTTCATTGATAAAAAAATTAATAAATAAATAGTAACAAAATGTAACTAAAGATGTTTTCAAATATAGCAAAATGAACTAATGTATTTACAAACATAGCAAAATGTTATTTTCTACCACTAATAGACATGTAACTAATATTGAAAAATATTTTTACCATTGTCATTTAAAATAATTATCCATTTAACTATCAGAATATTTGCTAATTTTTCTAAAAAAATAAAATATTTGCCAAGTGTTTCAAGAGAGATAATATAAATTAGTTACCATTACGTTATCTTTACTTTTGGCAACAAAAGTATATTAATTTATTAATTTATTTTTTTTAAAAAAAATAATAATAAATCGATAATTTGATAAGATTATATAAATTTTAAACCTTGGCTGGTGGTATGTATGGTAAGAAGATAGGCGTAATTTAAAAATGTGAAGTGGTTAAAGCACTTTGAAAATAAGAGAGGGAAACGTCCAAATAAGCACAAAGTCCCAAAAAAATGCAGGTAACGTTATGGGGGCACAATGCACAAAAACTGAGCATACACATACACATACACATACACATACACATTCACATTCTTTGATAACCTAATTAAGTTTATTTATTTATTTATTTATACGCACCCATTCCATTACTTTATTTCATGCCAAGGAAAATCACGTACGTCAACATAATATATACTTAAATCTTATTCATATTCAAACCATTTTCCACTTAAAATAATGCTTTGTTTAATATATATAAATTTGCTTTAATTAATTTCAAAATATATATATATATATATATATTTTGTTGATGAAACTTGCTTTAAGTTCAAAATACTTTTTTTTTTTCTTTTATATCGAATTATGATATAAAAAGACTTAGATATGAGAGGAAACTAATGAAGAGTATAAATAGATAAAAAGAATTAGACATGTTTGGGAGTTGATTTTAAAATGGCTAAAATCACTTTTGTCATTTTCAAAATAATTGTGAAATATGTTTTTAATCCTTCGAAATTAATTTTGATTATTGAAAATTGCATTGAAAAGTATAAAATTGAAAATTAAATTAATTTTGAGTGATTAAAGTGTGTTTTTGAGTGATTTTAACGATTTTAAAATTACTCCCAAATATATTCATTTATTGGTAGTATTGATTAAAATAATGAGAAAGTGTATATTATGGTAATATATAGTAATATGTGAGAGATTATTGATGGGAAGCATAAAGTGAAGGGCAGTGTGCTCCTCATTTATAGATGTTGGGTGTTCCCACAAATCTAAGGGCTTTGTAGCTTATGCTGTTGATCACATGCTTCCCAACAAACTCTCTCCACAATTTTTGCTTCTTTGCTTGCAATCCACAACTCACACACAAAACCACATTAATTATTATTGCATTCAAATGGGGTCCTCTATAAACTAAACTATGGGTTATTTAATATTGAAGGTGTGTTGTAAGTAATTTTGAACACGAGAGGCAAATATAAAAGAAAGTGCATAACAACATTATCATCTAAAATCGCCGATTGACCTAAAAGTTTAAGCTAATAGGTGAAGGCAAGTTTAATTCATATCATCTAACATTCTCCCTCACTTGTGAGCTTGAAATATGAAAGAGACCCAACAAGTAGAAATCAATTTTAAATGAGAAGGAAATAACAATGTAAGGGCTTAAACACAAGACCTCCTGAACCAACCTGCTCTAATACCATCTAAAATTGCTAATTGACTCAAAAACTTAATGAGTGAAGGCAAGTTTAGTTCATATCATCTAACATTAAAGAATTATAAATATAATAAAATCTACTTATGGTAGACTTTGAGAGTTAGATCTAAATTTTGTTATATTTTCAAATTCTTTTGCATTATGCTCATTCAACTTCTCTAAAACCCAAGAAGAAAATGGAAAGCTCTAAGTCAATCTTAATCATGTTAATGTATTTCTTTCAATTTTTTAAACTCTTGCTACACTAGGAAAATTATGATCTAATTTATGTATCGAAACATGTGTAGCAAGCAAAAGTTTGATGTAAACAACTTTTTTTAATTTGTACGTCAATCACTTCATTCTTCTGAATTACGAATTCAGGCACGTGCAAATAATCATCTATTTTTCTTGCCTTATTTGTGTGTGTGCATCTACCAGGACATATATGCTACTGAAGGAAGGGCCTATTATTATTATTATTATTATTATTATTATTATTATTATTATTTTTTAAGTTTTATTATTTTTTATTAAAAAAAAAAGATAAAATAAAAATAAACCCCAACCCACATTAGCCCAGCTCAACCCACTTTTCCAAGCCCAATCCACTTTCTTTTTAGCCTAGCCCACATCTCTTACAGACTTTCTCCAAATTGGCCCCTCAATCAATGGGAAAAAAAAGCCTTAACCTAAAAAAAAAAAAACCAACGGAACCAATCACACACCCTAAGAGCCCATATTGTTTATTAAGAATAAATATTAAATATATGAAATTTAAATGTCTGAAATAATTAATATATGTATTTGGATATATAAGATAACTAATATTTGAAAGTTAAATATATGTTTTTAATCCACAAATTTTGTATATGAAAACTAAAGTTAAAAAGTTAATTAAATGCAAAAAAAATAAATTAATGTAGCCATCAATTAAATTTAGCGTTAGATAATTCATTTTTATATGGATGGATTAAAAATAAAATAAATGAATATGTTTATATTAAACATAATTAAATCTTTTAAATTAATTATTAAAGATAGAATAAAATATTAAATTAAATACTTGATATTAATTTATTAATTAATTTGACTATATTTTTATTGTTCGAGGCATAAAAATTTCACTATTATGTAGTAAAAAGTTCATGTCAGATGGATTTTAAAATTCCATATATAATAATATCATAACTTTTAAAAAGTGAAATTTTGTGAAACAAATAAAAATATTAAATATCTGTCTAAAATTTTATGGAAAAACCAGGGAAACGAACATACTCTAAGGAACATACCTGATACAAGTCAGTTTTGGTGCCGGTTTTCCCACAAAATCGACACTGCTTGACTGAGGTACACCATTAGTGTTATTCAATAAATAAACTTAAATTTGTGTAAAACTAAATATTGTTGACATTAGTGAGTGTATAGAAATTGCTAAATTATCCAATTTCATTTATCTAAAAACCCCTCCATTAAAAGTCAACTCATTAAATTTGAGATGTTCTGGTTATGCCTCAACCAATTATCCCAATATTCAACTATATTGGCCTCGTTTCTTTTTTTTTTCTTTTTTTTTTCTTTTTTTTTTTTTTTTTTGAAGATGTTTAATTATGAATTTGTTTCGATTACTGAAGTCAACTTTTGGTCGATGAATTAACTAAGAAAACTGCCGAATCCAATGAAGCGAAGTGAATAAGTCAAATGAAAAGATTTTTAATGAGTAAACTTATCTTGTTATGAATTCCCAAATGGCATTCCCGCAGAGTTGTAAATCTCCAACTCCAATGGCTCGCTTTGCATCAGATTCCATCACTCTCCACCGAATTCCTCTCTGCTTTCGTATCCCTCAGCCTCTCCTTCAACCCTCCGCCGCCCGATTTCCATCTTCCCGCCGCCAATTTTCACCCCTAGCCTGCCAAACGCTTCCTGATTCTCACGACACCTCCTCCGCTCCGGTATATGCTTCAATTTCTTCTTCATCTCTCTCAATTTCTTTCTTTCTTATTATTTTTGTTCAATTTCCTTCAATTATTGAATCAACCAATTTAGCCCTAATTACCTGAAATCGAAACCAATTCATTTTCATGTCGCTTTCTTCTTCAGGAAAAATCGTCGGATGGTCCTGAATCAGTCGGTGACACTACCGGCGGCCAAGCCGCTAGTTCTTCAAGTAATCAGGGTTTTCCAGAGTTTCCCAATAAAGATATCAATAGACGAGTTGCAATCATTTCTACCGTTTCAGCACTGGCACTTTTCTCATCAAGTCGATTGGATTTTGGAGTTTCCTTGAAGGACTTAGCTGCGGCGGCTTTGCCTTATGAAGAGGTTTGGATTCCTCTTCGTTTTACCTGATTATGATCTCAAAATAAAGTAATTATAGCTCAGAAAGAAGATTCATATGATGTTTTGTTATTCTGATACTTGTTTACTTTTCATTTTTTGATGATGATTAAATGATTCAGGCTCTCTCAAATGGGAAGCCCACTGTTGTGGAGTTCTATGCAGATTGGTGTGAAGTTTGTAGGGAATTGGCTCCAGATGTATACAAAGTTGAGCAACAGTTCAAGTAATAATCTTAATGTTCTTTACTTTATGGAGATGTTATTCCATGTTTACAAGACTTTTTTTTCTTTTTTCTGTTTAAATTTGAGGAAGCTAAATAGATCTTTGGCCTTCCAGGGACCGTGTGAATTTTGTAATGCTCAATGTTGATAATACAAAGTGGGAGCAAGAGCTTGATGAGTTTGGTGTTGAGGGTATTCCACATTTTGCTTTTTTGGACAAACAAGGGAATGAAGAGGGTAATGTAGTTGGCCGACTTCCAAGACAATATTTGCTCGAGAATGTAGACGCTCTTGCTCGTGGAGAAGCATCGATACCTCATGCCCGTGTCGTGGGACAGTTTTCGAGTGCTGAAGCAAGGAAAGTGCACCAAGTTTCTGATCCAAGAAGTCATGGGTAGATTCTCTTCCTTTCTTTGAAGCATTAGGTCAAGTTGTCAATTCAAATACTCTCTTTGATAGATATTCCAGATATAGATAAGTCCATCTTATACCATATATCCAATTGTTTCTTGTATCATGGACATAATTTCTCCTCTTGATGGTAAATAAGCCTTTATTTCTCCTCTTGATTGTAAATTTAGTCTTTCTTTCTTTCCCATTGCTTTAATGTTAACTACTGGTAGGTTTAATGATTTAAAAAGGAAAAAACGGGTTTGAATCCTTCTTATTTGTGGTGTTCTGCGATCCATCTGTACTCAATTATGATAATCTCTCATTACTTTTTACTTTTGTACATGTTTGAAAAATGAAATTAAGTTATACAAGAATTGTAATCGAACAGATAAGCGAATCCCACTGTTTGGATCTGAACTTCATGTGAAGAAAATGTCCTATGCTTGGCATGTGGCATTCCCTAAAGATGAGCAAAGAATGCTTCACATTTCTGGAAAATGGCATCTTCAATTCTATCCATAAGGAGGTTAAAAACAATGACACAATGTAAGATTTTCCATAGGATACACAAATAATGGTGAAATGTAAAAGGTTAAATGTCCTACAAAAGAGCTTCCTCTTGTTCTTGTTCTTGTTCTTGTTCTTTTTCTTCTCTTTTCACCGTGCTACATTACCCAATAAACTATTTGTTGAAGGTGAGCTTTGTTCACTTAACCAAGGATCCTGTATGGAAACTGGGGAACTATCCATAACCTCCTCTACAGGAGGCAGATAGTCCTTAGTATGGTTGTTGTCCGGCGGGATTATCAATCTCTGGCTCCCCAGTCCTGCAAGCAGCCCGGCCTTCTTAATTGTAATGCTGCTTATGGATCTCTCGCTTA
The DNA here is from genome assembly GCA_002890555.2 of Lagenaria siceraria. Classification (NCBI taxonomy): domain Eukaryota; kingdom Viridiplantae; phylum Streptophyta; class Magnoliopsida; order Cucurbitales; family Cucurbitaceae; genus Lagenaria; species Lagenaria siceraria. The sequence continues at coordinate 8,008,661 of CM016485.1, read as the reverse complement.
CACTACGAGGAGATGAGCAAGCCGATCCTGCGGATGATGCTGCACAAAAATGCTCCTCCATTGATGTCCACCCGCTGCGTCTGATGCTTTCCAATTCCTCTGCTACTTCTGTCATCGAAGGCCTCATGTCACTGTGGAAAGCAAGGCATCTGAATGCAAGCTCAGCCACCTTGTGAATAGAGTAGAGGGTCCAAGCATCTCTATGTGGTTCGAGGAAAGGATCAATTAGTTCATCCACAGAATTTCTCCCAATCCTATCAATGGCAAGTGCAGCCAAGTTTACTTCACTCTGTGGACGAGTGAAATCAACCACTTTCAATGCTGTTATTATCTCTACTAGGACTACTCCAAAGCTATATACGTCACTTTTATCTGAAAGATAAAAATTTTGATGGTATTGTGGATCAACGTAGCCAGGGGTGCCTTGGGGAGCTGTTGAGACGTGTGATATTTCTGTCATACCAAGTCGAGAAAGACCAAAATCTGCAACTTTTGATTTGAAACCATGATCCAGAAGTATATTACTGGATTTGATGTCTCTGTGATATATTGGTGGATGCACAGAAGAATGAAGGTATGCTATTGCACGAGAAGTTTCGGCTGCTATAGTGAGCCGTGTTGTCCATGGGAGTCCATTTCCACGCTCCCTCTGAAGATGTTGAGAGAGAGTTCCATTGGGCATAAACTCATAGACAAGGATCTGTTGGCCTTCCTCAATGCAGCAGCCAAGCAAGCGGACCAGATTTGGGTGGCTCACCGAGGAAAGCAGTTTTATCTCATTCATAACCTGGTCAATGCTATTGTGGTCTCTATATTTGATCTTTTTTACAGCAACCCACTCATCCTCGTGAAGCCTTCCGGCATAGACTGTACCAAAGGCTCCAGTTCCCAGCCTTTGTTTCTCAGAAAAGCCATTAGTGGCTCTTTCTATTTCTTTGTAGGGGTATAAAGTAACACTGGAATTTCCAGCAGCCTCACTTAGAAGCCGCTTTGCACTCATCTGACCTTTCAGACACATTGAGCGGCGTCGGATGCAGTAACAGAGAAGGGTCAAGACAGCCATTAGAAAAGCCCCAACAACGACACCTGAGATTATAACTGTGTGTTAGATTAGAACCACAGGTAACCGATTGATGTGTTTTCCCTATAAATGAATACATACCATCTGATGAATAAGCCATATTATTTACATGTAAACGAAGTAGAGTATAGTTTACCTGCAATTAGAGCAGCAACTTTGCTTCCGTCACATGGGCCAGTAATGTATGTTGAAGTCTTGCACTTGTGAGAAACTGTAACAAATGCCAAATCACCCAGCAAAACAAATTAATAAAATAAGCAAATATATGCAGATTGACAAATAATGATTGAACAAAAAAAGTGACTTATGCTTAATACTTCTCACACTTGCAATTTTCAAGTACTTGATTCTCAATTAAGGAATTTTTTTCAAAAAAATTCTTCAGTTATCAACTCTCTTAGAAAATTAATTAGAACAAGAACAGCCAATTGGCAAATATGCTATGAAACAGAGGCCATGGCATGTTATGACAACTGGAGAAACGTCCAAAAAAAAAAAAAAGGTCTTACACTACTAGTCTTAACTGTACTGCTGCTTGTGGTAGGGAATTGACTCATAGCTGTCTCTCCCTCCTACCAAGTCTTACCACCTCAATGACTTTATAATTTTACTCTTAAAACAATGTTCCATTCTCTTTGACTTGTAAATTATCAGAAGCCTAGAGAGTAGGAACCTCATTTAAAACTCTAAATTGGCAACATTGATGGCGCATATTATGAGCTATAGTTATAAACAACCCACATAAAAATCCGTTGATGATGCATTCTCTCTTTGACCAATTCTAGATCATTCAGACAATTTGAAAAATTGGTACCACTTCTCTCTCCCTCCCTTTATTATTATTATTATTATTATGGGCACATGGCATTCGGTTTTCACACCTACGTGAATTTTCTGACTTTTCACACTAAAAACATATCCACCTCAAGCACCGATATGGCATATAGCCAAACTTTCAGAAATGTACAGAATTGACTTTCCCATTAACTAACAATATTTTAAAGGCGCCTCAAAATAAAAAAGATATATTATAAAAATTCTGAATTCATAGGAAAAAAATAGTAATTTAAAAAGAAGGAAAAAAAAAAGAGAGTAAAGGAAACAGAGAGAGAAAAAAAGGGAAAAAGCCGAATGAGCAGCCTTTGATTATTCTTTCAACCATTTGGAGCAATTTAATTTTTCGGAAAGATATAAAAGAAAAGTCCTAGTTCTAATTTTAGCTAGGTTGTACAGAATTCAACCACCATTTTTGCCACCGTCGGACAAATCAAATGTAAACGGGGAAGTAGGCAAATGGTTAACGAACCCTTCCCCACGACAAGGAGAAGCAGCATTGACTAGAAACGACAAGGTGTCGACCTCTAATTGGTTAACATGTGCCATTTTTTGTCGTTTATTTTCCCAATTTATCCCTGGAGATAGGTATATTAGGCTACCCACTAAAAAATTAGAAATAAGCAGCGACCCAATGCGTTGAATATTCAAATAACTCATATATAATATCTATTTTAAATAAAATAAGTTGTATGTAGCCACCGAATTCACTCAACGACTTACCTTTCCGGCAGCCGCCGCCGACATCGTCGTAAGCATTTCCTTCAAACCCTTCTATGCACTGGCAACGAAATCCTAGGTGCTCCGTCAAGCTGGTGATGTTCGTGGGATAGGCATTTTTTGAGCATCGTACGGAAGAAAAGGGTGAGATCCACCACTCTAACTCAATGACCCCAAACTCGACCTCGAACAAAGAGGATTTTGAAGTAAAATTAATGAATACAGAGGACAAAAGGGAGTTGCACTTATTTAAAGGAGGCAGAAATCCATTTTGCTCGGTCCTGGTGAAGCAGCTGAGATTATTACTCTTAAAGCCGCAGTCCGTCGGCTGATTCAGGCTGAAATTGGCCATTACTCCGCATGGAAGTGGTTGTTCGGTACAATTCAATAGGAGACTGTTGCGGAGAGTGGGCTTGTAGTCTTGGCTGGACAATTCTGAAATTGAATTGATAGAGATAGTGCACTCTGTAGGAAGCTTGATGAGGATGCTCCTTTCAGTAATGTTCTGGACCTGGAATCTGCCGATTTGAATCTCGCCATTTTCGCTGCAATTCAATTTGATTTGGCTCGAGTTTGAGAATCCAAACGGATGGCGTACAAATTCAGCCGAATTTCCGGTTCCGCAGGACGTTAATTCGGCGATTGTTAAAGAAGCCGAGAAAATTGCGAATATAACGATCGAAAAGTTTCGATGCAAAGTCATAGTTGACTGCAACTTACTCCAACTGAACAAGCAAAAAACAGAATCATCCCCTCCCTGCAAAAGAAGATTTATCTTCAAAACTAAGCCAAATCAGAATCAAATGCCTATTCTCGAACAGGAAATATGATCAGCAGAATTTGAACAGAAACTATAGAATTTCAGCAAGGTTTTCAAATGTGAACAAAGCAAACAGCTCTCCCCTCAAATCGATTTCTCTGAACGAGTTCATAAATAACCTAGAAATTTCAAAACTCTGAAATTAAATGAAGAATTTAAAGCAGGACTGCGATGCCGTTGGGAGGCCATCTATCCTAATAAATACTCTTCAGATGGAAGCAAATATCATAGACGAAAAAGAACGAACAGTTTCTACGGTCATAGCATTAATGAATTGAAAACTCTACCTCTGACCTCGCTCTTCAATGGCAGTAAATGCTCTGTTGATCACACTTGGAAGCTGGTGAGAGAAGTGGTCTACACGATCATTCAAGTCGATTTCAGAGGCAAATTTATAGATTAAGTTTTAATCGAAGAAAAATTTGATCCCCAAAATTGTTCTCAAGAATGACCCGAATCGCAAGGCTTCTTGATTTTGATGGAAAACGGAAAGGGAAAGCTGAGGAAAAGAGAGAACGAACCGTGAAATTCAGAGAGAGCTTCTTCTTCTACTTTTGAACGTCTTGACGAAAGCGTTTTTTTTTTATAATATGACCAACGTACCCTTTATCATTTTAATACACTCTTCTCTCCCCACTCACAACTTTAATCGAATTACGAAATTACCCCTGATATTTTGAACATTCTTCAATTTATTCCTTATTATTAATTTATTTTCCTTTTACATCATATATTCTTTTTTCTTTTTTATATATATGTCATCAATTTTTTTTATATGTATGCTCATAAATCTATTACCAGAATCATTTAAATGCAAAAGAGTTTCAAAAAGATAGATGAAAACATTTGCCATGTCTTAAAAAAAATATAAATGGGTTAGAGTTACAAATTTAATTTTTGAACTTTTAGGTTTGAATGTGATCGTATTGATATACGTTCTTCATTGTATTGTGTCAATTCTGATGGTTCGAAAATCAAAAGTCTCGTGTATTACTCAAAATGCTCTTGTTCTTACAATTCAATCATGCACTCGAATGAGTATTCTCTTACTCTTTTTCCTTTTTTGTGTAATTCAAACACTTCTTCCTCTTTTGATCTCCTCTCCTTTAAGATAGGATGGTTAGTGGTTTTGCTTAATGAAGATTTATTTTTTTGAAAAAAAATGTTTGTGTCAACCAGAATTTATTAGGCATAGAATTGAAAATTCTAGAGAGATGTTAGAAACAATTCTAGTACAAGTATTATGTCACTTGAGCTATGCTTATTTTGGTGATGTATTCTTTTTTTTTTTTTTAGTATAATTAATGATGCATTCATGCACTAGTAAATGATCATATATGCAATTAACTATATTTATATTTTACATTTTATTTCAAAACTTCTATGTTTAGCGATTTTCTTCTTATACAGCTATTGAAATTGTTTTTATAAACTAAATCTATATAAAACCATAACATTTAAATTAATAAACATACTTTTTATATATATATATATATATATATATATATATATATTCTGACAATATGTGGGGTGGGGTGGGGATTAAACCTCATACCTTAAAGTTGATAGTATAATTTTATGCCAGTTGAACTATACTACTCACGTTGACAAAAATAAATTATACTAAATTAGTGTGTAAATTACATGAATAGTCATAAATGACGTTCGTAGAACATTATGTAAATTTAAGCCAATTCCAAATACGAATCTTGTATATAAATAAAATTATTCTTACAATTATAATTAAAGCATCAGAAGATTCTAGTTATATAGATTCTCAAAAAAATAAATGGCTCTAAAACTAAAATTTTGTTGATTAAGTATGTGTTTGGATTGACCTCCTAATCGTTTATAAGTGCAAAACAAAGTGTTTATAAATACTTAGAAAGTTAATCTAAACAAATCCTAAACTTGTAATTTAACTATATAAATTAGGGCTCTTGAAATCCAAAAAAATTTTAAGTTACCACGAAACTATATATATATATAAGTAAATTATGTTCTCTTCATGAATTGGAAGTAATTTTTCCCGTAAAATATAAGATAGTTGAAGTTAACCTTTGCACTACAAGTCTACAACATGCTAGTAAACTAGTGATTACTACATGTTTTGATTACAAGTATGGGTGATATTTGGTAAAATAAAATAAAAAATTGAAAAATTTGTGAGATTATAATTATAATAATTTTGGATTGGTTATTGTAATATTCTAAAAAATCAATTACGAACTACTTTATCGAAATATATAAATAATCACAAACTTAATTTTCAATCTAAGCATAGCTTAATATGAATGAAAAAAATTACTTAAATTCAAATCCCCACTTCTCTCATTTGAATTACTGAATTGTAAAGAAAACTATAGTAGGAAGATATTATTTAAAGCTAAATGTCAATGCAAAAGAAAATGGGAATAAGGACCAGAATGCTTAAAAGTAACGAAATTTAGAGGAAATGAGAGAATATTATACAGCGAAGTTATGGCTTAAAAAAACACCTCATTTCAGTGTTATCCACACGGAGACTTTGATGTTTGTGGTTTTAAAAAGGAAAAAGAATTTAAAGGTTCATTGTGATTTGCCCTTTTCTCCCATCTAAAGATACTTTTTCAACATATTCTCTTTCTCCATTGTCAACATATATTAAATTTGGTTGTCGTTTCATCTTTTGTAAACTCACTAAAAAGACCCGCAATTTCCAATTACTATATAAAATATAAAATAATAAGTTAAATTATAAATTTGGTTACTATAGTTACAATAATTTAATCATTCTCATAATAATCCCCACACATGAAACTATTAATGAGAGGTTAATCAAATCGTAAGGACTAAATTATAATTATAAACTATAGGAACTAAATTCTAACGTTATCTAAAATATTGGGACCAAATTTACTACGTAACCTAAATAATATAAAACTAAATTGAATATAATTTAATTGATATAAAGTTTGTATTATTGACTTCGAGGTCAGAAGTTTGATTCCATCATTTCATGTGTTATGAAAAAAAAAGAAGAATACAAAAAGGGAAATGATATTAATTTAGTCCTTGTTTTTAGCAAGGTTTAAAATTTTGATGTTGATGGAAATGTCAGAGGTCTTAATTTTACGAAATTTTCGATGGAAATATCGATAAAATATCAATTTTGATGAATATTTCTGTATAAATTTAAATTAGTAAAGAAACATTTTATTATTTTTAAATAAATAAACATGTCTATTATTTATATCATATTTATATTAGTGGCATTTCGATGCTTATTTTTTGTGTTTCGTGGATTTTTCTACGATATAATGGAAATATCGATTCACCCCTCACATCGGTATCAAACCTATGGAAACGTTGAAATATCGATGGAAATATCGACATATCGATGGAAATTTAATACTATGATTTTTAGACAACCATCTAATTTATCTTCTTTTTTTTCCCCAATTTATGTACCTTGAATTTTATTTGATTTCTTAGTCAAATTCTAAAAATATTATACCAATTTTAAAACATTACTTTTTTTATTAGAAAAAATCAAAATCTGAATTGGATTTTAAAAATATGTTTTAAAGGTAGACAATAAACCAAAGAAACCAATAGGTCATAGTAGTATTTATAAAATTAATTTTCAAAAGTCGAAAATTAATAATCAAATGATTACCAAACACGACTAAAATATTTGAAAAAAAAAAAAATTTTAACATCTGAGCGTGAGTTAATTTTTACTTTAGAGACCCTTAATTTTTCATTTTATTAGACTTTAAAATTAAATAAAGGTTGTAACTTTTACTCTATGTTAAGGATTCTGTGTTTGAAAAGCTATTAAAAAGTTTATTATCATGTATATTCAATTGACTAAAAACAGAGATAGAATTTAAGCGACTCTAATTGAATACTTGTTGTAAATTAAAGTTTTGAAGAGCTTAGGTTTAAATGTTACTCTGATTGCATGGTTAATTTATTTTAAGCATTGGTTCATTATATCCCTGTACTTAAATTTCCACTTCGATCTCCCTTTTCTTAACTTTTATTAGTCCATATACTATAATGCAAAGAGAAAAGGCAATCAATTGGTCGGATCTACTACCAATTTGAAAATTTATAGGACAAAATTTATATCCTATAAAAGAGTAATCTCATTCTCATTAATTATATGTAGATCTTATCGTATTTTGTGAATTAATTTACATTCTTAGGAGTTGTCTATTATCTATAAATGAGACACACAAACTTTTTATTAATTATTTTATAATTTTTTTATCGCTCTCATTTTCACTACCAATAATTTTGTTTCGAATAAAAAAAAACTTATTATTTATCCATTTTATTACCTTTAATCTTTTAGAAAAGTAATTTTTACTTAATTATTAAATATTTAATTATTAACTAATTGTTAAAATAAAATATCTGAATTAGATAACACAAACTAACTAGATTAGTAAGAAGTTGATGTAACTAAAATTAATTAGTCAAAATCTTTAAATATTAAAATTGAAAATATTACTATAAACTAAAATCATATTAATAAATAAAACAAAACTTATTTTTTAATATTATAGTTTTAGTGAAAAGTTATATTGACCTTTTTTTTTTTGTAATGCATTTTAATTAGTTAAAATATTAAAAGGGCATCTTCGTAATTTTAATATATCTTCTTCTGGAAATCTCTGGTAAACAACATCAATGAGCTTTTAATTTCAATTTCAATAACTCAAAGTAAACAATAAAAAAAGGAATAACATTATAGTTTGGATTGATTTTATTTCAATTCTGGGTAGGTAAATGGGACTAACTTTACAAAATTTAAGAGTATAATATCGATGTAGAAAATTTATTAAATTATTTTTTAAAAATAAATTAATAAATAAATATTTTACATTTTTTTAAATAAATTAAAAAAAGCTTGTATTTATGTTATATTCACATTAGTGATTTTTTAATGTTAAATTTTATTTTAAAAAATAACGATTAAAAAGGAAACAAAATTTAGATCCCAATGACTAAAAATAAAATTGGATAATAGAAAAGGTCAGCAACGGGAAAAGAGGAGCAGATTTTTGGGTGGGAATTGCAAATTGCATGGAAGTGAGAAAGGAAAGTGGCCTGGTGGACGCGGAAACGATATAGAGAAAGTCAACGAGAAAAATTATAAAGTAATTGACCAATAAAACCCAACAAACAAACTACTTTTGTCCACAACACCATCACCTCACCTTTTCTATTCGTCCATTATCCATCTTTAGTGCTACCTCCTAATCGCCCCCTTTTTTCTTTTCTTTTCTTTTCTTATATATATATATATATATATATATATATATAGTTCTAGACATGATGAACAGTTTTATCCGAACTAATGTTAAGAGAAGAAAACTTTTACTGATATGGTGTTTAGCTAACCACACCTCGATATTTAAATAAATTGTAGAAATTAAGTGGTGTTAATTTGAGCTCGGGAGTAGTTTGTGATCCTTTAATGAGGAACGAGTCCTCATAATTATAGTGTAGTTTGTATTGATAGTTGTGTTAGTATTGTATGCCTATTTTATTTTTGTATATATATATAAGACAAATAGGTGTCAATTTGGTAGGCCAAGTATTTCCCTTTAGGTACTTGACTTCTTTAGCTCGACTTGGCAAGTATAGTGCATTTTGAAATACGACTAAAGTCCCACATTAACTAGATAAAAGGATGATAATGAGTATATAAGTGAAAACAAATATCTTTCACTGGTATGAAACAAAAAGCAAAGTCATGAGAGTTTTATGCCCAAAGTAGACAATATCATATCATTGTAAAGATAACAAGTGGTATTAGAGTCATGCCCTTAACTTGGCCATGTTAGTACAATTCTCGGGTGCCCAACAAAGATGTAGTGGAGCCTCGAAAGTAGTCATGGTGTGATCCGTGGTTGAACTATATCAAATAGGCAGTGACCTAGATAAGAGTTAGACGAATGGATGACTATTTGAGGGGAGACTTGATTGTTCTTTAATATCTTTGAGGGTAGGATTGTTGGGAATGCTACCCAAGTCCCACATTGGTTAGATAAGGGGATGATCATGAGTATATAAATGAGGATAACTATCTTCATTAGTATGAGGCATTTTGGAGTGAAACCAAAAGTAAAACCATGAATGTTTATGCCCAAAGTAGAAGATATCACATCATTGTGAAGATATTTGGAGGGTTGTTGTCCTTAATATGGTGCGGAAGTGTAGGAGAGGTTTAAAAGGGCTTTACTCATAACAACTTTTTAAACCTCTAAATTTTAATTCGATGATTTTTTTAATTTCATCTATTAAACTCTAAAATGTTTAATTAATTTTTTTTATTCTAATATGTTTTCATACCACAGCATTGTTAAACACATATATGAATGTTCAAACTAGCTTTTTCCACGATTCTCTATTTTTTTTTATTACAAGTATGACAACTACGGAGATGTAGGATCAAACCTCCAACCTGATCTAAGGACGGAGTCATGTTAATTACCATTGATCTTAGTTCACTTTGGCCACGGTTCTCCCATTGTCTATTAAGAGAATAATTAAAATTTCAATATGATTTATAGATCCATTCATAAATAAATATTATCTCATATTTTTAGTAAGATAAATATTGAGTAGAGTCTTAATCTAAATCACATTCTAGTCTAAATCCAAAATAGGCAATATCCTTTTAGAGTAGAAATATGGTTAACCCAATTCTCTAATATTAACATGTTAACAATGAAGAGGTATATTAGTTAAAAGAAATTTAGGTAAAAAAACTTCAATGGGCATTATTCTTACTTGCAGTAAGAAAAAAACTACTATAATATAGTAGTTTTTAAGTGTTACGCCACTTATAATTTGATTTCACATATATTTTAAAAGTTCATATTACAATTTTTAGAATAATGAAAAATACTATTCACTAACCAAATTTTTCTTGCTCTTATTTTTATGATAAAGTAACAAAGTGTTCAATCTAGTTTACATTTATAACTTTTTTTTTTAAAAAAATGTACCGATATTAGATATTCCTAGAATCTTATATTTTAAGAAAGTTGAGATATGAGAGAATCGTTCATACCGCATTTTCTTAATTTTAAATAAATGTAATATTAAACATGGTTAAGTTAAGGGTATGATTGTAAATTAACATGAAAACGAACGTTGAGAGAGTCGTCCTCATGCAAAACACGGCGCGGAATCGGATAACATCAGCGGAAGTCTTCCGCCGTATCTGTGAAGAGGAAATTTCGAATGGACAAAACTACCCTCAGAGCCAAAATTATTGACCGGAATATTCCTCGAATTTTGACTTTTCATGAAGGAAAGGATAAGAATGTTTGAACTCTCCATTTCAATCCACATGCATCAGAACTAGAAATCAAACTTCAAGTTGCTATTTTTCAACTTTAATAATTAAATATATAATTAACAATACATATAACATCTTTTTTCTCTAAAAAATAAATATTTTGTTGAAGAGGAATTTTACTAATATCTAGCATCCATATTTGAAAAGATTGCAATTTGTATGGTATGGCATTATTCTAGGGGGTGGGGAAGAGGGTAAATTTCCCCATTGATTTGTGTGTATATATATATATATATATTTGAAAGTGATATGGACCACCTTTCGTTATTTGTGATGAGACAATTACTACAATACTTAATTAAAACTTCGATAGGATTATTCAATTAGGGCTTAAGAAATTTTATTTCCACGTGATAAAGTAGATCACAGTTACATAAACAAAAAGAGATAAGATAAAAAATGACACCACTTGAGATATGTATTGGTTCGTCTAAACTTTGAAACTACATCAAATATTGCACAATTTACAGACTCTACTAAAATATTGTGAGATTATTAACTACATTGAGATTTGACGATAATTTAGATCTACAAAGAAAAATTTGTATTAACACCATGACCATAATGGAATGGTAATTGGCACTACTAAAAATATATTTTTGCTTATAGGTACATGTACACATACTTTTACCTACACCTACGTTATATTAATGAAAAAAACGAAGAAATTTTAGACGTTATATTAGTAATAGAGGGACCGAAACTCTATTAATATATATATCCGGTAGGTTTAAAATTATAATGAGCAATGTGTATGGTAGTAAAAATACTGTGAATATGGTCTTAAGGCTTTTAATTTGATTATTCAATATTATCATCTTTTCGTTTTGTAGTTTCCATTGTTTTTATTGAGGTGAAACATAATGGAACTAGTACAACAAATTTCCTTACCAAGATACTGTATTTAGTTTTTGTAACTTAGCCTACATCAGCATTCATAAATTTATTATATTCAGGAAATTATTTTATTTTGACTAATATCCGTTTTGATCTATTTTAATAATGAAGCACAGATAACCAACTCTTTATGGATATGAGCGAAACTTACAATTAGTAGACTATTTGAAAGAAGAATTAATGGATTAGAGGTGTTTTTCTTACCTAATAAAAAAACATATATAAAATAAGTTTTTTTTTTTTTTATTTATTTTATATATAAAAAAATAGATAAAAATAAGTTAAAGGAACAAAAATTCAACCTTATTAAATGACGTGATGAATTTCTGCCCATTCTTCCAAGGTAACATTTTTCTGCCCAAGCCGTGTTGGGTAAGGTTGATTAAGGATGTTTTTTCTTTTGTTTTCTTTTGGTTTTTTGTTTTTATATATATATATATATATACTCACACACAATATACTGAGGGAAATTACTGTAAACAAACAAATATTAAACCAATTATAAATATAGAAAATTTTTACTGTCTATTAGTGATGGACTGCAATAGAATTCTTCTATCACGGTCTATTCCTGATAAACAATAAAATTTTTCTATATTTATAAATAATTTGGCTCATTTTTCTATCTTTGAAAACAACTTATATATTAAGTTAACATTTTTATTAGCTGTCGTTTTGTAAAAATAATTAAATTTATCAATTTATATTATAAAGGAATGTTGAGGTATTAATCAATATAAATCTTAAGTTGATAGGTTAAAGTAAATTTAATTATATCAATACTTCAACACTCACTCACTTATAGGTCAAATAGGTAAAAAAAATTAATAGGGCGAATTACAAAAACCACTCCTAAAGTATAGAGGTAATTGCAAATTCCCTCAAACTTTCAATTGTAAAAATTGAGTCCTACAACCTATACAAGTGTTAAAATTGGACTCTCAAATTTACATAATTGTAGAATTTCTAACAATGATATAAGTTTGAGGGTTCAATTTTTTTATCAGTTAGGTCCAATTTCTATAACTATTATACGTAGGAGGGTCCAATTTTAATACTTGTATAAGTTTAAGGGCTCAACTTTTTTAGTTATTTGTTGTAGTAATTTTTTTTTCTTCAAATACAAATCAATATGTCCAATTTTTTTCCCTAAATACAAACTAAAATGTTCAGTCTTAGACTAAAAAGTCAAACCAAACTAGTAGCTCGATTTGATTTTTTTGGTTTTTCGTTACAGTCCTAGTGACAGTAACTTAAAAATATAATACTGTAACTTTTTGGCAAATGACAAAGTGCAAGGCTATTTTTTTTAATTCATAGTTTAGCCATTAATTAGTATTTAACTTTCCTTTTCTTTTCGGTTTTTTTTTTTTTTTTTTTTTTCCTGTGAGATTTGATGCTATTTGGGCTTTCGGTGGGCTGGTCATGGCCCAGTGGCCCCCTTTTCATTCAATCCGAGGCCTATTGTTTTTAGGAAAGGCCTTCCATATGGAAAATTAGAGAGATCCATTTTTTAATTTAAAAGAAAACATATTTACTAGAAATGCAGGACTGAAAAAAGAAAAAAGAGTTAAATGTTTGGGTAATTGTAAGTAATAACTAACAATTTCATAGATAATAACTAAGTGTATAATAATATTTTTAAAAATTACAAATATAGCAAAATGTTTAGTCAACTTTATTGTTGGGCCACTTCCCTAATCCTAACTCATCAATGTCATATATTAATTATAATTAATAGGATGTAGATTTTTAACCTTTTGCCAAAATTATAATTGGTTGATCCTATGTGTTAAACTATATATAATTAATAATAACATATCATTTTGGTGGCTATATCTTGGCTATATTTTGAGTTTATAGTTTATACATTTAAAGTTTCGTATATATGATCCCGTTAAAGGTTTGTGCTCAAAATTTATAGGCCAACTTTTTATTTATTTTATTATATGTATATATAAAAGTATAGGCCAAAGGCTATTTGCATAAATAGCCAAATATTAAGATTTTTTTATTTATAATTTTTATCTTTTGTGAAATTTAGTCAAAAGTTACCCATCAATGAGATCTCAACGAACATACTAATCAATCATTATTGAACTCATGTTTTTTTTAATTAATTAAAACACAATAACTAAAATTAATTAAAACACAATAACAATAACTAGAAAGAAGAACAATACTCTCAAGATGTATCACCTAAATCACGAACAAAGAAAAAGAAAATTAAAAAAACATTTAAAAAAGAATTAAAAAGTATTTGCCACGTGTGACAAAACGTGATTGGAGAGTTGAGCGGGAAGCGCAAAAAAAAAAAAAAAAAAAAAAGCTTAAATGCACTAAATTTTTGCACAAAATAAATTAAGAAAATATATGGATATTTTTTTGAAAAATTATAAAAACAAAAAATTTAAATTAGTTAATAAACATTTTATTATTTTTAAATAAATAAATATGTCTATTACATTATATTTATTTTGATGTTTATTTTTTTGTGTTTCGCGGATTTTTCTACCATATAATAGAAATAATCATGTCGATGTCGAACCTATAGAAACATCAAAATAAAATTTAATATATGAGTATAGTAGTATTTGTAATTATATACTCTCAAACTTTTCATGGTAAAAGCTAAATCCTCAATTTTTATAAGTTTGAGGGACTAATTGTAGTTATGGAAGTGATTTTTGCAAATTGGCCCATAATTGATAATAACAAAAAAGATTAAAGTTCAACCTTGATCGTTAAAATTAAAGGTTGCATTGCAAGCAAATGCATTCAACTTCATTTAATTTACATGAAAGAAAGTACACCCAAATTGGAGGAGAATTGAGCATCACCAAAAGCATCCACGATTTAATTACCCAAAAAAACGTCGTGATGTTGCAGCCACCACTTCTCCGCCTCATCGGCCGTCGCATTTGCAACCTCAGAGCTGCCGTCGCCGCCTCTGACAAGACCTTCAAAAGTCCTCTTCACTTTGTTCAATCGCCTATAGAAACGAATACGGCGAAGAACCACATCTCTGTCCATTTTGCCACCGGATTTCAAGAGAAGCTGACTCGAAACGACGCCGTTGCTGCTGAGATCCGAATTTTGGGGATTCTGAGTCTCTGAGAAAGATGGTTGTGGAGATTTGGAAATCATGAAAGCCATTTTTGTGTTGTGGAAGAGAGATAATTACAGAAATTGGTAGGATTTTATAGAATGAAGAAAGTGGAGATTTCAATTTGATTTAATGGATTTTTTTTTTTTTGTTTTTTTTTGTTTTTGTTTTTAGGTAATAAAAAAGCCAAAATTGGTTTTCCTGTGGGTTTTGAGTGTCCCAGGTTTTAGAAAATCAGTGGGTTTTTGGTTACTCAACAAATTTACCTAACTCTTTTCTTTCTGCTTCTTACGCCTCCATCCCTCACAAACTTGCATGTTTCAAGAAAAGTTTTACTTCATAGTCTCAAAATTGGATTATTTTTTTCTTTTAAAAAAATTATTTCTCAACTTGGCTAATTTGTGAGATCTGAAACCTCCACAACAGAGTAGTTTGTTGAATCAAGGATAAAACAAGATCGCAAATATTTGTGAAACAAATTAATCAAAAATGCCGACGCAGGTAAAAGGGAGAACGTTACTCTTTTAACTCTCCTCATATTACTAAGGTTACAATATCACTTTAGTTCAAACAAAAGAATAATCCCATAAAACAAAGGAAAATTACTATAAACAGAAAAAATATCAAACTATTTACTGTCAGCGATAGACAGTAAAATTTTTATATATTTATAAATATTTTAGCTCATTTTTCTTTATTTAAAAATAACCGATAAAACCAATATGACAAACCTTTATAAAGAGATATTTTGCCATTTAAAATAATTATTATTTTATAAATAACAAACCAATCACATAATTACAAGTATGTATCCTATTAAGATTGATCGAAAGTACATCTTAAAAGAGGTTTCATTTGATCCATAGATTTGTTTATTCATCAAATTTAGGAATGTAACCAATTTTTCATTAGTTGAAATTGAAGCTCCAAGTTCAAATACAGGTTAGGAAAAAAAAAAAAAAAAAACTTTTACAGCGTAAGAGAATATTAAATGAGCAAGTTAAGTTGCCCCTTAAAATTAATTTTTTTAATATAAATATATAAAAAAATTTAGAATATAAAGTATACCTTTTTTTTTTTTTTCCTAATAAGAATTATAGCTTTTTATGAGTATTTTTTATTCATTTTCATTTATATAAAAAAACATTTAAAGAATAAGTTTAAGCAGAAAAATGCTATATATTTGTTATTATTTTATGTGTAAATTTTGAATATTTCTAATTGGAATTATTAAAAGAGATGTAGAATTCAAATGTATATAAAAAAAATTAAATCTAAATACTTTCCTTGAAGTGAAGAAAATAGATTTGTTTTTATATCATTAAAACATTGAGAAACCCTACAATATTTAAACAAAATTTAATATCTAAAATCACCTTTAATAAAGAAAAAAAGAGTGAAAAAGACTGACAAAAGATAGTTTGACTATTTGACAACACTACCACAATGAATTAAAAAAAAAAAGCACTAAAGAGTGGACTCAAATCCAATCCCAGATCCACCGATGGTTTACATTATAATCAATATTGAAATCTTAACCTTGATTATTTAATGATTTAATTTAACACTTTAATTAATAAACTCACGTTTCGTTATTTACTAATTAAGTTTAGATGGTATCTAACACTCCTTAATTTCAATCAGTAATTTTCTAATATTTTTAATACATGAATAAAATTTTACAGAACCTACGACGAATCAAACCGTCTACTAAGGATAGAGAAGCATAATGGTATTTTGCATCTCACTTAGAATAAACTATAGGTATATCCAGCCTTCACATGTTTTATTATAACTAACCATTTCTTGTCTTTCAATCTTTAAGGAAAAAAAAGTAGGGTCCCCTACTTATTTACCTGTGAGAGTAGAGATTCGAAAATTTGACCATTTAGTTGATAATTTCAAATGGAAAGGTTTAGGATCAATATTATCCATATTTTAAATATATCACATATAGATATATTTGTTTAAATTCTATGCCACAAAAAAGAGAGGAACAATCACTCTTTCCTAGATGGTAAGATGCAGGTGATTGTTTTTACTTAAGAGACCAACCCAAACGTTTGTAATTTAACAATAGCAAATTGAAATTAATAGTCAATCGACGAATATCTACTACCATTCTACTAAGTTCGAGACCTTACTCTAGTCTACTCTTAGAGTTTATGGGGGTAAAGTTTCCTATATGAATTAGAGGAACTTTGACCAGTGACATTCTTTTCTGATATGCATGTGTTTAAGCCATCATTAAAAATGGCCATATCAACAAGGTTTCATGATATATTTCAAAATTTGATGTCTTTGACAATCTGATTTGGAAATTACCTTTAAGATCTACACTACTTTTGAGAGAACCTTCTCAATGTTTTATCATTATGCAGCAGATAATTTATTTCGCGCAAAGATATACAGTGCATAGATGTAGAACAGACAACAAAATTATTTTTTGTCATTATCGTCAAGGAGAGTCAACAGGAAGCCGCTTACAATCCGCCGTACAATAGGATAAGGGATATTACGGCACAACATACCATCAATATATGCTAAGATACCAGACATCATAAACTTGCCAATTCCCTTAGTCCAGATGAACTTACCTTTGGGTTCCTTGCCAGTCGGAACTAACGCAAGATTGGTTTCTTGACTATCAGAGTTTGATTCTTTGTTCCGAGGAATCCTGACTACAATCTGGGCGACACCTTTTCTCAACATACGGATTGCAAAACTTACAAAGAGGTGTTCACTGAGCGTTAGCACTGTAGGCCCAATCTTCCATTCCTGAATGAAAGGTGCAGAAAACATTGGTCAGTAACTGAATTTTGCACTGTGTGAACTTGATATGTCAGCAGTTCAAATGATACAGATATCGAAAGAAAAGAAATAACATTGAATGTAATCGCAGTTGAGAGAGTGCGGAGCTTCAATTTCACATGGCCATCCAATTTTCATTTGCTTATAGTAACTAATGGGCATTTGGGCCCCAATTACGTGCCCCATGGTTAATATCATAGAATAATTAATGTATTTGATCAGCTCTGTTTATTCATTTTATGTACTTGAGTCACTTCTTGTTTTTAAGTTAGTCAGTAGCTTTAGTTTTAGGCTAACGGCTAAATAGAAGCACTTTTGTATTATTAAAGACACTTGATTCATAATAAAGAACCTTCCTCTATTTTGTCTACTTCAATAATGGTGTGACCTTAAAGCATTTGATGTCAGAAAAAGATATCAAATATCCTTATAAGGTGGCTTCCATAGTTTACTCTGGACTAAATAATATCTTGAATCACAGCTTACCCAATCTGATTATTGGAGCAATGGTGATTACTACTGTCTATTTATTGATTCCCCTGGTCACAAGATTTCTTCCATCAAATGTGCTAAGGTTGGTTTTCTATTAGTGACAGATCTGAATTAGTAAGTAAGCCTTGAACAATAAACTATGTACTTCTTGCAGACAGCAAAATTTTAATTGGTATAGTTTTGGAGCACTGGATCTTGTTATATGTTTCCATAAGATCTAAAAATGAATTAACTGACTTGCACTACATCAAGAAGCAATTTCTTGTATGGTATGAGATAAATGAGTTAATTTACTAACCAATCTCTTATAACGCTCCAATTTGTCACTCAATCAATGTGACACTTGGGCACAATACCCTTGACAAACCAAATTATCCCCGTTATGTTCCTACATCATACCTTAGTAGGCCGTGGCCTTTAGTCTCAAATTTGAGCTAAGGAGTTATTAAACTCATTCGCTGTTTTAGTTCTGCATTTTTTGCCTCACTCAAGTGCTGTTTAAAAGGTAAATTGTGATTTTATTTCAAGTGCTTAATGGACAAAGTTAAATGTGCTTGTGATCTAAAAATAGATCAAAGACTCGGAAGGTAATAACTATGAACCATACTTGTACTGGTCTACGGACTCTCCACTATTTTGGATATGTGAATCCATGTGGAATTCAATTTTTAATGATCATGAGATTTGACTAAGAGGTCATAAGCTTAAATCCCTCCCCAGATTTTCTTGAACTAAAAAAAAAAAGAGAAAAAAAGTACATAAATATAACGTCTAGAATATTTATGCATAACAACAGTAATCTGCACATCCACGTAAATTAGAACTTCTAAAATATTATGCATGGATGGGAAAAATCATAAAAAATTAAACAGAATGAGTCAATAAAAAAACCCAGGATCAGTTCTGGAAGATTTTATCTTCAAAGTTATAACAGCATATAGCTTAAACTCTACCATGAAAGTTTAGTCATACATTTGAATACCTAGTTACCAGTTTCAGAACAGAAAACAAAGCTAGAAAATGTAATAGACATTGATAAGCTTACACTTTCACGTCGAAGATGGTGAAAAGGGTGACTACTCATTCCTGAATCTCCCTTTAACAATGCTTTGCTAACAAGAAATCCTTTCACATGTTCCACGATCTCATTTATCAGAGGAGTGCTTGGGGGAAGATTTTTTAGGATAACCTGAATGCATGCATAATATTATTTGAGTTCTGAAGCTTAGTTATGAGGGCTGTCAAATCAAAGGATGTACAGTCTGAAAAATCAAGATGGTAATCAGGTCATAAATATTTTGGTTTGGCATGATTTCATAATATAGTATCTAGGCCATTAATGTACCGTCAAGATTAGTGCATCAGAAGAACCTATGGTCTTGGGCAGAAAATTTCTAGTGAATGTGTCCATAGTCATCAAATATATAAAGAAAGAAATTCTTGATCAGCTCCTTGTATACCCGCTAAGACATACCTGATTGTCAATGACTCTAACTCTAAGATATTCTTGTCTGTACATTGTATCCAGCATAGCTTGCAGGTAGCCTTCAATGTATAACTGCAGCCATAGAAAAAAGAGGCCGTTATGCAACTATATCATGTTTGCAGAATGCTGATATCGACTTTCTGGAATTAATAAAATAAACCATATTACCTAAAAAAATCCACAATCTGAAGATAAAAGAAGTTATATTTATGTTTCTCCCCAACATTACACTGCAATGTCAGTGTGATGTTATATTTTAATTATACTAGTCGTGTTACACATTGTCTTCCTTCCTTTCTCTCTATTTTTTTTTTTGTTCTTCGATAAAATTATACTTCATTAGAACTTTTGTGGATGTCAATAATAACACGAAATAAAAAAAATGAACAAATTTAGGAAATAATATGTAATGGTATTTTCACCTACGAACATACCATACTTTGTATGACTGCCACCTGAGCACAACTTAACTAGTTAAGAGATTATATCTCTTCGATCAAAAGGTAGACGGTTTGAATCCTCACCCCGCATGAGTTATACTTAACCAAAAAAACAAACCGTCACCCCGCATGAGTTATACTTAACCAAAAAAAAATTGTATAACTAATATTACAAATCAATTAAGTCTTGATATATTTATATTATTGAGTTTAGTAGTGTATACACTAAGCAAATAGCCAAGATGGCCAACCCTCGTCTACCTGACTGTCTGTCTGTATATGTGTGTGTGTGTATATATATATAAACCTTTTGTGCTTCTCCAATTTCATCTGGTCGTTGAAAGTACCTTCAGTAATGTTTGTCTCCGTTTTTTACAATTTTACATTTCCTCATTCTTTAGGAGTGTAAAAATTTCTGGCATCTCCTATGACATATTGTACGTTGAAAACACAATAGATGGCTCTTTGAACCCTGATCTGAATCTTTGGGAAGAAAATTAAAGCTAACAAACCTCAGGGAGCCGAAATGGAGGAAGAAAGATCGGTGTGAAAGAGTTGGGATTGATGATGGGGATAGAACTGAGCAGGATATGAGGTTAACCATTGAAATTCTAAAGGCCCTAGGTTTAGCATTGTCAAGTTCAAGAACATGTTCTTTTGGCATGATCACTGGTAAGGATCAAGATGCTTTAAGCTAAAATTTCCTAGACCTTTTGCCTTATCAAGTCAGCAAGACAGTAGAACATGTGATCAGTTGGACAGAGAAGGAAGCACTTGAGCCATTTCCTTTAGGTGCCCAACCAGAGAGGGATGCAGTGAGCTCCTTCACCACTCTCCTTCAGAGAAAGAACCTACATACAAGACCATCATTCTTAGCTTCTAGATGAAGATGACATTTTATCTGTTAGATCCATAGTGAACTCTCTCTCGTCTAGCATAATTAGCAATACTTGCTCACTCTCTTCTGCAGAATCTTTGAAAGTCGAAGCATCACAAAAACTGTAAGGGTTTCCTTCGGTCATTATCACTGGAAGGACAACGAAGCTGATAAAATTCGAAAGTGTATTTTCCCCCACAATTTAACAGAGAACAATATATCATGTGTGAACAATGAAAATTTAAAAAGACGCAAGGGTATCATGTGATGATTGATTATGCAATTAAAGGGGAAAGTAATCCAAAAACATCTTTTGAGATATTTTCTTTAAGATGTAAAAGAACTATGAACTGTATCAACGTCTGTAATTGCATGAGATACTACTTGCATATTCAACTTGAAGTTATCCATATTGATCACGAGCAAGGAATAACATTGACTAGTACACCACACACATTACCTCATCAACTCCTGGGTTTTGGTCAAGTTTGATATTTCTATCTGGACCACCTTGCATCAAAACACTCCCAAGTAAAGATGGCTCCATGGCTATCTTTAGTATTCCTTGGTGAAATCCACTCACCTTCGAAATTGCAGGAACAACCAAAGTCTTAATTTCTGATATTTTATTTCAGGTCAGGTGAAAAATAGAAAGGAAAAAACAAAAAAAAAAAAAGAAAAGGAAAGCATAACACATGTACTTGAATAGAAAGGTTATCTACCATTCCATTAAAACCATTTGCTTCTGCTCCCTTGAGAACAGAGTCTGAAATTTCAGTTATAGCAGCAAACATAACATTCGACCCTGCTGTCCTCAACTGTAAATCAGTCTAAATCCAATTAGACTTTATCATTGTCATGTAATCAACATGTATGCAGACTATCAGACTCACAGTTTTCCCTAGATCTCCAAAATAGCGTCTGGTACCTGACCCCCTTTTCACATCAATACATTTCTTGATAAGCTTGAAAGCCCCTGCTCTCAACAGCCAAGCAGTAATTGAACATTAACAAACATAGACTTTTAAACAATTGATAGAACCATCTTCGATCATGAATGCAACTGACTATTGGAAAGGTTAAAAATGGTAAGTTCAATTTGAATTTGGCAAATAACTATCTGCTTTACCTGGAAAACCCATAAACCCACGAGAGGGATCAAAAAAGACATCTAAGGAAGATGAAGACAAATCATCAAAGATGGAAATAAAATCTGGAGGGAGCAATGAACTTCCTTTTGCAATATAGATAGCCCTCATGGCATACCTGGATCATTAAATGCGACTTAAATTTTATTCAGCATATAAAAAATAAAATTTAACAAAATGAACATAAGTTCTGCTGACCATGAATAATGTTGAGCACATCTAAGAAATAATTCACGCATTGTGATCAAAGCATGAGTAACTAGAACACCATTGAGCTCAACAACCACATTTTTCATCTTAGGGATCTACAAAGTAAAAAGAAGGGCAAAAATCAACGAAGGCATGCATCTAAAAGTAGAAATGCTACAGATGTTAGAGTGAGCAAGAGAAATCAAGCCCACAAGATGACAAGTCGCACACCTTTACTACACTATGCAGTAAGGTTCTCAGAGTCTCCTGTGTTGAACTATAACTTGAATATGATTCCTCAGGAAGGAAATTTGCAAAAATCTACAAAAATAAATAAACCAAATTATAATCGGTCTTCGATTGAATATCAAGATTAGGCAAGCTAGAGAGGACATAAAGCCTGACCTTTATTGGGTGGATCTCAAAATGGTCAAAATAGTACTGCTGGCTCGCAGTTTTTGAGTCGTTAAGAGATGTTCTCCAAAATGGAGCAATCCTCATTAAGGTCTCCTCGTCAAGGTTCAAATCAATTGGCTGTGAACATAAGCAATAACAAAATCTAAGTGGAGCATGTAACGCGGAAAAGACCATGTTAAGACTAAGTTAAATAATGAAGTTAATCTTAATATGATAATTTAAACTTTTAAAATTTGTAGCAAATGAAACATTATATTAGAATCTATGGTATTAAATTCAAATTATTGTAATTCTGTGTCTTCCTTTATTTTATTTATGCGGTGGACTTCAATAGTTACTATTACTAACATTTATGAGATAGGTGAGGATTGTCTCAAAAATAAATTAGTCTTTAGTAGATTAAGATTTTTGAGTTAGTAGTAATTAGTTTTATTATCTAGGTAAACTATTCATATGAATGTATACCATGACATTTCCACTTCTGTCCATCAAAATTGCTATCCGTTAGCCTCCAAGTCAATTAATACTTTAATTTCATGTATTTTTTTTTTGTTACAATTAATTTGCATTTGTAATAACTTTTGATGTAAAATAACATATGGATGCCAAGAGAAGTTTCCTTTAAACTCGTACATGAAATGATAATGAATTCAATAGAAGGAAAAGGTCTTATAATATCATAGGAATAATCATGCAAAATAGTTTCCTTGGGCTTTCCTTGAGCATATCATTTTGTACATGCTGATGTTTGCATCTTTGTTAGTTTTTACATTTACATTTCCATTTCCCTTTGCCAATTGCTAGGACTATTCCATTACTTTAAAAATAGTTTAATATGAACAACAATAAAACATGCAATTTTTCAATCCTACATCTATATTGTACATGATATAAGAGCACGTTTATAACTGAGGGAGAAACGAGAGAGAACAACTGAACTAGGATTCTTCATTACTTTCTATATGTTCTAACATGTAGGGATTGATCACTCCATCTAAATTTCCCATGATATCAACGCACAAACATAGCTGAGGGAGAAAAGAGAAGAGAAGAGAGAAAAACTGAACTATGATTGTGGTTAAACATGTAGGGACGGATCATTAAGCAATCTGACTTCAGTTTTATGTGTTTAAATTCACTGAATTAAATGTATTAAGTGAATATCCGTTTGACCAATTTGTTTTTAAAAATTGTTGTTAAATTTCGTGTTCCAAATGGTGAAAAATCATCATGGGTTGGCCTAGTGGTAATGGGAACATAAAAAAAAGGCCAAAAGACTAAGGGGTCATGGGTCATGGGTTCAATCCATGGTGACCACCTACCTAGAATTTAATATTCTACGGATTTCCTTGACACCCAAATGTTGTAGGGTCAGGCGGGTTATCCTATGAGATTAATTGTGGTGCGCGTAAGCTGGCCCGGACACTCATGGATATAAAAAAAAGAAGTGAAAATTCTAAAAACATAATATATTTTAGACAAAATGCACTTCTATTTGGTCCCTGAAGTTTAGGTTTGGAAAATGTTTCTAAACGGTCTTTGAGTAAATTTGACCATTAGTTGATTAACGGAAAGTGATGTGGCTTGTTGAGTTGGCAAATTTAAATAAGGTGGAAATGAGTGACCCTTTGGGGTTTTTTTTCTTTTTTTTTTTTTTGGCAGAAGAAAAAAATTGCTAAAAAAATTCAACAAAGAAATATTTTCTCTAGAAACATTGAATCATCATCACCACCAACCAATCAACCAATGAAGATATACAGAGCTTAATGAGGGAGAAGACGAACAGTCAAAAAGAAAAGGGAAGAGAGAAAGGGAAGAGAGAAGGAAAAATAAAATACCACTTCATCCAATATATATATGTATATATTTAGAATTTGCCAACTTAACATGCCACGTCACTTTTCTGTTAATCCACTAACGGTCAAATTAACTCAGGGACCATTTAGAAGCATTTTCCAAACCTTAGGGACTAAAGTGTCTTTCAAACTTCAGGGAACAAATAGACACTAATCTCAAATCTCGAGGACCAAAAATGCATTTTTCCCTATATTTTAAGTGTATCCAAATTTGAATTTTAAATTTTAAAGAGCAGAATTTCATTAAAAAGATAAAATCTTCGATACGAATGTATTTCATATTATAAACTCATTTTATTTGTTAAAATAAAATATGTATAATATAATATATTATGATATTATGATATTATAAAATAATAAATATACATAATTTATAACAAATGTTCATAAATTAAATAATAATAGTTGAGATTTAACCTAATATTAGTAGCCAGAAAATTATTATGGTTTATCAATACATTATGAAATATATTCTGAACAATTGTTTAAATTGGGCTAGTTCTAAAATTTGCTACCAAACTCAAACATATGTCCAAAGATACTGAAAAGTGAAAACATGAAACACATCTTCGTTTTTCATTGAATCATCTTTGTTTGCTGATCACTAATCAAATGCACCTATAAATTTTCAATTCTCCCTCTAAATTCTACATGATTTGGAGCAAATATAGAATTGGAGGAAAGAGAAAAACTAAAGATGTGTTTTGTTCATGATCCAGAAACAAAAATTTGAAAACATGGATTCAATGACAAACAGAATTATATTCCATGTTTACAATGTTTTCAAACACGGAATTATAACTTGGATCCCCATTAAAAAATTGTTCAAAGTGTGTTTAGTAATACATTTATAAACAATAAAAGTAGTGGTAGTTACTAAGTTTTTAATTGAATCTCAAATATTATTAATAAACTTATTAGCCTGTTTTATGTTATAGATTTTGTATAGTTTGATTTTCAAAATTATATAATTTATTACATATATAAAAACAAGAAACGAAACTTTTCATGGAAAGAATCCTTCATATTTATTGGATGCACAAGACTTCCTCCTTTGATACCATGTTAAATTATCGATTGACCTAAAAGCTTAAGTTGATGGGTTATGGTAAATTTGATTATATCAACACTTCAACATTATATCGAGACCCATGCTATATACATCCAATATGATCTCTCTCCACAACCACTAAAACTCAATGGCCTAAACTGTCTCCAATGGTTTCAAACCACGAAAGATGTTAGAAAAGATTCTGGTTATATCACTGGAATCTCACTGATGGTCTCAACTATCTTCCACGGCTTTCTTCACCTATCAAATGCCTTTCAGATGCCTGCAACAATGGATGCAGTTGTTTACCAAAGCCCTAGTATGAAGACTCGACATTTGATGTCCTGGCTTGAGAATGTTTAGCTAAGAAATCTCCTTGGCGTTATATTTGCACTACCTTGGATTGACCAATGTCTTGGTAATGGTCAGGATACTTCTTTTGGCATGATTCAAGGACGAGTTGTGGTGTTCTCTTCTTTGGAGAGAGCGTTTTGGTCTGAAGAGTAGTCTGGTGTGTTGTTATTTATCATCTTTAGAGAGAGTGTAATCTTTGGGCTATAGGGATACCTTACAACCTTCCCAGATGGTTATTCAAATGATTTTAATTAATGCACGCACACACTTTATCCATCATGGTGTATTATGTGTGTTTCTAATTTGGAACATCCGGGGGACACCTCTTTGCACATTGCTCCTTAGCATTTAGGTTTTGGGTAACGATCCTTGACGCATCTAAATGGTCCTTGACTTTGCCTAAACATTGTTGATATTCTGGCATCCATTTTCGTTGGCCATCCATTCCATGATACGAAGAAGACGTTGTGGCTTGCTCTCAACGAAGTCTTCCTCTGGTTTCTTTAGGGTGAGAGGAATGGAAACCATTTTAGGTACTTTTTCTCAACCCTGGATAATTTTATGGATTTAGTTTGTTATCCGTTGGTGTAAATGTAAATACCTTTTTTCTAATTATAGTCTTTTTGTAGTACACACCTAGGTATTTGGGAGTTTTTACTCTTTTATTTCAATCATCAACGAAATTTTATATATATATATATATAAAGAACACTTTGTAACCATGTCTTCTTCTCCTTTGACCATTTTTTTTGAAAGGTTGAGAAGCACTAAAGCACACTATCCCTAGATTCATCTTGAGGCACAAAGAAAAAATGAGGCACACAATAGAAAAATGCAAATAAAATGTTAATATATGAAGAAAAATAGTAGAATGAATAATAAGATGATAAAAAGTTTAAGAAAATAGAACTTCTATTCAAGACGGTAATAATATTAATGCATTGCTTCCTTAAAAATTAGAGAAATTAAAAAAATAAAGTAGAAAATCAGGTTTGAGGCATTGAAGCGCACACCTCGAGTGGGCTTCATTAAGGGCCTCGATTCTTTGAAGCAAGCCGTAGCAACCTTGGGCTTAAATGCGCCAAGTGTCACGGTCGTACTTCTCCAATCGTACAACACCATGATTTACACTCTATCATGGTCAGCCTTAAGAAAAATTTAGGTCCCAATCTACTTTTTGCTCGACTCTTTGAAACTTCATCGACCCTTAGGCAAGGTTCTTTCATCCTCAACCAAACTGAATTCATGCGAAAATAAACTTCATTCGGCCATACACGTCGCCCGTACGTGTATTTTTCCTTCATACGCAACTCTAGCCGACTTGCCTCTACTCTAGGCCAAGTCCTGAGGCTCGACCTTGCCCATATATGAGACTAAGGTCATCACAATGCAACGTCGCATCTCTCTTCATCATCCTTGTTCTCAATAACACGGCCCTTACGTTTCTGCATCGCTTCGGAACTTCACCAGGATGAGTTCGGACCCTTCGTTAGGTCAAAACAGGCTTAAAACACTCTATCGGGACTTATCGTGTTATTCAGAAACCTATTGGGGCTTACCAGAGCATAATAACACTTACCAGGCTCTACCGGCCTCTTCGACGCCTACCGGGCTTCTACCGGCCTAATGGTTACCTACTGAGCTTTATCGGGACAACTGGGCAAGTATCGTCCCAATTGGGAACTATAGAGTCCCACTGATACT
Source organism: Lagenaria siceraria (assembly GCA_002890555.2). NCBI lineage: Eukaryota > Viridiplantae > Streptophyta > Magnoliopsida > Cucurbitales > Cucurbitaceae > Lagenaria > Lagenaria siceraria. The sequence continues at coordinate 7,981,015 of CM016485.1, read as the reverse complement.
TCTGAATCCCATCCCAAGTGTCGGGATGTCATCAACTTTCTCTCTCCTGCTCGGGCATGCTTATTGAGAACCGTCGTAAACCAACCCATGGGTAACTTTCCAACTTGGGGCTTCCCAGACAACCATCCATTCGAACATATCGACGCATGAACCCTTCCGTGTCCATGCTTAGTTAAAACTGCATACCGGGTGCTAGCTCGCAGCTTTACCGAAACCTCAACCCATGGGAAGGGGCAGAATCCCGACACACTCGTGCCGTCTGACACTATCCATGAGATCTCATTCCCGATGGAAGACATCCAAGATACTTGTCTTGCAACACTTGCCCACACCATGACACACGTATGTGCCATGGGGTAGCTTACTTAGGCCAACGGGCCTAGGAGTGGTTGAGAGTTGACACCATGCCTCCCCCTATAGTACATTCTAAGCAAAATCCTCTTTGCCACTCTTGCAAATGAAATTGGCGAGGAGTCATTCACTAGCGTAGAGCGCTCGTCTCACTCCGTTGACACGAAATTCAACGCGCTTATATATTTCATCAATATGCATCTAACTCCAGAGCCGCTCGTCTAGACTCGCAATGGAACCCCAACTTCCGAGGTCATGGTCTAGGGCCCTATCTAGCCCTTACTAAGCTTGTTACTGACACTGTCAATGGCACTGATGCTTGTTTTCTTGCTTGTTGCTCAACCTGGCATGCTTGCCTACTTATCTTGATGTGTTGGATGATGCACCATCCTCCTCGATCGCATCATAGCACTTCGCTCAGCCCTTTGTCTTTGCCTGATGTGTCGACACTTGCGTGTCGCCACTACACTGTCTGCACTAGTGGGATCACAATTTACTTTCTTCAAGTATGATTGTGACACTCTCCCCCACTTAAAACTGTCATCGTCCTCGATGACACACTTGGGGTTGCAATCGACTTTACTGCACTTAGGATTGCAATACCAAGCGCATGCCCTAGTGGGCCCCCTCGGTAATCAGATATTAGTTAGTTCATCAATTGTTCATGCTTCCACGACCATTGGGTAGAGCCCTTTAGGTGAGTTCTCATGCCTCAATGTCAAAGAACTGTAATGCAGTAGGTTCTTCTAGCTTGTTAGAGGTCTCAAGGGTGTGTAGTTCCCTGAGCATTCGATAGAGGATTGGTCTAGTTCAGTCTTAGAGAGTGACGTCATTTGATAAGCGTACGAGTATTTAGAACTTAGAAGTTGTTCAAGGTTCTTGTCTTAGTAATCCTCCTCCTCCTAAGCCTCTTTTAGGATCGCTGGTGTTCTTGTTTTTGGAATCTTACCTTGATTCAAATAGTCCTAAGTAGGGATCATATCCCTTTACAATGTTCTTTATATTAATGTCATGTTGGAGAAAATCACAACCAAATGAGAATTGAGAACCACTTCCTTCCCCGTCCAAATGAGGAGACTCCAAAGGTTTACCTTGCAAATAGTTTTGATACTTTGTTTGAGAAGGGTGAAAATGTTCAAACAGAATTGTCACCCATAATTCCTGCCAAGTTCTCTATTGTGATTGAAAAATGTGGTTTTTAGATGACATCAATTCCTCCTAGTTCTCCTTCAGTTAAAACATAGTTGGGTGGTTTCGTCCAGGAATTGAACTTTTTGTGTGGATTTCTCGTGTCCATGCGCCTAAGCCTTACTGTTTTGTCCTTGTGAAGTTGCATTTTTATCCTAGTAGTTGTAAGCTTGAAAGCGTCAGTTTAGAAGTTGGTTTGATTTGTGGTTTGATTCTCGCGCTTCCAGCCTTATTGGACGATCTACCGTGCTTGCTCATTGGACTTCTGTCGGCTTTGGCTTTATAGTTCATGTGCTCTCTAGTTTTGGTATCAAAAGAATCTTGGAAGAATCATACTCTCTTGAACAAGTGGTTGTGGAGTCTATGTTTAGAACCTAATGTTTTATGGAACATGAATGCTATGAGTTAAGCGTCAATGCAATAGTTAAAACTCTGATGTGGTCGCAAATGACACTTTCAGGAGGCCCTACAGAAGCCATTTCTTCTTTAGCATTATTCATAATATTTAATTCCCTGAAACAAACAATCGTTCAGCATATGAGGCCTACAAAAGGTCTGTGGGTGTATGGCCAATGTTATAATGCTTGATATTACCTGCAGAACAACAGAAAAGTACTTCACTTGCTTGACATGAAAGCTGGTTGAGTTCAGGACGGAGACAATTTTGAGAACACAATCATTTAAGTCACTGGAATCAAGTTGATGCCTACGAAGCATTGCAGCAAATGGAGCTCCTACTCTCTTCTCCTCCAATTTCAGTGACTGCACCAATTACGAATGAGTTAGCACTTTATCATATTAAAAAAACAATGAATGCGTGGTTACTTGAATGACTTGGTAACTGCCAGCATAACATCAGGTTAATGGAAACCAGTACCTGAACAGTAATCTGGTTATATTTTTGCTGCTCTGCAAATGCAGAGTCCAAACTAATGTCCCAGAGTCTAGCAGCTACAAGTGGCATACATGCTGATGGCTCACTCCCATATCCATCCTGATATTATAATTATAGTCAAGTTAAAAGGTCGAAGACATCAATTTTCTAATAAAAATACAAACCATTTAAGATTTGTTGGTCAATCTAAGAAATCAATGAATCAATTTTCTGCAACCATTTTCTTACAACAAAATGACATGTAAATGCACAATCCAGGTAGTTGGGTTGAATATTTATATATTCACAGTTTCTAACATAATAAATGACTAGAAATACAAAGCAAAACAAATTATGACACATGAATACCCATAAGCATAACTATGATCACATGGATGAAATGTGATACTCATAACACTGTCGGATACAAAGTTCGAGATTACATTACAAACCAACTTATTAGATATAAACAATGCATAGGAAATATTCAGGCTGGACATTTTCCAGATCTACAGACTGCCTACTGTTTTATATATATATATAAGAAACGAAACCTTTCAATGAAGAAATGAAAAGAGACTAATGATCAAAAGATACAAACTCAACTAAGGAGTGAACAAAGAGATAAATAAAAGAGAAAATTGCAAAAACCACCTCTGAACTATGAAGTTAGTTACAATCACACCCCTGAACTTTCAATTTGATCAATTACCTCTTTATAGTTTCATTATAGTTGCAATTAGGCCGTTTTATTAAATTAAATTTTGTTTGTGGATATTTGTGTTTCTCCCTCCTCTCTATTCTTCTCTCTCTTCCCATTTCATCGTCTTCAATTATATTCCCGTTAAGTAATCCCCAAATTCCAGACGAAAAGGCTCCGATGAAATTGTTCTGAAGAATGAGAAGCTTCCGCATCGTCCCCTTCTTGCACATATCAAGAGGAATCGGCCCCGTCAAGAAATTTTCAGATACATCTATGAAATGAAACGCCGTCCAAGAACCAATCGATTGCGAAAGAGAGGCCCTGTAAGCTTGTTCTTGTAAAGGGAGAGATTCACAAGCGACTTGAATTCACCAAACTCCACCAGAATTTCGCCGGAGATTTGATTTTCAAACATAGAAACCAGGTTTGTCAAAAACCTCAACTCTGATAAATCCCCATGAATTTGATTCAAGTAAGCATCAAAATTCTTAAGTCTCGTAAGGTTTCTTAATTCCACTGGAGGTGTCCTGTTAATTGATTGTTGTAGAATCAAAGAGAGAGATGAAATGACGACAACGAAGAGGGAGGAGAGAGAAGAATAGAGAGGAGGGAGAAACACAAATATCCACAAATAAAATTTAATTTAATAAAATGGCCTAATTGCAACCATTATGAAACTAGAAGGGGGTAATTGATCAAATTGAAAATTCAGGGGTATGATTGTAACCAACCCCATAGTTCAAGGGTGGTTTTGCAATTTTTCCTAAATAAAACATACAAGGGAAATAAAAAAATTAAAAAAAATTCCAATTATTGCATTATTCAAATAATTTATATTCTTTCTTTTTTCAGTTGTAACTAGTTTTATTTTTCTGCTTTCTTATTGATTTAAAGGCAAAGTACATTTTTAGTCCTTGAAGTTTGAGTGTGATCCTTGAGGTTCAAAGACGAGTTCTAAATTGTCCATGAGTTAATTAAACTTTTAGTTGATTGATGGAAAAGTGACGGGTCATATTGATGCGGCAAATTTTTAAATGAGGTGACCAGTTTAATTAATGTATATTATTTTTAATGACATTGTGTTTTCATTTTTTTTCCCAACTCTTTCCCTTTCTCTCTCTTCCCTTGACCTTCTTCCTCAAACCCATTTTTCCATTGGTGCCATCTCAAATCCCCAATCTCAATCTCCATCTTCATCGCACCTTTAGTTTCACATCTAGAAAATCTCAATCCACACAGTCAAATGCCTTTTAAATGTATATTTTCAAAATCAACCCTTTCTTTTTTGTAATCTATATTCTTCCACCACCTTATTCGCAATTAGAAATTTGCCTACCTACAATAAAGGCGTCTTCAAATCTAGAAATGATAGATGCTTTTTTCATTCTTTCTGCTTATACTTTGTCAACAATTTTATAAATGGAAGAAGTTAAGTTGTTTGGTCTAAAACCCTTTACTGATGCTATCAATTCGTTCTTCTGAATCAGACATATGAAGTGATGTAGCCTAAAGAGATAACAAAGAGAATTCTCTCCAAGAATCAATATTGTGGATCTTTATTAGAATGAATAATCTCCTTGATACAAGAGGGGAAGGGTCCTATTTATAGAGTTTTATTACCAGTGGGGTAAAAAGGGAATTACTCTAGAATATTAACTAATTACACAATTAATCCCTATTCTTCTTACATCATTCTACCCCTCCAAAAAGAAAACTCGTCCTCGAGTTTTAAAAAGAAAAAAAAATATGAAACAAACAAGGTATGAAATAAACTTGTTCAATGGAATATGACCAAACCAACCTCCTACATTCTGAACAAAAATATTATGATCAAAGTGATAAATTCGAGACAAAAAATTCATTATTGCCACCAAAAGATGAACTTCTCCATTGGCCATAAACCCAAAAAAAGATGTTTACTTCAAGTTCATTCAAAACCGTATTCAAAGGACCAATCACTAAAACACCACCTTCCAAAGAGAATTGTTCAAGAATCACGTCTTCTTTATCATTCGCTTCAAGTTCTTTGACAGTTTGGTGATCCATTTCAAATGAAATCAATGTGTCATTGTTCTTGCTCGATTCTTGCTCAATGTTCGATACCTCTATTCCATCTTCTTCGTTGAATTTTTCTTCTTCACTTGAGATAATTTCCGAATTAACATCTTTAAATTCTTCTTTTACTTCTTCTTCCTCTATTTCGTTCTCATGATTTTTGTCTCAATCATCTCCATTACCTACATGGGCCTCAACAAGATTTTTTCCAATTTTATCTTGAAGATTTTCTAATTGAAAAGTTTCCAACTTTGATTCCCTTGTGTTTTCTCCTGTAGATGAAATCAATCCATTAGCTCTTGCAAATGAATTGATAAATGATCAATATGTTGAGTTGTTTTTTTCAATGAACGTTGGATTTTTTTTTGTTCGTTTCTTTATTTCCTCCAATGCTATGGGATCAAAGTAGTCATTTTGTTGGATTCTTGGATATGTTTCAATCTCGTCGTGGGTATAGAACTCAACCATTGATTTTCTCGAACTCAACCATTGATTTTCTCGAACCAACCTTTCTTGATTGTGTTTCGTAACCAAAAGAATAATTTCGAGTCTTTGAACATTCTTCTTGGGCTATAAAAATCCATTCTTGATGATTCTTTAATTCATCTAACTCCCAATTTTTATGTTGATTTCTTGAAAAATGGGTTTGATTGGATCGTTGAGCCCTTTCTCGATATTGTCACCTTCTTATTCCATCCCAAACTGACTTAGAAACGTCTTCGGAGTCACTAGAATCACTAGAATCAAGTTTCCATTGTGGACAATGCATATGATAGGTTCTTTGAGAAAATCGAGCATGGGCAAAATTAGTATGTTGAAATTCTTCTTCGGAATCACTTGAGTCTGAATCCCAACATTTTTTTGGAAGTAAAATTGATTATCTTGCCTATAACAGCTGCTGGTTTTTTTCTTGAACATCTTCTTTGATTGGCTATAATCCATTCTTGCAAAATCTTGAAAAATCTTTAGTTTGTTCTTTCTTTCTTGGAATTTCAAGGGTTCCCCCTAATTAAATGTGGGTTGTTTAGCAACGAGCACAACTCACGAAGCTCCCTCTTGTGATCATCGTCACCAAGAGTTTTCCGGTCTTCCACCGGCGGCAGTCTACGTTGGCCCAGACGGTCGCTCTGATACCAAATCTGATGTAGTTCCAAGAAAGCCTTTTAGAATCTTTATTAATGAATCAAGTTTTATTACCAATGGGTAAAAAGGGAATTACCCTAGAATATTAACTAATTACACAATAAACCCCTATTCTTACATCATGAAGTTTTCTTTAAGGACGAGTTAAGATGTCCATTATGGTGGAACTCTTTTAACAAACGTAAGAAACCTTCTTTCAGATACTGCCAAAACTTCATAAAAAAATCAATTGTAAGAGAGAGTATAGATGCTTATAGATTAGTGAGGTGGTGGAATAATATAGATCAAATGAAATGGGAAGAGAGAAATATTCTTCCATGGCTCCTTTTATACATATAGCATAGAAAGAACGTTTCCTTTCTCCCAAAAAAAAAAAAAATATAATAATAATTATAATGAGAGAGAAGTTTCAAGTTCAAAAGTAGTGTACAGTTTTAACCAAACAAAAATGCACAAAGAAAAGAATCAATAAGCCAAATTAGATAATATTCTATAAAATTAAGGCACAATACCACCCACTTAACCAAATTTGAGGTTAGCATACTTGAACTTTGTAAATGGATGAGTTAGGGCGTGAAGAAGGCTGACCTGCCTCCAACATTCAAGTAAGTGAACTGTGATATTAGAAATTCTGAGTTGAAATTTTTCAGATGATGGAATCACTGAACCTCCTCTGTGACAATCAGATATCTCACAAATACGTACAATCCTGGTTGGACCATCTGCATATATTTCGTACCCAACCTTCATAATCTCCTGGCCACTAAAGCTGCCGAATATTGTTTGATGCGTCAAGCCTCCTTGTCGCCTAGACTTATATAAAGGCTTCCATGTGCGCAACTTGTCCAAGTTAATTTCACGAAAGCTCTCTACCAGTAATTTCAACAGCAAAATGTTAATATAAGAAAACTTATGTTAGGTTTCTTAAAGTTTATTGTGTTAGGTTTCTAAGTATCCTGCAAACAGAAAACCCAACGATCACAAGAAACAGGGATTGATAAGCATTTTATTAGAGAGAAAATTGAAGCAAGAATAATATGTATTCCTTATCTTCCTACATTATAACAGATTGTTGATGTGCTAACTAAAGGTCTTCCAAAGAAACAATTTGACAGACTGATTGGCAAGCTGGCTATGGAAGATATCTTCAAACCAGCTTTGGAATTTCTATGTGTATATAAATATTATTTTCGAAACATTTATCCTTTATTGTTTTTATTCTTTCCATATTTGTAAAAGGTCTTTCTTCTATATAAGAAGACCTAAATTGCACATATTCAATAAGAGAAAAATAATATTTTCAGCAGAATTACATTACAAGGCGGCCCAACGACTCATACATCATGAGGCAAAATGAAAGATCTAAATTTTTGTTTGAACAAGATACAAACTTTTCATGATTATACGAACTTCAAATAAAATTAAAGATTTAAATGCTTACAAGAGGATTGTTTAGTAGAAATAAATGTCTAATTTTTGTTTTCTGAATCTTATTGAACCTAACTAGCAAGTCATTGGAAATACGCAGAAAGCAGGGAACTTTTCCCAAAAAGAAAAAGGAAAAATAAATAAATAAATAAACTCTTATTCTTTTCTTCATAGCATTGATAGCAGTCAGCAGCCAAGCCAGTATCACCAAGGTTAGAAGAACAGAGATTTAGACCTTGAAAGAAAAAATAGTTTACAAATACCGTTAATTTGGACTACTAGCTCATGTGGAAGAGTCAGGTCATCCCAGACATAGTCAACGCTACATAAAGATCCTAGGACCTCTGGCTCCACAACATCCTGTAAAATTATCGTATCATTAATAGAAAAGAATACCAACATCGTAGTTTACATCCATCCACTAATTGATGAGAGAGGAAAATGGAAGAACAGCACAACCTTCTGATAGTATGTAATAGAAAAATTGTGCAAACGATTCTCAATCCTGTATGGAAGGTTGGTATTTGGTGGTTTATGGAAGTGTAAACTTAATGTTGAACCTTCTTCCACCACATGAACTGCAGCAAATTCTGTGCCTTTAAAAGCCTCTTGGTCTGGCTGCTTTTTGAATTTCAGGTAAAATCGTCCCAATGAAGCAATGCATATTGGGCCAGACCAACTCAAATCAGAGTCAGTAAGGTAGAACTGAATAAATTTTAATGAATCGTCCATAGTTTTTGAATGCTTCTTAACAAAATTTTCAATTAGACTCGATCCTCTAGGCTTCTGGATTCCGTCCTGCAGTTTTAGTGTTGCTTTCTGTTTACTGTTAACTTGGATTGTGCTTCCTTCGTCATTCTTCATATAGGATTAAAAAGAGAAACAAAAAAGAATAAAAATTTTAAATACATAAAAAACAACAGTGACCAAAGTGCTGAAGAAAAGGTAGCTACAAAATGAAGAACGAATTACAAACCTGTAAATAACACTGACGGACAGTAATATTTTCTTTTGATTCATTAATCACTACATATCGTGGGACTATAGTTACAAGTTGGGACGGCAAAACCATATTTCTCAACAGTGATCCCAAAGAAACACCAAGTTTGATACAAGATACTACGTCATCTCCTTGAGTTTGCAAGCTTAATTCTGTGAAGCCAGATAGAGCATCCAAGTCAAGTAGTGATTCAGATATATAATTTTCCGACTGTACAAACACCCTTTTGGACCTGTAAAAAATTACGATGATGTCATTAAAAAAATTGAAATATTAGAAGATTAAATTTTGTTGACGTGAGACAAGGAAATAAAAGAGAAAAGAATTAGGAAAAAGGATCCATTTTACTTCCAAGTGATGAATCAACTTACTTTAAGAACCATGAACAACTGGAGTGTGGAAGCAAACTTATTCCTAAATTTGGAGGACAGAAACCATTCTCTTTTACATCCCTGCATACATCCATAGCTTTCATTTGTTATAGAATATGCCAAAGGTATGCGTAGGCTGTAAGACAATGCACGTAAGCATTCGTGAACCATTCTAAGATGCACCTGTAAACGGTCTTCTTATTGGAAGCAAGAAAATGCAGCTTAAAATTCGTGTCATTCTTCAGCGCATACGGTGTAAAAACAGTTACCTGCGATTCACAATGTATTAGGTTACCTGCAGATCATAATGCATCGGGTTTCCTACATGAGGCATAATGTAAATAGTTTCTTAGTTGGAGCTATTGCAAAATTTGAGCCCATAACCACAATAATTAAATAACTAGTAATGAAATGTGTATTTTATTCTTCGAAAAGAAAGTAAAATGTGATATTAACATAACCTCTAATATGCCTCTATGGCCACGAGCCAATCTTAGGGAAGCAAAGTACTTTCCACCACCAAAATCAAGATCAATGTCTATGGATTGGACTTTACTTTTCTGCTTCAGTAACTTCTTCACAAAATCACCACTATTCACTGATTTGCAAGTTGAATTTAATGCACTTAATGTAACAGTAAAAAAAATTATGGCAGGGTTCACATAGAAATCAGCTGTTGCTTCAGATGATATAGTTGCCCTGGATCCAATATGTGAATCCTCATTTATGGTACTACTATCTGCAATAAGATCAAATGACAAGTTAAATCATTTAAAATTATCCAAATGGAAAACCAATTTCAACCTTACCTGTCTCGCTTAAAAGCACATGTATATCTGAATACAAGGAATTGGACACACGTACGGTAGGAAGAAGAAAAATCTGTTTTTGCACTTGTAGCACATCAGATGAATGACTATTATCAAACCTATGCTCAGATTCATCGGGCCGCATTATATGCACATTCTTGCCAATGCACTGAATCAGAAAGTGCAAGTAGTCTTCACGTCCATCATCAACTAACAGCTTACAACTTGCTGTGCTAAAGGAGTACTTCTCCAACCCAACCATTAAAGCCTCTATGACTTTGTAGCTTAACTTATCAAAAATTCCAGACAAATGCACTGCCTTTTCACCTTTAAAATCATCCGACCACTCAACTGACCTTGAATTCTTAAAATTCATCGATTCATCAGTCAACATTGGTCTAAAAGAAAGAAGGAAGTTTCCTGAAATGTTTTGGAGCCATCAATTTCAGAACAAGGTAACATGAAGGGAGAATCAAAATGCAATGCAGTTTAATACTATTTACTAAAACCTACGTAAAATTGGATGGTCTTTAGCATCGAGGATAGGCTTCACATACACAAGCCTAGACTGCTGGTCCATCATGGATGTTTAAATCTTCTATTCAAATAGGGTAAAAAAAAAAGGAATACTCTTTTTATTCGTGTTATTATGTACTTATAATTAGCTAATACAAATACATAGGTACAAATACTAAGGCTGTAAGGAACTTTTTTTTTTCTTTTTTTGAAAAGGAAATAAGGCTTTTCATTGATAAAATGAAAAGAGACTAATGCACAAATTACAAAGAAACAAAGAAACAAAGAAATAAAAAATAGCAAATACAACCAATACAACCAATAATAGCACTTGAAAAGAAATAGAGATCCTTTGATATCAACTAAAGAAATGCTCCAAGAACAAAAGACGTCATTTCAACCAACAATGGATCTCTGAACTGATGAGGCAGATGAAACCTAAAGGCCTCCCAGAAAAATCTTGCAATCAAACTGAAGAGATTCTTTCACAACAATCTTCAAACGATCGACTATAACGCATGCAACAACTTTTGAAGCAGCACTTAGTCGACAATGGAGATAGAAAATATCCTTCAAGAACCAACATGACAAAGTAACGTGCTAATAATTAAGTAACCACGAAAATAGATTCAACTTGTAGTTCCACTACTACTTTCTCTTTTCGAACCCACATGGATAAATTTTCATTCTTAGAAAGTCCAATCATTTTCCCTGTATCAATAGAAGCCAGACTGAAGGAAAAAAGAAGTTGTTGCCTAACCACTTCCACATAACTTTTCTTATTATCTAAGACGGCCTTCAACTTGATTAAGCCCATCAGCCTTTGAATCCATGAAATCTGCCTTCAAATCTTTGAATCGAATCTGAGGCTGAAGATTATATAATTCCATAGGAAAATCTCTAATCATATCCCAAAAAACTAGCCAACCTTTCTCATCAACTCCAGCAGGGACATGAAGGTTTTTCCTTCCTCCAGTAGAAGGTCAAACTGCACATTCAAAGAACCAGCCAGCTTGATTCTGCAATTTTGCAAGCCGAATCACTTCACAATCATTTTTCCTTTTCTTTGGGAAGAAATCCTTCATGGGAAGACGCAACAACTCCACTAAACTATCTTCAAGCCATTGTAAGGAAGAGAAAGAGATAAAATCTTCTTATAATTCTCCCAGAAGAAACCGTTTTCCTCTAACCAAATACACTAATAAAAAATTTTAATGCAGCAACCTTTGGCTTCCATCTTTAAAATGTAGAAGAAACTCTAAAGACTTTGACTATAATCTAAGAATAGTTGTCTAGATAGATGAGAAGGAAGGATAGGCAACGAGCAAAGATGACCGAAGAAGAGGCTAATTGGAAGAAGGTGGGGAGGAAGAGAACGAGAGAGGAGAGAGCATTCTTACCCTGACATCTCTCTCCCTATTAAGGCTGTAAGGACTTTAGTTCATCATCTCTCATACAGGATAGGAGGAAATAGAAAAAGTCCAACAAGGAGATTTCCTATTTAGAACTGTCAAAATTATGCTTCAGTTTAGAAATGTGCCTGGTTTGTTAAACCAAAAAAATATCGCTAGCTAAAAGAGCAAATATGGAGTTCCTTATTTGCTGCTTTTTATATAAGCCACCCAAATTTGGGGGACATGTAATAACATGAGTTGTTTAAGGGGATTGTATGATTGACTTGCGACACAGGTGGTTTCTAGTGTTTTTTCAACTTTATTGGTTAAGTATACTTGACATACTAGGTTGTGTGCCATTGGAATTGGAATACAGCAACCACTGCAACGTCTGGAATTTAGCTAGTTATACAGTCCCTTACACATGTAGACACTCTAATGTTTCCTTAATCAATTAAGAATGAGTATACTTTTCTCCTCCTACCAAAATGTTCTGCAAAGAGAAATGGAAAAAAAAGGCAGAGGCAAAAAAAAGGCAGAAGCAAGCACTCACGAAGTACATAGCAAACTATTTAGCTTTCGAAAGTAAACGAAATGTAAATTCACTTTCTTCTTGTATCACTGACTTTTGGAATTCCAAAATCCAATTAACCTAACAATTTAATCCAAGAAATTTACACCCAAATTCATTTCGAGCACCATCAAGCCCTCCTAATGTGAAAGACAGCTTTTCATTTCGTACACTTGAAATCACCATAAGTTAGTTATGGTGGTTATTATTATTATTTCACATGGACATAGAAGGGAGAGGTAACAAATGAAACAGCATAATGATGAAAAACTATCTTGTCTTACAATCCTCTATTCACAAAGAAAAACTGGCCATATTTAGATTAGGCTTACCACATACCAACACTTAGAGACTTTAATGCTTTTCTCGATCCACCAGAAGAGTTTAAAGCATCAAACATTGCCATTGAATCATCAATCACATCTCCAGGTTTTAGCAACACAGAAGCACATTCATCTTCATTTGGTTGGTTTCGACGAAATCGAAGTTCCATGGTTAGTCCACTTTCATTATGTATTATCGTCATAGGGGAAATCACAATGGACAAACCATCCTGCAAAGCAGAGGGAAACAAGGATTGTTATATGAGTGCAATCATTTTCAAGAATTGTGAACTCAATTAAAACAATTTGTTCACAAAGTGATACAAGTTACCTCAGGATGATGAGAAATGTCAACCACAATAAGCGGTCCTGGATAAGTTTTTGAATCTATGGAAGAAATGAAGAGTGTACGTGAATATCCTCAGCAGCATTCCCGAAACTTTGCCTCAGTTAGCAGTAAATTGAGGATACGAAAATCAATATGACAGAATCTATAAAGTCATATATTTCTTTCATTTTTTTCTCATTTATTTTGTGGAGTAAATGGTGCCATTTCCATCTTTTAAGAGGCATGTATATGAAGGGTTTTCTTTTGGGTCTTGGCACGTCAGTAGAGCCTGTGCTTGGAAAGGAAGGCACACACAACTGAGGATTTTTCTGAATAAGGAGCGGATTACTTCTCAATTCTCATAATACAATGAGTGAAGCGTACCCTGTGCTTTTTTCAGCTTAGTGTGTGCAATGTAGAAAAGAAAAAGATCAAAACCAAATATTGACCATTCAAATTAACACAAATATTGTAAATGTCAAATCACCTATTAACTCAAAAGTTTAAGCTTATGAGTTGCTACAAATTTAATCCTTATCAATATTTTAACACTCCCCTCACTTGTGGCATTTTACCTGAAGCGTGGAGCAGCCCCCCCCCCCCCCCCTCTTTTCCTCCTCCTTCTTCTTTATCTTGGGGGGAGTGATTTTTATTGATTTGGCCCATTGGCCTTTCATGGTGTTCTTGTAAGAAATGCCCAGACATTGCTAATGTACCAAGGGACTACCAAAGATGATGTGATTGCTAAGTTCCATGAGTGACAAGTTGGCTACAGAAGACATTTTTAACCAACTAAAAAGAAAGTATTGATATTTATGATAAGTGTATTTTGGTAAATATTATTTGTCAATTTTTTTTTTCTTTTTGGTAAGAAACCATTTTATTGATGGTATGAAATTCTAAAAACGGGAGAAACTGCAATTCAAGGGAGTTGCATAAAACCTCCCGTATGAAAAATTATAATGTTAATTAAAAGGAGACATTGAACTGGGGCAGTAACAGTTCACACCTCCTTCAATGGGATAAACTTGAGCATCCTTTGGGAGATGGGGGGCTTGGCATTGTTGACATTAGGCTACAAAATAAAGTTCTTCTTGCTATTAGATTTGGCACTTTTGACAGGAAAAAGGAGCACTATGAAAGAAAATCATCAAGGTAAAATTTGGTTCTCATCATTAAGACAAAATACCTTCCACACAACTTCAGGTCTCCCTCCAAAAGTTTGTGGAGCCACATCCTTAAGCAGAAGGACCATATTTATAGCCACATTCAGTGCTAAGTTGGGGATGCAAATCCACTGCCTTTTGGTTTGACCACTGGGTTGGGATCAATGCCCTCAGAAAAGAAATTTCGAAGCTTTTTGCTAATGCTGAACCTAAAAAGGAAGCCATTGTTGAAGTATGGAACCATGGACACAGCTCATGGGTTTTAAACTTTAGAAGGAATCTCAAAGATGATGAAATTGTTGATTGGGCCTCCTTCACACAGCATATCCCTAACATTCAGCTCACTCATTGGCTTGATCTTTGCACATGGAAGCTTGATAGCAGCAGTTTCTTCTCTAGGAAACCATTAATATCTCCTCACTTATGTCAACACTTCACCATCGAAAGATCTTTACAAAAAATTATGGAAGTTCCATTGTCCAAAAAGTATCAAATTCCTTCTTTAAAAAAGTATCCATTCTTGCCTCAATAGTCAACACTATAGATAGGCTTCAAAAAAGGTGCTCTTGATTCCACCTCCCCTTCACGGTGCTGTCTTTGCCAGAAAGACACATTTCTTCTTTTATTTTTTTTTCTTTCCTCGAGTGTTTTAAAAAGTCCTCCTGAGCGCGCACCTAGGTTCAAGGCGCAGGTCTGGTGCCTCGCCTTGAAAAGGTGAGGTTCACAAAATAAGGCACGCCTCAAGCGTGCGCCTTTTGTGAAGCCCCAAGGCTCAAAGCCCTGGGCCTTGGGGCCTTGGGGCCTTGAGGCCTTGATTTTTCTTTTAAAAATAAATAAATAAAAGTAATAATTGGGGTTTCCTTCTTTATTAACTAAAAAATTAAATTTACTAAGCCTAAATGCAAAATATCTTGTATTTAGAGGTTCTTTTTTCATATTTCTACTTCAACTATACTTTTTCTTCTTAATGTAATACTTTTATATATAATGCACCTCCCAAAAAAAAAAAAATTTGCAGCGCACAAAAGTCCCAAAAGATTATTACGCTTCATTGCGCTTTGAACTTTAAAAAAACACTCTTTCCTGCTATGCAATCCAAGAATTGTCAAATGATTTATAAATATGTCATCTATATTTCTATTCCCTTTTCTTATTTTTAACGGGTTCTTGTATAAGACGACCTAGATTGTATATTCTGAAATATACAGAATATTTATATTTCTCTGGAAGCACACTAATAAGCAAACAAGTCAATTGCCAGTAATGAAAAAGAAGAAAATTGGAGTTACCTTTCACAGATCTTATGCGTGTTCTCCAAGCAAATGTTTGGGCTTGTAACTCACAAATATGGATAGGAGTTGTAAAATTTTCAGTTTCACCAAGTTGAAATGAAATAACTGATCGGCTCTCAAGAGATTGGTCTGATGATCCTGGGTGCCTTGAAAACATGAATGCCCTCGAGATAATTAATTTTTTTTTTTTTAAAGAAAACAAAACTTTTCATTAATATAATAAAAAGATGCTTAATGCTCAAAGTCGGAAAATAGCAAAATAAGCAAAAAAAAAAAAAAAAATAGACAAATGATACTGAATTACAATGAAAAGATTAAAGCATTCCACTTATGATAAAACCCTTAATCGAGATTCTCTTCTGGAATCTGTTTTCAAGTGCAAGGATACAAGAGCTAAGAAGTAAATATATGCAAATTAAAGTACCTCAGAGAGATGAAAGCAGACTGAAATTTTCCTATCGTCAGACTCTTCTTGTTGTGAAATTGACACTGAAGATTGACCCCAAACCGATTTTCCACCTGTCATGCAAATGCAGATGAAAATGTAGACCAGGGTATTCTTTGTATAATATGTGTAGATTTGCCCTTCATTTTAGTCTGTCAATGATTATATCGGTTCTTCCCTTCAATTGGATATATTAAATTCCCCATTAGACAAGAGAATTTCCGCAAGTTGCACCCCATCAATCATCTTATTGAATTTTTTTCATAATAAATAACATCTTGAAAAGCAAACCTTGCAACAATTTGGACGAATGATGGAACTTCTCACTGCATACGGACCAGCCAAGTCTAGTTTCCCAATGACAAAGAGAACTACATCCAGCGAGGTCTCATTTAAGGATATGTCCAACTACCAATATACCACAAAAGCATATTAGTGAGATGTGTAATGAAAAACAATGCTAACTGAAGAGTCAAGAAACTGCTTATATTAAATGATAGTCACTGTTTCCTGTAAGAAAAAGATAGTACCTCCTTCATTCTACAATAAATATGCACAGGAACCCCATGCAAAATTGTTCCTGTGCTACTGCTTTTAGCACTGAAACGATAATAAAGGCAAAAGTCAACTGGGTTGAGAATCCCTTGCCTGCATTACAAATTCAAGAAAATGTTATGAAAAGGAATCGAAACTAATTTAAGGGGAATCGCCAAAAGATAGATCTTCAAATGGCCTGGCATCAAGGTAACTGCATACTTCCACTCAGCACAAACACTCACCATAAATTTCTTTGTGGGTCAAAATAATGTAATTCAGCCATAGATGTGCAAAGAACCCTGGTTTTGTTTGTTGAAATTTGTAGGGTCAGTTTCATATTCTTGAGACAACCACGAATGAGAGGCAATATGTCATTCATATCAGATATTTCGTGAACGATGGTGAGAGAAATATAAATTGAAATATCTATTCTTGGAAACGTCCCATCAGTTCCAGATATTCCCTCATCCGAGTGAGAATTTTGTTCACGACTGGATTCAGCATTCCCAGCAAGATAATGGTTTAGATCAGCAACACCATGAACGGTAGGAAAATCATGGATGATTTTGAACTTAAAAGGATTTCCAGGTTTTCTGACAAACTCTGGAACCCCATCAACAAAGGCAATACCACAGTCGTTGTTCTTGTTCACTAGATAAAAACTTCTTTTAGCAAACTGGTTGTACAGTTCCCAGTCCGTATCACCTTTTTGACCTCCAGGCGTCCAAGAAAATATTCTCCATAGTGACGTATCCCTATCATCAGTGCCAGATATGTTTACAACTCCAGATCTGGGACAACAGTTCAATCTTAATTGTTTGCCTGCAGCATTCTTTGCATACAATGATATCAAGGAGAACCAAACCACTGGTGAGGATTTCCTCTGTTTTTTGTATTCAACCTGCACGCCCATAGTGATATGCCAAGTTAAGGGAATAAATATCATCGTGGTCTTTCAAGTGAAAAGGGAAGTTAAAAAACACAAATACAGAAGTAAATAAAAAAAAGTCCTGCGTTGATTTATCTAAGAACTCAAAGACACACTTGTACAACCTATAAAACAAATCCTATTCAAGTAAGGTCTGATTTGTCGGACTATTGTACTTGTTTCCCTCACAGTTTAAGCCTTCAAATAACAGAAAGTTATGAGAGAATTCTCATATACTATTCTATTTGCTAAGCTCATACAACAAGAAGGGAGATGAGAAATCCCTTTGGGTCCATTCAAACCATATTCTCCATATGGAAGAGGGGAGATAAGATATCTCCATCGTTGTCATCATTGTCAGCCATAGTCACCGTCGTCGTTGTCACTTCATGCCACCGTTTTCGTTTTTTGAAAGGAGACTTTTTATTGATGAAATGAAAAGAGACTAATGCTCAAAATATAATAAACGATAGGAAAATAAAATTACAACATGATGTAATCAAAATCAAAACTATAGCCAGCAAACATAAGACTTAATCATGAAAAATAAAGGCATTCGAATGATTTAGAAATAGAGCACAAGGAAGAAGCCATAAACCGAGCTAATTCAAAATGATCCTGAGAAGGCATAGATTTGTCTTGAAAAACTCATTGATTCGTTTCAAGTCAAAACTCTGAGCGATATGCTTATCAGCATTAGACCATAACACTAAGAGTGAGGCTTCATAAGGCAATTGGACTTCCAAAATGCAGCAAAAGCCAATTAATCCAAGACTTCTTTAAGCAAAACTCCCAGAATCAGAGATGTGCCTGAAAGGTATCGATTCTAATCTTTATTGATAGAAAGAAAGATTACAGAACTCCATACAATCTTTGAGATCTCCAGAGAATGTTCTCACCCAACTCTCACTCTCGCGAGAATACTTGCCAAAGACTACCCTGCTCCCCACTCTATACAGCTCACATAAACCTTCTCCCCATCCTCTCTCCCGTGGTCCCCTCACTCACATAAAACTCACCTCATTCTCCCCTCCCGTGGTCCCCACATTTACATTTCCCTTTCCCCTGTTATTTCTCCTCACATATGTATGAATAATTGGAGGCCTAACAGTGCCATAGTGAACTGATCACTGTCATGGATGCTTTGAATAACTCTACGGCAAAGGGACTCCTCTTCAAGCATTTACCAGTTATCACCAGCCCCACTTAGCCTTTAAAGCCAAAATACTTTGATATACACCACCTATTCCGAGACCTCCAATCAAATAGACTTTTAGAGACCAGTTCCCATTTTTTCCAAATGGATGATTTTACTCCTATAAGGTCTTCCCAAAAGAATGAAATCAAGATTCTGATAGGTACCCCTATCTAGTACTTTTATTTCAACACAAGAGAAATTATAAAAACAGTCCTTACAACACAATCTCCCCCTCTCGAGAGAAAGTTACCCATCTAAGATAAAAAAAAAAAAAAACCAGACCTACTACTAGTTATTTCCTAATACTTAAACATTGCCAATAACTACCCACATAACTGCTCCTTCTAACCATCTTGTGGATAATCATCCTTACTATTGGATGATTCTCCTAACTCCCTAATAACCTCCCTATCAACCACACCCTTTCCTTTATTACATTTACGAACATAATGATAAATAACAGGAGGCCTAACAGATTCTTTCAAAGGTCTGAATCACCTTAGCAGGCATTAAGGATGAAGATTTGTAATAAATTGTGATATTTGAAAATTAATTGAAATTGAGCCGCCGTTTTCATTTTCAAGGGTTTTCTGCTTTATTTATATTTTAATTTTTTTGTGGTTTTTCACCCCTTTTCATTTTCGTGGGTTTTTGTTGTTGTTGTCGCTTTGCTTGTCACTGATCTTCCTTCTCCATTGTCATTCTCCGTAGACGTCGCTCTTCTCCGTTGTTGCTGTTCTTAATTGTCACCATAATTTTTTCTCTTCAGTTTTGCTCACTGTTTTTCATTTTTTGGTTGGATTTTACTTGTTCTTTTCAAATAGTTTACTCCGTGGTACAATTTATTACTGTATTTTCTTGGTTCTTGATTGGGTTTGTCTTCTATTCATCAGGGTTCACCATTCAACAAGCAAATTTCATGGATTCTATAAGTTGTGCTCATAAGTGCTTCTTTTGCATCTAGCATGAAGATGAAACCTTCTATGTTTTTAGAACTCAAGGACACAGTAGTACAACCTATAAAACAGATCCTGTTCAAGTAAGGTCGTAAGATGAAACCTTCTATGTTGAAAATTGTCTAGAAACTTATTAGTCTTTTGCCCTTTATTGTAATTTTACTATTCTAAGTTTAGGGCTTTTATGTATTCCTATATAGAACTCTAATGGATAGAATGATGGAGTTCTCATATATTTGGGTCTTACATTATCAAAAATCATCTTTCAACTGTCAAAATTCTATAGTTGAGAAGAAATTCATTATTGAATCAAAGGTTAAAATGTTCAATGCAAATATTCTGCAAAACGAAGCGCCTTTACAAGAACCAAAAAGGATCAAAGAAAGAAGTGATTGTTTTTATGAACCCTTCACTAAATTTTACACCTGAAAAAGGACCATGTTCCTTTGTGTTCTCAAGATTCAAACGACTCCTTATTTAATGACGATCTCATTGAAGAAACTTGTACAATTTTGTTGGTTCATACAATCAACTCAAAAAAAGAAGTTATTCCTAAAGATTCATGACAGAACTTAAGTGGGATGTAATATTGGGCTCAATTATATGCTTTTTGACAAGGTTTTAATATCTTTTTCTAAAACAAACTCACCACACAACAATCACCTTTCCCCCATATTGAGGTCTGAAATCATGAACCTGATGTTATTGTTAGTGTGGAAATTGACTTTTAACATCATGGTTGCCTATGTAAGAAAGATATAATCGATGATTCTATTTTAGATAACTTCAAAACTCTTTTCCAGACACCCACCAAGTCTGATTGCCCCACTTCTACCGTTTCATATAGAATTCAATCATCAAGGAGTGACATTTTGATACAAGAAAAGTTTTCTCTTAAATCAAGGTGTGCGGTCTACAATTTAAAGAAATTCTCTCTTTTTTTTCTTCAGGGAGTTGGAAGAAAGTTGATTTTTTCTTTTTTTGAAGGGAACAAAACTTTCCATTGATGAAATTAAAATAGACTAATGCTTAAAGTACATAAATTTCAAAGGGAAAAAAAATCAAAAAACCTCAATAAAGGAACAATAAACAGCCCAAATAATACATAAAACGTGAATAAAGAAGCCGGCAAAATGATGGAATTCCATCCGCAGTAAGATGAGGTTGGAAAAAAATGTCCTCGCATACACGAAGATTGAGGTGATTCATAAGACCAAGTTTTGTGGATTAAATTCTATTTTGTTCAGATCATTTTTGGAGACTTGCTTTGGCTTCTTCTATCGGTGTTACCAAGATTGGAGTTTGTGGTATTATTGTTTGATGTTTGAGGAGATTTAGATGTTCCTAGCTTGGTTTTGTCCCTCTTTTTACTTTGAGCTTGATTAAAGCCATCCTTTTGGTTTAGCCTTTGAACTGAGATTCTGAAGTTTATGAAGGGTTCAGTATGGCTAGCATGGTTAATGCTTTAGTTTTTTAGCTTTTGCAAAGGCCTGAGTTGGTGGGATTTGTTTACAATTCTTCATTTGTTGATGGTTTATGTCGGTCACACAATGACACAACTCTTCAACTTCGAGGCCTTTGATTCAAAACCATGAATTGGTTGTTCTAGGTTTATGATCAACTGATTTGTTTCAGCTAATCTTAGGAAGAGTTTGATTTGATTCAGCTGGTCTTAAAGCTTCACCCTCGTGCTCTCTTCCCAAATCTCTTGTTGGTTTCTTTTAATGGATATATGTCTTATATGGAATGCTTTTACCTTTTCTTTGCAATCTTGTTCTGTTATTTAGTGTTTTCTTTTATTGCTTTTCTTATTCACTCCCGTGTGGAGCTTGGATTATTTGAGCATCAGTCTCTTTTCATTTTATCAATAAAAATTTCCATATCTGATTAAAAAAAATGTGGAAGGACCATCTTATAAACGTCCAGAAAGGACTCTAACAAGGATTTTGTATGTCCGGTGATAAGGCTTATTGGCCTAAAATCTTCGACTCTTTGCAAATTGGTCTTCTTAAGAATAAGGAAAATGTAAGTCTCGTTTAGACGGGCATTTATGAGTCCATTCTGAAAAAAAAATTCTTATATAGGAAACAGAGATGTATATATTCATCAAAAGAACCAAAAAGAAAAGCCTAAGTGCAAAGGGTTGAGGAAAGCCCCTCCCACAAAACTAATAAAGGAAAGCCCTCCAATTGTTAATAATCATTAGAAGATTGTAAGTCAATAGGTCATTCTTAAGGATGCATTAAGATTTTTATAGAATTTAGCCGTGAAACAATCAAGGTCAAGGGAGTTGTTAGATCCAAGATTACAAACCGCATGCCAAATTTCCTGTTCAATGAAGAGCAATTTCAGAACTATCAATAGTTGTACTGAGATGGAGTTTCAAACTAGCAGTAGGAGAACCTCGAGGCTTGTCCGTTTTGTGTAGAGGGCATCAAATAAAGGGATAAATTCTGATTTAGTGGCCACCATCCTGTGAAAAGAACAGGTATGCAAGTCACCTTTGTTGAGTGAAATCAGCTTACATTTTTGTTTCCAAAGATCTTCCTCTATTCCATTAATGGAGAGCAATTGGGATTTGAGACTACTTCGTTGAGCTATATGCATAGAAAGCCTTCTCCTGTCTCTTCAAGATTATCAAGCAAAGGAATTTCAATCATAATTTGGTCCTTTTGTGTTGTGACACATCCAAAGTGGATTTGTTTCGTGCTCTACGAACCTCTTTTAAACCCTTTAAGATACTTGAAAGGCACTCTAGGTCATAGTTATTGCTTAAAAAGTCATCAAACATGATGGTAGAGCTCTATAGATCGCTAGTTGGACCCAAGAATTAACAAATTGGAGATCCACATCTGAATATTGCTCTAATATTTGGGGCAACTTAGCCACTTGGAAAAGTAAAAAGCAAGCAATTGAAAAACTATCTTTATTCAAAATGTTTGGTGATAGTCAAGTAGCAACCAACATAGTAAAGAATCTAAAGGCAGCGAGAACTAGTCAAGTAGCAATTGCATTATTATCTTTTGGCCGCAAGAATCTTACTATACCTTATTATGTTCAAGCTTTTATTGTTATTTTTATTATTGGTAATTTTTCTCTTATTTCACCCCCTTGTGGAGTTAGTATCTATTTTTTCTTTTAAAAGGAAACAATACTTTTCATTGATGAAATGAAAAGAAACTAATGCTCAAAATACACAAATCCCAAAAGAAGAAAAGAAAAAGAACACCAAGAGAACGTTGATGGAGGAAAATAAGCATCCCTTGTGGAGTTGGTATCTATTGAGCATTAGATGAAATTTTTTTGCCTCTTGTTAAAAAACATAGCAAAGAATCTCATGAATCATGAGAGGATGAAGCATATAAAGATAAATTTTCATTTCATGTCTGGGAAGGTTAATGTAGCATAGTGAAACCAAACTATGTTCCATCTCACTATCTAATTGTTGATATTATCACCAAATCATTACCTAGACAAGCTTTGGTGAAGGCTTGAATATAACCCATCTTTGAGGCACGAGGGAGTAGTATACAGTATAATTATGTTTAGACCAAATATGTCTCTTTTATCTTTCAATTATTATTTAATATCCTTTTTCTTAAATCACCTATTGACCCAAAAACTTAAGTTGATAGCTGAAGGTAAATTTAATACTATATCATCTAACACTCCCCCTCACTTGTGGACTTGAAATATGGAGAAGACCCAACAAGTGGAAATCCCCCTCACTTGTGGACTTGAAATATGGAGAAGACCCAACAAGTGGAAATCAATATATATATATATATATATATATTTTTTTTTTTTATATCCATGACTGTCCGGGCCAACTTACGCGCACCTCAATTAATCTCACGGGACAACCCACCTGAACCTACAACCCTTAGGTGTCACAGAAACCATAGGATATTAAATCCTAGGTAGGTGGCCACCATGGATTGAAACCATGACTTCTTAGCCATTTATTGAGACTATGTCTCCTCTTTTACTACTAGGCCAACCCATGATGGTTAAGTGAAGATCAATATTATATTAATTGGGAAGGAAATAACATTACAGGAGTTTGAACACAGGAGCTCTTGTTCTGATACAATCTTAAATCACCCGTTGACCCAAAAGCTTAAGCTGATGGGAGAAGGTATATTTAATATTATATCATCTAACATTTTTATTTTATAATTAGTTTCCTTAGTCGAAGTTTTTCTTGTATCATATTTACCTATTATTGGATAATGGATCCTTTGTTGAATAAGAAAAACAATTTCTCCAAAAATGTAAGATTTTGTCCTAGTTTTACATTCTATTAGTTTAAGACTGTAATATATGCCTATATTAAACCACTTGTAATCTGCCTCTTTCATTATATGCCTACATTGAGTTACACGTACGTATGTTCGTGAGTATACTCTCAATATTGAGTTACAGGTCTCAGATTAATATTTCCTATATATTTCATCCACTTGGATGAAACAATTTCTTTTGTTGCTACTTGATCAGTGAAAAAAGGATGAGTTATTGAAAGAAAATAAAGAAGAAATAAAGTTGGGAGCTGTAAGAAGCATATTTTTCACTAGAAATAAAACTCTACCTTTCTGAAAAAGGTGGTCCAACTATTTCAACAGCCTTCATGTTAGCTAATAGCTAGGCATTAAATCCAAAGAGTTCTCATCACATAGACTAGAACATCTTATCAACATAATATAAAGACATGGCTCAATGGAAATTGGAAACTATATGCAATAACTAGCATCAAGTGCAAAAGAAGGTTAAGCAAAAGGGATATAGTTGGAATCTTGATAGCAAAGGGTGAAAAAATGTATAAATAAATAAATAAATAATAATTTAAAAATAAATAAATAAATAAAATAACACTTGCCTACATTGAATATAAACCAAATAGATTCACAGAATTACCCTGAATAAAGCCCGGTCTCCCACAAGAGAATAGTGCATTACACCAACTAAATTGTACCCGTTACCACCTTCTACACTGAAGTACATGTGCTGATGGATATCTTGGATTGCAACAATCGTTCCTTTATAGTTTATGGAAATAATTAGCTCAAGATAACAAAAAAAAAATTGTACATTGTCAATTAGAAACCTTTAAATGATAAAATACCATCAGGAACAAGGGTTACCACATCAGTGGTAAATGCCTCTGTGGTATTGGCATCAACTTGCTGACTGCCCCACCACTGCCTTTTATGCTCATTCGTCTTTTCCTTGTCATACAGTCCAGAAAATGATGAAACAATTAACAAAATCACCTGAGGAAATAAGAAAACATATGCGTAATTATATGACGAAGCAAAAGAGAAACAAAAAATGTGTTGGCAAAGCTTCTTTAAGAAATTTAGGACTCACCTGTATTTCAGAATGAGACAATGTGAGATCCAACCCTGACAAAGAGCCTTTGCCAGCCCAAGCTTTACTTAATAAGCCTATATGATCACTACAGGTCTTCTCAATTGACAATGAAGCAACTAAGTTCTCCAATAAATAATGCTGACAGACAAAACCAAAAGGTCCAGTGACATGACTATTTCTAGAAATTTTTTTAGGAGAAACTGGATGTTTCGAACTACTTGCATCATTATCTGTCTGAACTCCCTTTGCATGTTGGAAACTTGCAGCAAGTTCTCCAGCTACAAGGTGGGACGACAAATTTGAAGAAAAATGAGGAACTTGAATATTGTTTCGCAAGGTCTCCTCAATTTGCTGGGAGAGAATTGACAAGTGGGAAAGACTAACTTCAAGTTCTTTCCTATTATCAGCCAATTGAAATTTTAAATCGGCATCAACTTTAATCACAAATTCCCAGAACACGCCTGCAAAAGAGGACCAATATTGAAGAAGTAGGTGTACAGATATTATTAAAATCGAACCAAATAGAACATAATATACCAGATTCATCTTTTACGACGAGAACAAGAGAAATGTTAGAGACATTGATGATAAAAACTTCCAGAAGTTTCCCTTTAACTCTTAAAAGAGAGTCGGTAGTCGTGCCAACGACATCGTCAGTAGCACTTTCATCCAATCTAGTAATTTCCGCCATTTCTTGAGCCTTCTTATCTTGTTCATCAGAAAATTGCAACACAGACAAAAGACTCCCTATGGCATGACAGTATTTATGGAAACAATTGATAAAGAATGCCAAAGCCAATGTTTCCAGGAAAAGAAGCCCATCCTGTCAATTAGCACCGTGTTTGAATCAAATTAGATGGCAATTGTTTGAGCTTAGTAATTTTCAAGATGCAACAGCACAGTAGTACTCATTCATCCCTTTGTTGTTGAATTACTTGACAGTTAGGAAACTTAGACTTGTAGTAAATCAAAGTATACTTCCATTTTTGGACAGAAAATTGAATTTTCATTTACCTGACGAGGAAAAAAGGAAAAAATACATAGATACAAATCCCCAGGGGATTTATTTGTCGCTTTGTTGATAAATTACTTGACAGTCTCGAAACCTAGACTTGTAGTAAATTAATGCGGCCTTCCATTTTTCGACAATAAACAAGATTTTCATTGAATTAATGGGAAAAAAAAGACACAAAGTTGCAGTGCAACTAAAAGGAAGGGGAAGTAATGACTCTTTATGCTCCACAGAACAATCACCTGAATCCTCCAAGAGATGGTCTGAAAGTTTCCCCCGACATGGACAGAGAGAGATGATGAAATTTTACTCAGTTGATGTGCTCCAACTAAGATGTCATAGACTGAGCACCTCGTTATGAGAATCCTACTAATTGCAATATTTACAAGCATCTGAAAATTTGAAAATGGTGAAGTGGAAACAAAGTCCAGATCCTGAACAAAGACAGGCCGTCCACCTGGCCCCTCAGAATAAACTGCCATGTTAGAATTCCCCACGTTCAATTCATTATTTCTAGAAATAGAACTGTGGCGAATATTCCTCAACCCTTCTGAAGATGAGCCATTACGTGGACTCAAAGATAAGGTAAGAATGAAATGAGAGAGAGAAATCTGATGGTAGAAGTAAAGATAGCAATTAAGTAATTGCGTCTGCATAGATTTGAATACAGATTCATCTATATCACTTTTGTGATACCTAAATATAACTGAATTGACATTAGAGATATCAATAAAAATATCAACTTCATCCTCTTCACATGTTACCTTGACTCTTCCCTGATCAACAGACATCCAAATTCCACAATCAGGGGAATTGATCTCTGCCATTTTCTGGCTATTTGAAAAGATCTTAGAACTGTTGAAAGTGTCACTCATCCGGGAATTATGAAGAATGACATCCATCCGCTTAATTTTAAAGGTCCCATGAAACATACAACTAGTACGGCAACTTATCGAGGCTTCTTTCACATATACAAACTTCAGCGGCATGGGCTTTGTGAGCATGATATTTTGTTTCATAAATTCCTGGGGACGCCAACGAGTAGAGCCTAGATAAGAAATTGCAGAGGACAAATGTCCTATAACCTGACAAAAACAACCCTTCAGATAAGAAAACGAAGACAGAGAGCCATAATCCAATTGACAAGAAATGCAAGATTCTGATTCAGTAACTTCAAACCATCTGTAGGGGGGATTTTAACAAGCATGGAGAGTCCGGAAGAAAATAAATTTGACAATAGTTCTCTTTGTTTATTCAACAAAGCATAATATTAAAAAGATTAAAACAACTGCAAATTACATTAATCATATTTCTTGAGTTGAGTAATATGAATTACACAAGAAAAATATAGAAGTTGAAGAAAAATACAACAACTAATTGCATTACGAGAATAACTATAAAATGTTTTAGATGATGCATGCCAAAAAGAAGCATGGGATTTCAGTAATTTCCTTACTTATCTTCTTACTTTGTTGCCTACAATACGCTTTTTTTCATAATATATTCACAAATGTTTTCCTTCAATCACGTTTTGCAAAGCCATTGCCCATTTCAACCGTATATGCTTGGAGTTTGAATATCCCTTACTATTTGATTGAGATATAAGGATAAAAACAACAGAACAAAGAAACAATGGAGATAACCGAGAAGATCCAAACACCCAGAAGATTTGAGAGAGCTGGTGAGCTCTCCTACCCCAAACATTCTCTCTGCCCTACTAATACTACTTCCCCTCATGTACAGACACGTTCCCACTACTGACTGTCAGTGGGTGGATTCCCTTTATTACCCTTTCACATGTCTTCAATATAGGGGGCCTAACAAATTGTACTTTTTTTTTTTTTTGATGACTGGAAGACTGGATGTCGAAGCTAGTTTCATGTACATTTTAACTTGCCATCATTTGTGACTTTCTTTTATCCAAAAGAGAGAGAGAGATACTTTCACTACAAAAGGGAAATTACAAACAAGCACAGAGTTGAAAAGAAAAATGATCTCCAACTTGTCAACAAATTTGAAAGGAAATAATAATGAAAGTATTTGAACTAAGGAGCCCATAAAGACAAGGAAAACAACATCATCCTAAAGCTGCTCACATGACTTTTCCTCGTCCTTGAAGATTCTTCTATTCCATTCCAACCATAAAATCCATAAAATTGTGGTTACCACATTGATCTAAGAAGCCTTCTTCTGAGGATGAAAAGTTTTAGCCTCATAACTGAAAGAACTTGAAACTAAGCTCTGTTAGAAGAAACCTGTCATATCAAAAGCCTCTGGCAGCATAAACCAAAGAGAAACGACGGTTGAGCAGAATCAACCATGATTATGACTTTTCAAGTAGCTCATATAGGAGCAAAAGTAAGCTCCAAAGAATTGTCTAGTTGAAGCTAAGAAACAAGCACTTCTGTTCATCTGTGCAAATGTTAGTCTACCCTCAGTCAGTCGGTACTCTCATTGTAGTTTGCACATCCATCACCCGTGATGTTTTTCACATGCTACCTCAATATTGTTGGGAATGCAACCAGCGTCTCACATTGGTTAGATATGGGGATGATTATGGGTATATAAGAGTGGAAAACTATCTTCATTGGTATGAGGCCTTTTGGGGTGAAACCAAAAACAAAGTCACGAGGGTTTATACTCAAAGTGGACAATATCATACCATTGTGGAGATAGTTGGAGGGTCGTGATGTCAATAGAATCCTTAGGTGTCGAACAAAGATGTAGTGGAGCCTCGAAAGTAGTCATGGTGTGATCCGTGGTTGAACTCTATCAAGTGCTCTGGTGAAGAGAAGTTAGCCTAGATAAGAGTTAGACAGATGGATGACTATTTAGGGAGAGGCTCGATGGTCCTTTGTTCAAGGAGAGGATTATTGGGAATGCAACTAAAGTCCCACATTGGTTAGATATGGGGATGATCATGGATATATAAGTGTGGACAATTATCTCATTGGTATGAGGCCTTTTGGAGTGAAACCAAAAGCAAAGCCATGAGGGTTTATACCCAAAGTGGACAATATCATACTATTGTGGAGATAGTTGGAGGGTCGTTTGTCCCTATCAAATGCTACTCCTAACAACTATATCCTTCTTTTCCTCTCCTTTTACTTCTCCACAAACAAGTTTCCTCCCATAGAAATCCTATCTCAGATATGAATCATCTCTCCACAATAGAGGTGCCCAGTTTACACATCAATAGATTTTTCTTTTCTTTTCTTTTTCTTTTTCTCTCTCGCTTTTTTTTTTTTTTTTTTGACGATACAGTTTACATCAATTGATGTTTCAGCAAAAGTTACATGTTTGCCAAGTCAACTAGATGAAGTAGTACCTCATCAACTTAAAAGAATCGGAATCCCGTCATACCAAAAACACTGTACATTATGTAGGTGTCATGTGTACAAAAATATAGGCATCAATAAAAAAAATAAAAAAAAAACAAACAAACAAACAACACGCACACCATATGTAGAGTCATCGAGATTGCAAAGATACAATTACCTTAACAAGAAGATATAAATCCTCCATATATGATAAAGAAGTGAAACCTGTGGTCGTACAGTCAAAAGCTACTGAGAAAGCATTGACATTCTCACTAAATGAGTGAACAGAATTCCTGCACAAATATTCCATTCGCAATTAACTTAATTTGTAAAAAATATAAAATAAAATAAGACTGGAAACATTTGTTTTGAAACTTTCGTATTAAATTTAGATGTTAACCGTGCATCCCTAACTGCATTGGATTTCAATGGTATATAGTGATGAATGCACCACTTATACTCACGTTAAACACATAGTACCCCCAGCCAACCTCAAACTGACAGAAATTCCACAAATTACTAGCTATGGTAAGAAATTTCCAATACGAAGTAAATCCATTATCTTTTTTATTGAAAAGGAAACTATTTTCCATTAACAAAGAAAAGAGAATAAATGAATAAATACAAAACAATTAGCAGACTACAAATGTATACCTATAAGACAGAAGACACAAAAGACAAAAGGGAGAATACAACCAAAAAGTCCCAACACAACACAAAAAATAGAATTAAGGAGACATAAATGCAGCCCAATTCAATTTGATATCTTGAAGAGAAAATCCCCAAAAAAGCTTAGAATGGGAACACCAAAGAGAGACCTACAAGTGAGATGCCTCAAAATAATCCATCCCTCGATATGCTTGCTTTCATAAACTCTTTGATTTCTCTCGAACAATAACTCGGAAATATTTGCTTTTATGGCATTGATCCAATGAAGTACACCAATAATTACTAAAATAATTGTAGGACAAAATATAATAAACTCTGATATTTTAATTTCTTTCTTGGTTAGGTGAAAACAGTAAATTAAATTTAAATATAATAATTTCTAAATTTTTGAGCAAGACATTCGGTAACATTTTCATTTCTTGTTCCTTGTTTTCTTGTTTCCTCTTTTTAAGAAAGAAAAAGAAGAACTGCATTTAATAAATGTCTCTTGTTCTTTCTATTTTACTGGAAAATAAAAAATAAAAACGAGTTGAGTAACCATTTCTTATTTCTTGCTTTATGAAAATTAGTTTTAAAATTAAATATCCAAAATTCTTATGTTATAATTTTATTTTTTTTAGATATGTATGATACGTTTTAGAGTAAAAAAATGATAAAATCATATTTTCATTTATGTTTAGGAAAAAATCAGAAACAAGAAACCTGATTTCGTTGTTTCTAAAATTTCTACACAATTTTGAAATTGTTTCTTAAAAATGAGAAACAATAAACAAAAATAATTATCAAACGCCACTGTTTCTAAAAACTGAAAACCCAAAACAGTGATGTTACCGAAGAACAATCACTTGGTTTTTCACTCTAGTCGTTTAAAAGTAGCCATCATTGAAGAAAACCAAATGTCCTCTCATATTGCTTTCCTATCATTAATGAATAAAAGTTTGTTTCTTTGTTAAAAATATCGTGTGAAAAGTTTCCATCTCATTTTCATTGTGCATCAACATAATTTGTTATCTTGTAATGAGTAGATGACTAGAAGAAAATCAACAAGCAATCATGCTCAATAAATGGGGGAAAATTCTTTTATATCCTCACAAAAAAATATAAGGGGGGGTGATATATCTTAATTAGATTGAATCATTATATGTGTCTAGGTGTATGAAATATAAATCAAGCATAAACGAACAGTCGCATAAACGTAATTTTGCATGTTTGTGTGTGCGTGAGTTTTAAAAACATACATTGAAGAAAGCAAATAGATATTCTTTATTATTTTTTTCCCGAAGAGAAAGAGAGCACTTTTCATTAAGAAGCCTTGTTAAGTACATATTATTTATTGACAGAGAATCACCACAATTATATAGAGAAAAGTATTAAGAAAATAACCGTACCTGACAACTGAAGATAAGATCAGCATTGGATTAAAAATAAATATTTGATTCTGTTGTATCCGGTCCAAGTTTACAATATAGGCTTTTAACCCTTTAACTTTTAGGTAGAACCAGAGGGAAACCAATCCTTGAGATGTATAATTTTCACTACCAATTGTTGAAATACGGGGTTCTTTCAAAGAGAGACACTCCAGTTCTTTATCATCAGCTTCAGAGGAATCCTCCATTAGAAATGCCAAATCAGAACTGGAAGTCGGGCATACGGCAATTTCAACATCATCCACATCAAATGCAATGAGTGAGTCACCCTTATGAGCTATCTCACTGGAAATTACGTAGCCATCATTGAAGTCCTTTTCAAGTGCCATTTGGATGTGAGAACCAGCTATGTGCATTGCAACTTGAATGTGTTTTAGTGGTAGCTTCTTAAGCAATGGTGTCAGCATTTGACTAGCCCAATCCTCATACTTATTTTTCAAACAGGCTTCTCTATCATCTACAGTAACTGCTGATGGATGCAAAGAAACTTCAGGACTTCGCTCATCCTCAGTCCAAGAATAAGCACGATGTTGCATCAATTGAAGGAGCAAAGCTGCCGATAATATAGATGAATATCCCAAAGCAAAATTCAGCTTACCTAGAACTAAATTGCATTTCAATAATGAAGTATTTGAATTCTCACGCACTGACTTTGTCAATGAGCTATTGATTTCACAAAGAAACCAAGGATTATCTGAATACGTCATCCCACTTTCTTCAAGATTCATGCATACAGATTTCCATCTCAACCACATGCCCTCCAAATATTTAACTAGGAATGGATTGCAACCAACTTCACCAAAGTCAGCAATATCTGTTTCACGACCATCAGAAGGAAGAAAGCTCCGTGTAGGTTCACCCACAATAATAGATTTCAGATTATTTGCTCCTTCCATGTCACACTCTTTTAGAGACCCTAGCAGATCATCGGAATGGACTCTACCATTGGGAGCCTCCATAGAAGGTAAGGAAGAAACGTTGAATTGATCACAGGACATGAGTAAAGACTGTTCACAGAGGTCTACCATGTACATGACTAAGAGTACATCAAAGGAAAAATGGAACGAAAGAAAAAAGGTGGATGGGATCCCAAACTTTGATTTAAGGTTTTCAAATGTGGGAGGTTGAATTTCATCTGCGGGATAAATGGACACTAACAGTTTCCCCATATTCAACATAAAGCAGAACTGTGGATTTGAATCTTGACGTACAATTTCTAAACATCCATCCAGTTTCTGTCGTTGAGTCAAGGTTTTAACTACGTATCCCTCTATGAAACAAAATATACTGCATAACATTTTCCAAATGCATAAAAGCATTGAAAAGAACTGATAAAAGAATTTTAAGTGGACGATGCTATATACTTCCTTTTTGTCTTCTGCACATTCAACATTCCTGATGGCTCTATATCGTGCTATTTTTCGTCCCTGTGCAATGGATTCAATTGGTAACTTCTTCTCAATATCCAGTATTGTCATCCAATGTTTCTTGAAAGAAGTGAAGAGTTTTCTATCTGAAGAAATCTTATAAGTGAATTTCTTCATCAAATTGTCCGTAGGATATCCAGTTAATAGTAGTAAAATTTCATAGACATTGACATACTGTATCCACAGCATCACAATAGTGACAAGATGATGCAATGACATTCCTGGCGATGAAGTAATGTGGCTAATTCTTCGAGCAGCTAGTTTCCATAGTTGTCTACCATTTCTAGAAAACTTGTATTCTTTAGATGGCATTCCATTTAATACTGAATATATTGAAACCTCAACTGGAGTAACTGAAAGACTTAATTCTGGAATTCTAAGATTCACGTCAACAAGCTGAAAATCATACAA
Source organism: Lagenaria siceraria (assembly GCA_002890555.2). Classification (NCBI taxonomy): domain Eukaryota; kingdom Viridiplantae; phylum Streptophyta; class Magnoliopsida; order Cucurbitales; family Cucurbitaceae; genus Lagenaria; species Lagenaria siceraria. Next base: position 7,947,803 of record CM016485.1, on the reverse strand, counting down.
TTTGCAGCAACTGAATATAACTTTTAAATTCAAGATTCTACTAATCTGAGCTTCACTCTTCAACACAATCTCAAGATCATTGCCGGTGATGGTAAGGCAGCTATGTGATAATGGTTTAAAGATTGCATGTATGAGCTCATGAAGGCATCCTTGATTTTGATTATCAAATTTGGCACTTAGACGCTTTATGCTCAACGAACATTCAAAAACATTGTTAAAGATCGGGAATTCCAGTACTAAGTTAATATTATACATCTGTAGGCAACCACGTTTGAGTAGTAGATTTCTAGAAGCTGTTTTCAACCGGTATCTTGGTGGTGGGTCCAGAAAACTCTTCAAAATATCATGCAAAGTAACACCCTGAAACCCATCCAATAACCACAGAGCTGGTAGTTAGAATAAGGCACTAGGCTTCTTTTTCTTTTTTATAGAAGAGAAACAGAATAAGACACTAGGCTTAAGTGGTAAACAACATTTCTGTTCAACAAAAGTAATCAAAGAGCAAAATATTTGAAATTTAAGATGATGATTCGTTATTCAAAAAATAATAATCCAGAATGTGGGATACAACAGAAAGCACAACTTGAAAGCTGTCCTGAATTGAGGAACTGAGAAAACTTTACTTGGCGGCAGTTTTGAAAAGTATGAAAATAGCATTTGCGTTAGGCAGAATCCAAATTTTGAGAAATGATAAGTGAGGGAAATAAAGAGAATATAATACTTCATTAGATAGAAATTATAGAGTTCAAATTTTCAGAAAACCTCGATCCATGTTTTCATAACCTTGAAATATTGAATTTGTAAAGATTACATTAAAAAGATAGTTTTCAGCTTGTTCCCAATAAGATAAGAGTGAAAATATATTGGATATCAAAATGCCTATAAATTCAGTTTGTAAATATTGAATTCTTCTAGTAACTCAACCGGGCACCTCACCTGTCCTTACACCAATAGCTCTACTAAAGTTATTCCCGAATTGATAGCAATTGAATAACACAGAAATTCGAACTTCTTAAGTTGTATAGAAATTCGTAACAAATAAACGACCAAGAAAAGTGAAGCAAAGAATACTCTTCACCATTGACATGCTTTATTTAAAGTGAAGACTAAGATCGACTATACGACAACATTAAGTTGTAAGGAGCTAAAAGATGTCAGTATCCAAACTACATGAAACGCAATCTCCAGCACAATCCCATGTCTAAATTTGTCCGAAAATGGAAAGAGAAAATGACATCACCTCCGGATCAATAGCAGATAGATTCTTCTTCAAAGTTTCAGAAAATGCGATATTGGATTCCCGTTTTCCTCTCGAAATCTCCTCCCTATTAAATTCCCTACCAAGTAAATACCAAGTAACCATCCACGCTTAATAGAAACCATAGATTTAACAACACTTACAATTCAGATGATCACAGAAACAACGGTAGCAATTGACTAACCTGATAGACAGCGTTACATGGACACCATGTATTGTGATCTTGAAGGCTGGAAAGGGCCAGTATGTGACCTCAACGCTCAAGTGGTCGACAATCACCTCTTTGAAGGACAAGCATGACGCTGTCTCCTCAATTAGCTCATTGAGAGCCGAAACGTTCAAATGGAGTTTGTGGGCAACGATGGTGGAACGAGCAAACCCCAAATTCAGCCGAAGATCCGAGTCTTCGGGCAGCCATGGCTGCAGCAGAGACACCAGCCTCCGCAAAATAAAAGTGTACAAACCCATGGCTAATGTTGCTAGAACAGCATGATGATGATGCGTAATCGTAATTCCTCCATATAAGCAGTGATTCTTTCCCCAAGAAACGAGTGGGAAATCGTAAAGTGAGGATTGGGAGAATATGAATGTTAGGAAGAGTGAGCTTGTAGAAGAAGACGTGAAGTTGCTAAACGCAACGGCGGGTAATGTCAGACAGACTTTTAACTAGACAGATATAGAGGAGATGAGTCTCACGTGATTCTCATCTGCCGTCGCTTTGCACACGTGTCGCCCAGCGGCCAGTTTTTATCCAATTTCTAATATATATATAAATTATATAGTAAATTGCTTCTTTTTTTCAAATGTCATGTAACGTCTAGTCGTCTGACGTGTTAGATGGGGAGGAAATGACCGACATAGCTGCCTTTCAAAAATTTTAATTTTTCAAAAATATATATGTGGCTTTTTTTATTCTGTCCTTTTAAGTTTTAAATAGTAATATGCTTATGTACGGTAAATTTTGTTTTGTTTTTTTGTTTTTACTAAATAAATTTTGGTTTTGAAAAAATGCTAGTTATGTTTTTGGGTTATTTTTAAATATAGAAAAATGTGTTAAACTATATATAAATATAAAAAAATTTCACTATCCAGTGAAATTTTTCTATATTTGTAAATAGTTTGATATTTTATTATTCCATTTTCAGGCAAAACTACACATTTATACTACGCCTAATTGTTATTGCACTCTCCCACTCTCTCTTTCGCTTCAATCAGCCCTGACTAACCTCTTTATATTGTCTTTATATTATTCATTATGAATCAAAATCTTGTTGTTTCCTTTTCCCTTCGTCAAAAGATTCAAAACTAATCAAAAATTAAAAAGGCATGTCATTTTCTTTCTCATGCAGTCTCTGCAAATATGTTTATGTTGTGATGTGAGAACGAAATATTCCTTTATTTACTTCTTTTTAAAAAAAGGAAAAAGTTTACTTCTTTTTAAAAAAAGGAAAAAGAAAAAGGGTAAATGAAAGAAAGGGAGGGAAAAAAAGAGAGAAAAAGACACCCATTTCTAAATAATTATGATTTAAATACCACTTTTAACCTAAAATGTAAGACCTACTTCCCTGTTATTGAATTTCATCTTACAACCCAACATCCCAAACGCAAAATTCCTAACTTTAACATGACTTCACAATTCAACTCAATACCCAAATGACTACGTCCGTCTAAAAGAGCAGAAATAAATGCCTTCCTAAGTAAATATTTATTTAGTAGTCCCACCAACCATTTATCTCAGAATTGGCAAATCTGAAATATTTATTGCTTCTCGGGAGAAAAATTCCCAATTCCATTTTGGTGTTACTGAAGTAGTTTCCTCGACATATTTTCAAATAACATACACAACGATTATCAATGAGTCAAATTACAACCCGTAGAAAATAATGACATAAAGACAAAAGGATGGAGAATATAGCATCAAGCTACTGAGATGCAGCTTCGTCTTTCTTCTCTGACAAGTACCTATTGGAATGTAGCTTATGTCAAAAAAAAGGCTTAATACTTATTACTTTGCCCAAAAGAAACGAAAAAACTATCACAGCCGTAATTTACATGCACATACACAGTGTGGCATAAAACAAATGGACTTTCAGTGTGACATAAAACAAATTTTTTTTATAAGTTCTTGTCGGAAAACATGATACAACTGTACAGTCTTGTCAACAACCAAGCCATGAAACAATCATAAGGTTCAATGAAGTTGATTAGTTTGTTACTTACCCTTGAGACCTTGCCCAACGTGAGAATTGATACAACTGTACAGTCTCATTCGATGCATGACAAGCAAGAAGTAGGTAATTGCGGGGTTGCACCATCCATGCAAATCTCATGAACAGTGCTGAATAGACGCACATTGCTGCAATGACAAGGGCAGATATTACTACTGAGACCAAACTAAAAGACACTATAGATAAAATGAGTTCTAACATAGATAGGTTCAACCTGCTGTCATGTTGCCAGAAATCATTTCTGGTGGCTTGTTCATGTCTGCTAACCCCTGTTTTGAATCCACCAGCAGGATCAAGACAATAGCAGAAAAGAACTAAGAATAACAATCAAGTGATAGGCAACATGGTAAGCATGATAGAACTGATACTTAAATTGAAGTGAAACATACAGCAGCCACAAATCCCCAGTTGGCGACAGGTCCCCAAAAATGAGTAGTTTTTGGACCAACAGGGCTGTTCAAGAATGCTCGGAATGAAGCCATTCTCTGATTTCTACAAAATAAATAAGAACAGACCAATATACCATAATATTCAAAATTCATGAAACATCATGTAATGGTGAAACAAAAATAGCGGTAAAAAAAAACACATCTATGAGTTATGACAACTAAAGATAGTCTAAATCCATATACTTTCATACAAAGCATCTACTACATCGGATGAGGGTTAAAAATAAAACCAGACAAGTAAAAAAAGATTACACTTCTTTCTTTCTTTCTTTCTTTCTTCTTCTTCTTCTTCTTCTTTTTTATTTTCTTTTTTAAAAAGAGTGTTAACAGCACCCACTAGATATTAAGACAAACGAGCAGAGATCATGTAAGACCATTCCAACCAAAAGGTCATCCTAATTCCTACTTCAATTTGACAAACCCCCCTCGCAAAACAAAAAACAAAGACTTCAGGCACAAACTCTAAAACACTTTTCAATCACTGAAATAGTCTTGTGATCTTATAAAATGTAAAACTATTCATCTGAAGATATTAATGAAATTCCCTAGGACTTGAAATCATTTCATACTCCCATGTGATGACAAAAATTCACCTAGATTACAAATTACACGAATATGCCAATACCATCAGCTAAGTTTATAATCCTTCTCAATTTGAGAGAGAAGGAGAGAGAGAGAGAAGAGAATAGGAAAAAAGAACCGTAAAATCTTAAAAAATATAAGAAATAGATCATCAGATCAACGAAGCTAATGAATTTAAGAAACAAAAACCATTCTCGTTGTCACAAATTAATATAATCCAAAAACCCAAATCCCAACTTAAAATTCCATCAAGTACCACCGTGATAAAAATTGCGAATTCAATATCACATGCTCTCCACATATATTTGCCTTCATATAGGAAGATATCAGAATTAAACCTAAACAACATTCCTGAAGTTCAAAATGCTTGTCTACTTTGATCTTTTATCGTCGGTGACAATTTCGATTAGGACCCCTCAATAGCCAAGTGCAGAAATGTAGAAACGGAAAGAAGGAATAGAGCATCTTAGTCAAAGTAGCGTTTTCCTGAAACCAAACTCAGCTAACCAAACGAGTTTTCTCACGCCCGTAATTCATTTAAGCACAAGCCATGTGTACAGAACCCAAAGCACAATCTTGACACAAATCCCTTTTTCAACCGTTCCTTTCTTCTCAACTATCAAAATCCCGTGCCACTTAAAATCCCAATAAATTAATTATAAAAATGTCTATTAATTTGTAGCCATCATCAAAGAACAAATGAGCGTTACGGTGTGTATTTCAATAAAACTTCCAAATTCATTAACATCCAAAATTGTCGTATCTACACATTTAATGTTTCAACGGACCTCCGAATTGTCACTAAGATCCCCCCCCCCCCCCCCCCCCTCCCGATCAACCTGGCAGAAAAGATATATATTTCCAAAAAAGTAAAAAAAAAAAAAAAAAAAAAAAAAAAAAAAAAAAAAACCTCATAATCATCTAAGGAAATTCAGCTGCATAAAATCTGAAGGACGAGCAGAAACTTACCAGTCAGCAATTCGATGGAGATCCGGCCAAGAGAGAATGGAGAACCGCTAGAGAATTTTGACTTCGAATCCACCCAAAAGAGAAGATGAAGTTCGATAGCAGGCTACTTTTCTTTTTCTTTTTTTCTGTTTCTTTTTGGGTTGTTTTTTCTTATGGGCCTAAAGGCCCGGCCCATCTTTTACAGGAGAAGCTCCTTCAATAGAGCGCCAAATTTAGCTCTTTTTTCTGCTGATCAATTAGGGTTACGGCTTATCTTTCCGATTCCGTCGTTTCTCTCCGCCGTGAGCAGCAGTTCATGTCCATAGGCATTTCGAGGTTTGTTAAGTTAACTCTGCATTCTTTTTGGTTTTCGATTGAGTTACATTGTCTCTGATACTCTCTGATTTTGGGTTTTTCCTTTCTTTTATATATATTGAGAGAGAAAACCCTAAACCCTACGGCTATACTTCCCCCACTCATTTACTTTGTTCTCTGATTTCTACTCTCACATTGTTGCTGCAGCCGCACACCCCCACCGGCCCGCCCTCTTTCTTTCTTCTCTCTTTTCTCCCTGGTTGGCGCCGCCGCTCGCCGGCACGCCCTCACCGCCACACGTCGCCTCCGCGAAACTCCCTTTTCCTGCCCCAGCCCCTCCATCTCTCAGTCGCTTGTCGTTAAGGTCTGTTATCAAAAAAAAAAAATCTTCTTTGTCTTTTCGGTTTAATCAACTTCAAAGTAGGGTAAATTGAAACTAGGTCAATTTTAATTTGAAATCCTGCCGGTTTTTTTTCTTTGAATTGGTTGGGCTCTATCAATTACCATAGAATTTAGGTATTGGGATGAAGCATCGTGTTTGATGAAGAGAATTTAGACTTCATGAGTTAACTTTTTTTTTCTTTGTGCTGCATCAGATAGACTACAGCTTGTTTTGCTCTGAAATTTCGCCATGACTTTACTTGAAGTCATCAAGCAAGCCTCCGCCTGCTCCGATCCCCTTGATTCCCATTCTGACTACCCCATTCTCCTCAATCCAGACGATATTCTAACCAGTTTGAAATCCAAAGTCGATGAACCAGATCCCATTTCTCTTGTCAATCCCATTACTGGTTGGCAAATTTCGGAAACCGATTCCAAGGTGATTGATTTGGGCAAAAAATTCCACGAAAATCTCAAACAGAAGCTCAAAAACCGAAACTTTTCGAAGCCCGAGTTCATAAACATTTTAAATGTTTTTCTTGAGAAAATGAGGGAAAGGGTCGGAATTGCAGTTGGTGTTAATTCATCCGACAATTGTTACACGAAGGTTCTGATTGAGAAACTCGGGTTCCTGATGAGTAAAGACGTTGGAGACTTGGTTTTGGATACATGTATTGCTTTTCAGGACTGGAAATTGGTGGAGACTTTTGTTGTCAATAGGCTTGTTAAACATGCATCTTATTCAAATTTGATTTTCAAACTTGTGGCGAAGAAGAGGTCGGATCTACTTTGTCTTTGTATCAAGCAAGCATCAGATTTTGGTCCTGCTGATTTACATTGCATTCTGAAGTACTTTCTTTGCCCCTCCAAAGAGGCTCATGCCAGTATGCCTAATGTGAGGAAAGAATGGGAGGACCAAGCATTGCTAGCCATTGAGAAGGCAAGTGATAAAAGTCTCAAAGGCAAGAAGTCCAATCTGGCAAAGGAGGCTGCAATTCAGCTCATGGTAGCACATGATGGATTCTCAACCCAGGAACTGTGTTTGCATTATCTGTTGGCATCACCTAATCTTGATGAAGTAATTCTTTCGTCTGCACTCAGTAAGTTGAATCGCGAAGAGATGATTCATTTGATTCGGTATCTGGGAAAATGGTTAAAGAAATATGAGAGATTTCCTCAAGCAGTTTCTTGTCCAAAAGCATCTATTGTGTTGGGTTTGAAGGCTTGTGATTGGGTTCCCAAGCTTGATGATATCGTCAGATTTCTTGGACTGGTGCTGGACGAGAACTTTTCTTCATTGGTATTGCATCCAGATTTTCATGAGGAGCTGAAAACCATGGGGGAATTGGTTAGTTCTCTAGCCTTGGAATCGAAACTCTGCTGTTTTGTTGCTAATGTAGCAGAAAATTTGAGAACTGAAGTGTAATGTGCGTCGTGCCTAGAAATTGAATGTTTGTAGTAGTATTACACCCTGTTTTTTATGGTCTATTTGAGCGCAACTATACAGTTACTTTGAAGGATATTTGGAGGTCGTTTATGTTAACGGCTTTTTTCTTAGAGAGTAAAGAGGAAAAACAATTCGGTTAACTTTTTTTTTTCCCCTCCTGGTTCTCTTAACTTGTTGTACGACTTGTAATTTCATTAGGGAAACTTTTAAAAATAGAAAAATAATGAAAACTTAAAAAAAAAAAAATAAGGAAAATTATTTATACAAAATAGTAAAATTTTTAGATAGTTGTGATAGAAATGATTGATAATAGAAGTCTATCGATGTTTATTGTGAAATTTTTTCAAATTTTTATTTTCTTAGGACGAATTGTTGGATAGGCTGTACTTACTATTGTTACTTGCAAACAAACCAATAACAGTTTTGACAAAATTATTGAAGAAACAACAGTTTTGGCATATTGTTCATGAAGTTTATCAGATAAATTCTTACATTCTGTGTTCTTAATATGGATTAATTGAAGTTAGAATTTGAAGTCCCGCATTAGCTCGTGATTTTAGTGACATCTACTTTTTAACATTTTGGTTTTGAATTGAAATTGTGCTTTCTAGTTGTTAAAGTGAACTTGCTAAGTTATGTCATTCTCCCAGCCATTACTAACATTTTCCTTTTTACGGTATATTTGAAAGGCGTGAAATAGTAAAAAATAACAAGGACGTCAATTTAATATAATTAATAGTAATAAGTAACGCGTATGAGCTAAATTGTCAGTCTTAAAAACTGCGTAAATAATCATCTTCTAATGTAGCAAAGTTTGATTTTACATTTTCCCTCACAAAAATAGAGGCGACCCAATTCAAAGCACACCACTTTCGCAATAAAAATAAATCATTCAAGAAAACAAATCATGAAAAAATACAATAAAACTAGAAAAAAGTTAATTAAAAAAAAAAAAAAAAAAGCATAGAAGTTCCGGAACACTTAAAATAACCTGTGAATATAAAAGTGTATTGGTCGGTTACCTCAAAAACCTTCCGTTAGCGCGGAAACTCTGCCTGCCAAAGGTGGGGGTAAAGTAGCTATGGCTTGCTGAATTTCCTGATTAACCAACAAAGCAGGAAATGTATTTAGCTTTACCAATACATACCAGAAAATCAACTTGGGAAATATTAGTCTCTTAAATCCTCTCTAAAAAATGGAACTGGGAAGAAGAGGATGTCACCTAATAGAAGGATTGCACCAGAAAACTAACTAAAAACATCATGAACTTGAGAGATCAATAAACTGGCATAGGAGTACCTCTGTAGTGTAGCGAGCTGAAAAGTGAATCAGAAGAATCGCTTTGTTCTTAAACTTTTCGGCATGGTTTATTATCTGGGAGGGATCAGCAACACAAGAAGCACACAGGGATGTAAAATTATAAGATATAAGTTGCTGAATCAATACAGGAATAGCAGGTGTTACAATGTTGAGTGAACGAACCTCATACAGGTGAGTGTGTCCGTATTCTCTAGCATGCTCCACTGTAACTCTATTTTCAAGAAATGTGCTCTGCAAAGAATGTGGTGGGCAGCATGAAGGATTAAACCTCAATAGAACCCACCCTCCAAAAATGATAACCAACACCATTTTTCTCTTTCTAATCTCAACCTACAGCCAATACACTACGGACATATTTGAGTTAAAATCACTTTTGTCATATTCAAAATCTTCAAAATCACACTAAACTATGTTACTGATTCAAAATTAATTTTGATGATATAAAAATTCTGTTTAAAAGTATAAAATCGAACATCAAATTAATTTTGAGTGGATTAAATGCATGTTTCTGAGTAATTTTGAACATGACAAAATTGAGTTTAATCATGTCAAAATTACTTCCAAACATGTCATATATCAATCCATGAACATGTAAAACCTCATAAACAGGGGAAAAAATCAGCATTATAATGCTAACTTCTATTTTATTTAGCTAGTATGCATTCATTATGTATATATCATGCTGTCTAAAAATAGAAAAAAGGAAAAAGTAAAGTATATATCATTCCAACTTTCCACTGTGCAAAACTATACTTATTCTCAACATGCTAACCGACAGTAACACTAATCGAATAAATGTTTTTAGAGAAGAATCAATCAAATAAACGTTTGAGAAAAATAAGATTGAGATATAGTGCGCAGTTACCATACCTCCATAACTAGGATCTTTGCCCTCAATACGTCAATATTATTTTCATCAACTATAAAATCGGATGTGGTATCTCCTGTAAAAGCCACTTCAGGTTCGGTAATTGTGTAAGTAACCTGGCACAAACCAAAATAACCAAGATAGTCGTGTATTAGAGGAGAACTTTAAAGACGGGAAATGTAAAAAAAAAAGTATAATCAGAGGAAAACGTTAAACTTCGTTAGCTTTAACTAAGAAATAAGAAGGTTGAAATTTAAGGCAATACAGTGAAAAAGTTCCTGATTTCAACCAAATGATCGTGGGTTCAAACTCTTTAGGTCACCCACCTGCGATAAATCTCACGAATTCCTAGACTAATTGTTTGGCCAGGGTAGCCGCTATACCCTTTTTCAATGATCGAATGTATAAAAGAGGAGTTTTCAAAGTGCATGTGTTCCATTCCAAGAAATCTATGAATCTAACAGTCAAGACAGACCTTGTTATAATCACCTATTGGTGTTTCTCATTACTTTATTCATCAATAAAATGTTTCTTTATCTAAGAAAAAACAATCAAGCCAGACCTCGGCACCAGATAACCGGAGTTTCTTGATCTCGTTGCCAGATAGTCCCAAGTACTCTTTCTTAAGCTTCTGCTTTACAGAGTAAAGTACATAACCCTGCCATCGTTATAGGTAAATTTTGAGCATAAAAGAACAAAATTATCAAATATGTCGACATGAAAATAGTTCAACCAGCAAAAAGTATGTAAGTTCAAATCTTCCTACCTGCATATTATTGAACTCAAATAAGATATTACTAAATATAACAAATAATAAAATCAAAGTCTATATGCAAGAAATTGGTTACCTGGCTGTCAATGACATGGTATGTCTTAAACGCCCTCACTTTGAAGTCTCTTCTCAATGACAACTCTTCCCCTGGAAACAAAATATATGAATGGAAGAATGTATTACACTGAAACACGAAAATTGGATAAAATTGACCAAATTATTCATTGGACAAAATAAGATAATTCAATAAGGGACGCTACCCACTTCCAAGCCAATCAAATTACATCTCAGCTCAGATTGATCCAATCTTCTGTGTACCTCTAAGAGATTTTCTACATCATTCTTTATAGATTTTGGTACAATAATTGTTGGCGGTTCCATTTTGTATAATCCACGGGTAGCAACGTACAAGGGAAGTCCCCCCTATTAAGCAAAAAAGCTACTGATAAGCTGCAGATGAACAAAACGCGACTTGAATATTTGACTTGAATATTATAAGAACTTTCCAACAAACTTGGGAAGGTAAAACTAGATTCAAATCTTAAATAGATACTTGAATTGATTGAAGATAGCTGCAACAAAACCACAGGTAATTACTAGACTTCAAACCCTAAACCCTATATCAATGGAATCCCACTTCGACATCTACTAAGCGTAACGACTGTGAGGTCTCCCCCATGGGAACAAGCTCAGACGATAATGAGATAGTTCAAATGAAGAGGTGAGAGTTGCCTGGACTTACAATGTGATCCATATGACCATGGGAGATGAAGAGGAAGTTCTGGCTTATGGCCTTTTGAGGGCAGCGACCAATATCAAAGGCCAAATTGAGGGTTGGGAAAATGACGCAAGTTTCATGGCCTCCAATGGACAAACCCTTAATTGGGTATCCTTCAATTTGCATTCCCTTCATCGTTTCTATCGGGTCCGAGTCCAAGCTTTTGCTGCTACATCCGGTTCCGGCTGCCATGGTTGAAATTTACGAGCGGCGAATTGACGGAGACTGAGATAGCCGCTGTGAATGACTCAACTTCACTCGATGACCACTATTTTTCTTTTTTTTCTTCCTTTCTTTAAACATCAATTTAAACCTTAAATATGTCTAACTTGTGTAAATTTCGATTTCAACTTTCAATTTTATCAATTTTGACCATAAAATTATATAAAAATTACAATTTTAACCAATTTAATTTTAACTAATTCACCTACTAATTTTCATATATATATATATATATAAAACAATTTTCATAGACTCGTTAATTTTAATAAAATAAAGTTTCACAAAAATATATATCATTTGTTGAATATGTTTGAAAGAGTCCGTTTTCTGATTTCTGCATGACTTTTTTTTTATTCCCCAAGCTCCTCTAGTTGCTCCCAACATGTGGCCAACTCCTCCACAACCTCCCGATGCTCCATGACCATTTTTTAACAACAACAAACTAGGCAAGAATGACCCCTGCTTTCCCTACAGGACCCGCCCAAAACGAGGCGGGGATTCTCTGTTTAAGCAAGAAATAGGCTTTTTTCTTATATTTATTATAATAATTTAATGTTACGTTATTTATTTTTATTATATAAATATTATATTTAATTTTCAATATCTATTATTTAATGGTCAAAATAATGAATATGTTTGAATTAGTGTAAAAAAAATAATATACTTGAATTTTAATAAATTTAAAGTGTATATATATATATACGAATAATTTAATAAAATAATTATTTCTTTCAATTTGAAAAATTTTGAGTAATTTCTCCTTAAATTCTAATGGTCCATGTAGAAGTACTCATTTAAAGTTAACCATTTAATTTAAACTTTTACATAATAGTGATTTATCGTAATTGATTTTTTTAAAATAAAAATCAAATGGGGAAAAATTTCCTTCGATCCCTATGAATTCCCTGTCTCAATCCCCGTGGGAAAATTTCGGGAGTGGGGAAGCCATCTCCGCCCCCGCTCCGAGGACATTTATAGCCACTGCCCGTGCATCAGGTGCATAAAAACTTTTGGTCATTGTCTATTAAAGACTTTTCAAATATAGCATTTGTGACTAGAGATATCCATTTACTCTGCAGGCCCCACCCTCGAAGAGATGGAGAATTCTCATATATATTATCTGCTGAATATGTTTGAAAGGGTTTATTTTCTGATTTCTGCATAATTTTGTTTTAGATTTCCCAAGCTCCTCTGGTTGCTCCCAACATGCGGCCAACTCCTTCACAACCTCCTGATGCCCTATGACCATTTTGTACCTGCAACAAACCATGCAAGAATGGGCACTGCCCATGCATAAGAGCGGGTAAGAGGTGCATAAAAGCTTTTGGTCATTGTCGTTGCACCAGATGCTTCAATCATATGAATATTCCCAATCCTATAGAACTTAAGGAACCTGGACCACCCCTTGTATATACTAGGGAGGAAAAATGAAACAAATATCCGTTACACGAATGGACATTGCCCTGCGCAAAAGAAGATAGACACTGCACCGATATTTGTTAGTGTCGTTCCTTGTGGAATAAGCATCGTGAATTTGCTTCCGTGGAAAGGATTTTGGAGATGGCTAAGTTTTATGTGTCTCTTTCTTTTTGCATTTATTTCTCGTTGTAATTTCTATTCTGATAATTTCGTCGGTGAGCTAAATGTCTATTAAAGACTTTTCAAATATAGTTCTTGTGAGTATGTGACTATAGATATCAATTTATCCTACAGGCAAGAGGCTCAGGGAGCTCAAGCGCCTCCTCAACTTTATGCTCTTTATATAATATATATACATATATAATGAACATAGTATTAATACCATCAGTTAGTCCAGTAGTAAATTTGTCTTCCAATCCCTTCTAGACCTAGGTTCAAGCCCCACTCTTTAATAAAGGGTGAAAATACAAATATCAATAGAATAATTATTCAAAATACAAATATCAAGAAAATATAAAACAAAGAACATTGTCAAGCCAACAAATTCTGGAGATGCCCTTAAATAAAGGGTTTAGTTCTACTCCTGTCATTCTCCGGCTGTTCGTATTTTTCCAAGGATTTAGCTATGCTTGGGCATAATGCACATAACTTCAAACGCCTCAATTTTTATTTTGATGGCAATCTCACAAGGCAGAATAATCAAACTACAAACGGCTAAATACGTTCCATCATTTATCCTTAACAAAAAAAAAAACATGGTAAGAATCGACAACGTTCTACGATAAGCAGGGTGTCTGAATCAGACCCATCGATGGAAAGAAAGAAACAAGGTCCATTGCAAAGATGGGATAGCAACTCTCATTCATTATAATAGTATCCCTTGCGCTAAGTAAAAAGAAAAAGAGAGAGGCAATGTGCATAAAGTTCAACGTATTGAAGTAGCTAGTGATCAATTATTATTTATTAGCAGCTGGGAATGTCAAACTCAGCAGAAAGAATTATAAACCTCCAACCAAAATCAAGGTATAGTGCATTCTTAGACCAGAAGCCAGATACATATGGAAAAGAAACTAGATCATTCCAAAAGTAAGCAGTACATGTTAAATAAACTGGTGTAACACCATAATTGATATATAGAGTGAGAATAAAAGAAAAATATGATATATTGTATGACGATCATATTGGTTAACACGCAGACAAAATTTTGAAGTATAGATCATGGAAGTTTCATACATCAATAGTTCAATAAACATTTTGCATTTTCCCGTGAAAATTGAAATTAGGCCTTTTGATTCCTGAACGCCATGTGATTCTGCAATCTCCTTCCATTTTGAGATGGTTGTAAAATGACAACCCATCATTAGAACTTTAGCCATTCCCTTTTATAGGAAAATTAGTTGTTTTAAAAAAGAAAGAAACTGTTAACTCATACTATCGAGCCTCGTAACAATTAATTACCAGGGGCCATTAATATCAGCTGCCATTTTCAGTCATCTTCAATCTTACTGAAGTCGGGTGCTGATGTAATTCCAAGTTGGAGTTGGAACCAGCGCCATCTTTCCGTTGCTGTACAAAATATAAATTTATAAATAAAATCCTAAACAAGCTTTCTTATTTAATATTTGATAAGAAGGTAGAATGCTCACTGGTTTTGCTGTCCAATCTTCCTCCAACAACGTTCAAAATCCCACGGATTAACCTCCATATTCTTCCTGAGCTTATGAGAATGTAATGTTCATTTATGCCAATTAGAAGATATGTTACACGTTCTCGTCTCATCCAGTCATCCTCCAAACAATATACAGCTTTCACTTCCATCCATAGTAGATCGGGGAGCAGGATGCTGGATGACCTATTACATAGAACAGGTAATCTACAGCAAAAATAGAATAAGTTGAGAAACGTTTCCAACCTATCTTATAGGTATTCACGCAAATGGGTTTTGAACTTTATTCTTGCTGACAAATTATACAACATGCAAGAACCCATGTGCTGTACATGACAAAAATGATCAGTTTGTAAATGAATCAATTACAATTCAAAACATACTGTGTCATAAAGTTGGACCACGACGCCGGATCTCTCTTAGATTAACCTCAAAAATGTCAAAAGAGAAAACGGTTCAGAAAGGAAATCCCCTAGGACAGTTCTTCCTTGAGGTTTCGGCCAAACGCTTAATGCCTTTTGCACTTTGATAGAACTGCATCAACTCATCAGCAACATCTTTTGGTTGACTGTAAACAAATTTCTTCAAGAATCTCTTCTCTGTCATCCTAAGAGCCCTGAGCATTGAACGGCCTTTGATCTGCAGATGGAGACCCATTTCCTCCATCTTCCCTGAGAGAAGCACCCGTGGCTTCAAGACAGCTTCCAGGTTAAAATATAATAGAAATGGGTAGTTAAGAATAACTTTAGCAGGTAACTTCAACGTGCACAAGATGAAAGTCATGTTCCTTTGCACTTTATCGACTGATAGAGTCAAGATAAGGGGAGATCGTCCAAGCAGAGCAAATGTCTCATCTTCTGTAAAACCAAACTTTTCCAAATTGGCTACTTTTTGACGGATCGTTTCAAGTCGTGAGATACCAATGATTGTAACGACGTATTTGAACATCTTGTCACCCTTTGAAAGCCCTGTTTTTTGTATGTATTCCATCTTCTCATCATTAAATGAAGATCTTGGAATCAATGTGGGGCGAGATATAAGCATGGGAATCAAATCCTTTTTACTAAGACCAATTTCTTCATACTGGGAAATTACAGGTTTGACACTATTATGGAAATCATAAGTCAAAAGTGAGGGGTTTCTTACAATGGCTTTGACAAGAACTTCTTTAGATTCAAACATTTTCAAGAAAAACTCAATCCGCTCATCGAAGTTGTTGTTGATCCGACATTTGAGAAACCGGGGACGACAATTAACGATCTTCACAAGGTCGGGAGATGTGATCCCTAGGCCTTGTAGCAGGTGGAGTTTTTTTTGTAGTTGGTTTAAGTCACTCCTGCGCAGAGAAGGCCCACGTGCAAAGATTTGTGCAATATCATTGTCAGTACAACCCCATCTCTGGAAAACTTCAGTAGGGTCATTGGCATGTGCCACCGCCCCTTCTCCCACCTCCTCTTCAACTTGTTTGACACTTACTGTTGAACAAGTGGCAACCTTTAATTTTTGCCAAGCTTCTAAAGGTTGGTTCACTAAAATGGAAACAAATGCTTGCCTGGAAGATAGTAAATAGCAGAGCTTGAAATAATCCACAACTCTGGATTTCATATCAACCTTACAATTCCGGGATCACTGACACTGAATTTATCAGACAATACAAGGAAAAGCAAAAGATTAGCCTCAATTAAACCATGATGTCACATTTGATTTTTCACCATTAACTAAAATTACAAAATATAACAAGTAGTTTTCACATAAATCTTCACCCATCAATCACTTTACACAAGCTTAAAATGAAGTTACATAAAAGAATATAGAATCAGAGAGAATGAGTGTGCATGTGTGTACTTGTGAGTCCATCGCCTTCTAAGGCAGATTTTAAACACAATTTCCAGGGTTTTAAGAACAAATGCCCACTCAATAAAACTTATCTAAAATTCCTGTATGTAAAATAAATATACATAAAAATGTGTCTTTTTTTTTCTCCACCAAAATGTCTCTCTAACTCAATCTGCCTTTTTCACACTTAATTATAACTGTCTTCTATTCTCTCTTCTGCTCCCACTTTCTCCGACTACAAAGTCATACAGCTCTTTAGGCACTGTTACGAACGAATCTAAATTTTTTTTCCAAAACTCAGTTCCTAAAGTCCATGGAACTGCAGAGCATTGGTGAGTCTAACAGATAACACCAAATACTCATAATGATTTAACCTAATCTCAGAAGATAGTCTTTGGAATATCCACCTTCCTAACTCGTAAATTTAGCTTGCGAAAATCTTTGATTCTTAAAGTTGATCAAAGCGCTGTCCATACATGAGAACCGACAATATTTCTAACACTCTAGTAATGCTAAACTAAACATATAACTATTCATGAAAGTCATTCATAAATTTTAATAGTCAACACATAAACTGCCATGCTCGATCAACATACAGTTCTTATAACAGCCTGGTTGGCTTACATCATCAAATAACTTTTCCCCGGGCACTAAAGCATTCCGATAGCAGTGTCTCTTTGAGCTTATGAAAACCTCTTTCCAGTCCTATAGCACAAACTTTCTAATTTAGTTTCAAAAATTAGGGCCCAAACACGAGCTGTCAAATTCACCGAAAAACAGTGTGCTCAGAATACTTACCCAAATAGATTTTAACTCTAAAATGCTGTCCCTTGGTCTCAATAATTTTGCACAATCTAAACACAATAAAATCAGAGGTTAGAGTTCAATCTAACATAGCCACAATGGATTTCAAACTGACCGGAACCCAAAACTAACCAGAAAAAGTCGCCAAATGCCCTTAAACACTGCTGGACAGCACGATAAACTTCCTCAAACTTCTCGAATCTACTATCAAAATAGTGTGGGTAACTTGGGATTGGAGTTAGATTGCCACGGGTAACAATAACCAACAAGAAATCATCGAACCGTCACGAAAATGCCCATTGGCGTTGGTCTCGACAGTGACTGGGAGGTGGCGCCAGAGCAGGTGCGGTTTCCGGCGATGAACGGTCGGGGGAGGCGCGTCGGCTCGATCTGTGAAAGAGGAAGTGTGAGGGGAGGAGAGAGAAGCGGAGCGTTAGAGAGAGGGAGAGAGACCCAAAACTATCCTATCAGCGACGCGAACGGCGTCAAGCGGCGTTTCAACTGCCGGCGACGACCACGTGATGAACGACGGCGGCGGTTACTTGGGCGCTGCACCCGAACGTGAGAGAGAGAATGGGGTGGGGGCAGGCGTGCGACTGGCTGTTTTCTTTTCTTCTCTTTTTTTTGTTTTTTTTTTTTTTTAAACCCTAGGGTTGCTCCAATTTCAGATTCTTCTAGTCCAATCTCCTTCCAACTCCAACCTACCAAAAACTAATAGGGAAAAATATGAAGGTTAAAGAATAGGTGCATTTACTTTCTCAGTTTAGTCCTCAAGTAAAATCAGCAGCTATCAAACTTTAATCAACAAGTATATTAAATTTTTCAGTACATCAATATGTGTAAATAATAGCAAAGTTTGACACCATAAAAGAGGTGTAGCTCACGTGTAAGTGTTAATTTTGTATCTCAATCTCTGTGTATTATTTATTTATAATCAATGTCATCTATATATAATTAAAGTTTAAATACTATTTTGGTCTCTATATTTTTAAAATGTTCATTTTGGTCTCATACTTTCAACTTTAGTTCATTTTGGTCCTACTTTTATAATGTTTATTTTTGTCATTATACTTTTAAAAAGTGAATTAGTCCATTTACTTTCATTTTTACTTCATTTTTAAGGCATCGAAATGGTCACTTTTTTAAAGTTCAAGGACCAAAATGAATATTTTGAAAGTACAAGGACCAAAAATGAACCAAAGTTGAAAGTATAGAGACCATAATGAACATTTTAAAAGTACATGGATCAAAATGAACCAAATCCAAAAGTAAAGAGACCAAAACAGTATTTAAACCTATAATTAAACTAACTAGACAAATAAAGAGCATCATTTTCTTGATTTTGGGTAAACCATACCTAAGAAACAAGACTCAATTATTCAAATAATGAATAATTACATTGATTATAACTTATTATAACATTATAAGAAAGAGATTAACAATGAAAAAAATATTTGTTGGGGGCAACTTCAAGCCCATGAAAAAAAACTATGTCGGAACTCACATTATGCCGTATCTTATATTTTGCTAATTTGTTTTAAGCAACTTCATATAGACAAAATTAATTTAAATGGTTAAAAATAAATAAGTTTAAAATAAATTAGATTTATGACTCGAATAATTGAGACTATTTATGGAATTTAGAAATGTGTGAGCCGAAAAGTTGAATCACATTGGCTTTATGAGTTGTTGGGCACGTAGTTCACTTGAAGGCTAAAAGGAGGAAGCCATCTTAAGACTATTCATAACCTTAATCATTAATGACCAATAAAATATTTCGAATTTGTTTTATAAATCGATATAAGGTTTGAGAGTTTATAAAATAAGATTGTCGGCCAAATGGTTGGAAAATACATCGCTTTCATGTATTAGATATTGAAATTCTCCTTACCTTATCTTATAAGTTTTGTTTTGTTTATTTATTTGTTTTTTAAATATTTGGAAATTAGGAAATAGAAAGTATACTATAGCATAATGTGCTCGGGCAGACGACAATCTTCTTGAGTTTCTAAATGTGAGGGCATTCTTCAAACTAACTTTCTAACAACTTGTTTGAAGTGCTTTCTCAAAAAAAAAAAAAAAAAAAAAAAGTATTTGAAGTGATTTTAGAATTATAAGATCTTTTACCATATTTGAGATTATGTCGAAAGTTTTGAATATACAATAACGTCATTTTTTTTTATAATGTTGGAAATGATTAATTTATTAAAATTACTTTTATTGTGTTTATAATTAATTCGAAAGTTTGAAACATGTTTTTAATCATTCAAATCAATTTTGATTATATGAAAAATTATATAAGGATAAAACTAAATCTTGAATTAATTTTGAATGATTAAAAATTTATGTTGGGAGTGAATATAAAAATAACAAAAAATAATTTTAATAATTTTTAAATTACTCCCAAACATATCACAAATTATGTTGTTGAGGTTCTATATTTTTATTTACCTAAACATAACTAAAATTGGTTGTATAGGACTCATTAGAGGTTGGAATTCGGTTAAAATAATAATAATAATAATAAAAAGAATAAATAACTATGTCTCCAGTTTGCAAGGTTATGGACAAATCCTTTTGAAAACTTTCATCCTCCACAAATATCTTGTATCCCAAATAATGTAACGAAAACCAACAAAAGAAAGGTAGAAACTTGAGCGAGGGAGGGCGGGGGATATATTATCGAAGTGAAAATATTACCATTGAACTAATCACTTAATTCACTAACTATATATATCACTAATACAATAACTTCGGCCACTAATCTTAAAATTCTCTTTACATCATGAAATTTTTTACATTTAATCTCAAATTAATTAATTTCAGTTAATTAATTAATTAATATATTTGATGATAATAAATCTACTTTTATTCACTAACAATTTTAGCATTTTAAAGTGTCAATTGTATAAAATTTGATTCTAACGCATTTGAATCACTCAAATCAGAACTCAAACGAAAAAAATAGAGTCAAAACAAGTTTAACGAAAAAAAATACCCGAGGTGATAACGTGACAGATTATTCATCAAAGTGGATTCAATTGTAAAGTGACATGTAGAAAAATGGAGGAGTGACACATGGTGGACTTTTGCTTTTTGTTGAATTTTAAAAGAAAATGATTTAATTAGGTAGACCACGATAAAAAATTAGCCAAATTATTTATAAATATACAAAAATTTCACTATCTATCAGCAATAAACTGTAATAGAATTATCGCCTTGAATGATAGACCACGATAGCGATAGAATTCTATCGCAGTCTATCGCGGATAAACAGTACAATTTTTATTTATTTGTAAATAATTTGATATTTTTTATCAACTCAACTCTCTACTCTGAACACTTTCTAACTCATAAAATAACGCATTAAAAACAAAACAAAATTTAATAAAATGATGACCAACAATATATCTTTAACTTAAACTAGCCATTAAAGTTACTAAACTTTTTCTCAAAGCCATGATAGTTGAACGTACGTTCAAACAAACACACACACAAAACAAATACATAATCTTGGCATCTTAAAATAAACAAAAAGAAATAAATAAAGCATAATCATCTCATCTTAAATAAATAAAATATTTCAAAAATTAATAAAAGTAGCTTAAGTCACCTCCGGCTAAAATGTTTGCGAGTGACCAAAAATTCGGCAATTCTATAAGACCAATCCCACTAATTTTTTTTTTTTTTTCTTCCTCCCATTTTTATCCAACAAAAATAAATCTGTATGAGCCGAAAACAATATCTCTTCATCTTCAAATGCTTTAAAGAGGTGAAATGATTGATTCTCCCAACATTCTGGTGCGTCATCAATAACAAATTCTTTAAATCTGTAAATCTTTCTTGTGCATCCTTTACACTTCAAGCTTACAAGGTGACGTACACAAGAAAATAGTTGCATAAACCACCTCGTCATTAAATGTCTTAATGAATGCACTCCTAGAAAGAAACCTCTAAAACCGCAATAGATTCAATTTGTAATTGTATTACTTTGACTTAGGGTTGAAACCAAATTCAAACCTATAAATATCTTCTGATTCTAGTTCAGGAAGTTCGAAAAACTCATTAGTTATTAGATTTAATATACCAAGTCAACAACATCTATTCTTATCTTCATTGTCAATAAAGAGAAAAGGTAAACAGGTCAAACTCAAATGAAGCAACAGAACTCAACGTATCAATATCTATATAAGGGAGCTTGGAATTGCTAGATGATCCAAAAAGAATGTGATTAGGGTCGAAATAAAAATAGAGATGATGCGAGAGAAATTAGAAGAGTAAGCGTAATCTAAAATTTGATGATTCCAAGTTTTATAGACGAGCTGGCCGGTGGGCAATTAGATATATAAAGTTTAAAGAAGATTGTGCGGTGGAAGTGGAAGCCCACCGTTTATGTTGATAGCCCTGTAACTTTCCAACATCTCCATCGTTTATGTTGATAGCCCTGTAACTTTCCAACATCTCCATTGTTTATGTTTGATAATCCAATTGAGAGGAGGGAGATCCGAGATGGTGAGGAATGAGGATTCGACTAATTTAGTAGTTACGAGAGTTTTTTTTTTGTAGTCCAAAGCAACGTGGAACTATTGACTCAATAACTTGCCAGCACTAAAGCCTTGTTAGTAAATACGGTCACACATGACTTTTATTATTATATTATATTTTCAATTTTGGTTCATTTTGATTATTTCATTTTCATTTTTAAGGGATTAAGAATGTCACTTTTTTGAAAGTTAAAAAACCAAAATGATCATTTTAAAAGTAGGGGACCAACAAGAAACGTCAAAAGTACTAGACCCAAATGTATATTTTAAAAATAGAGGGATCAAAATGAATCAAAACAAAAATACGGTGACTAAAGTATTATTGAAAAATACGAAAGAGGAAGATTTTGAAAGATAGACCCAAAATTCTTTGAACTCGTCCCAACTGCCCAAATTCAACTTATATATTCAATTCATCCCCTCATTTTAACTTCAAGTTATGGTCGCTGGATTATTTTCTCTAATTCGATATACCTTTTCAATTTGCTTTGAAAAGCTTGTGAACAACAGATAATGACATGTGCTAATTGTGAGAAATTCTAGTAACTCTATTATATTGCAAAGATATGAGAGATGTATAGTAAAAAAATAAATGAAGGAAAAAAAATAAAATATGATAGTTTATAAGAAAAAGTGACAAATTTTTTTAAGCATAAATATATATAAACAGAAATCCATATACGGAATTCAGTTAGAATCCAATGAAAAAAATTAAAAAGATAAATATTGAATTTAAATATAGAAAGGGATTTAGGGGGATTGATGTTTAGATACACTATTATAAGAAATAAATATAAATGTTATAAATACGTAGTTTAACATTTTAAAAACAAAAGAGACTGTTGCAAATATAGCAATTAGATTTAAAGTATTAACATATATAGCAATATTTTTAAAAGATTATAAATATAGCAAAGTCCATTAATGATAAACTTCTATCACCGATAAACTTTTATGGTCTAAGTGGTCTATTGATAGAAGTCTATCATTAATAGACTTTACTATATTTGTAATTTTTTTAAAATGTTGCTATACACTTAGTTATTATCTCCCTAAAATTGTTACTCGTTACAATTACCCAAAACAAAATCTAAACATTTAAATAGACAAAAATAAATTAGGATTTACAACAACAAAAATTTAAAAATTAGATTTACATAACATAACACTTATTACAACTTCGAGATCAATCTTTGAAATCTCAAATAACCATACCTTCCTCATAATCTAATTATATATGGTATATCAAGTTAAGTGATGGAATTTTATTGGTGAATACTAAAATTTTCCCCAATATTACAATCTTTTAAAATATATTATATTGTATCTTATTCTAATGGTTTATGTAAATACTTTGATGAAGGAGTTTTAATTTATAGTTTTTTGGGTACATGAATGCACAATAAGAAATTGGTTAGCATCTATTTTTGTTATATTAGATTTTAGTATAACACCAATGATACAACATTTGACTCATATTTTAGAAATTTGTATGGTTTTTACTTACCAAATGTTATTTATTTATAACTTACATGATGTTGGTATTTGATTAATATAATAGATATGGATCTAATTTAATTTTCAAGTGCTCTTCAAAATACAAATAGTTAAATTTTTAAACGTAGTCGTTTGTTGTAATTTTTCTCTTAAGTGATGACGATGTTTGTAAGTTAAAGTAGGATTATACATCCTTTCGAACATATAACCTTTTGATTAAGAATAAATGTTATATTATAGTTGAGATAGATTATAGTTTTAGTTGATTACGGTCTTTTAAATATCTTTAAGTTAGTCTTTGTTCAAATAAAATAATACAAGCATTATTGATGTGTTCAATACTCTATTTATATTTTATTTAATTTTAAAGTTTGCCACTAACCTAATTTATGGGAAAAGAAAGAGGTCCCAATAATGTAATCGAACTCAAAGTTGGGGAAATTTACTATAAATTCAAAAATATTATCACATTTCCCTTTCAAATGCGTGGTCTAAATTTAAAAAGATCATAACATACCCGTGGAGAGAGAATTCGAGTGAGCAAAATAATAATAATAGTAATAATAAACTAAAAAGAGAAAAAGAGAGAAAAAAAAAAAAAAAGTGAGGGAGAAGGACCAAAGAAAAAGGCGTGGCCAAATTGGAGGGTTAAAGGACAGAATTGGTCACTGTTTGTATTTGATATCAACAACTCACCGTAAAAGACAAAAGCACTGTTGGACCAACTGGCCCCACCACTCTTTATCCTGGGCCCACACTCTCTCTTTCCCCTTTCCTCCACCAACCCAAAACCCAATGCTCGTAAAAAGGAAAATTTTAAAATTTTAAATTTTCATTTTTATTTATAATTTGTAACTTTCCAACTTTTTCCCATTTATTTTGAGTTTTGGTACTTTCTAAAGGTTTGTTTTAAGTCTTTCTAGTTTTTGCTTTTGCTAATTTTGATCTTTATATTATCTAA
Organism: Lagenaria siceraria; assembly: GCA_002890555.2. NCBI lineage: Eukaryota > Viridiplantae > Streptophyta > Magnoliopsida > Cucurbitales > Cucurbitaceae > Lagenaria > Lagenaria siceraria. The sequence goes on along the minus strand of CM016485.1, from coordinate 7,923,508 downwards.
ATAGATGATTTGGCCTTTAAATTTAAATTAATTAATTAATTAATATTTTTTTATAATTATTTATAAAAATCTCAGCAGACTCATAGCGTATAAGAAAGTATTTTTAAGATTATTTTTCTGACTTTAATAACATGTAAGATGAGAATTTGAATACATAATCTTTTGATAAGGATATAATATTTTAATTAGTTAAAATATTTTTTAGAAATTTAAAAGATGTGATTTATGTTGAAGTTGTCTTTTTTTTAGAAAATAAATATAAAAATTTATATGAACCTGATTGAAAAGTTAAAATATCTCATTTAATAGATTTTAAAGTATAAATTTTAATTTCCATATTTGTTCTATTAAAAAAATGAGATTAAAAAACTTAATCTAAATCAACCGTTTTTAAATAAATGTTAGAGAAAAACCAATTATTCCTAAATTTTGGAGGTTATCAATTAAAACTAAAATCAATAATTACATCAATTAAAATCTTAAACTTCTACTAGTGGATTAATTTAGATAATTTGCTAGTGATTTCCAACTATTTTTGTTTAATTTTATTTAAAATCAACTCAAATAACGTATAAAATTATCATTTCCCAACAACATCAAAGTAGTAAGAACAATTATCAATAATTATTATTGAATAAGTAGAGAAAAAACACCAATAGGTAAAAAATCATGCAAATTTAATAAAAATTATTACGATATATTTGGTTGCTACATTTATCTCTAATTTACACCCATCATTATATTTCTAAAAGTTTATACATGCAAAATGTTATAAAATGAAATTTTAGTTAAAAGTTTAAATTGATTTATTTATATATATTTAGGAATATTTATTAATATTTTCTCCAAATTATATATATAAACAAGGACAAAATGGAAAGACGAGGTAAAATGAGAAAAACAAATATTTTAGATAAAAATTGGATAAAAGTTGAAAGGATAGAAATAGAATAGACCCAACATAAAATTAAACCAATAGTTTTATATATTTTTTTTAATTTGAAAAAAAAAAAGAGAAAAGAATTTATAAACTTAAAAATAATTTTTTATTACAGCACAAAAGATTCCGGCTCCAACACCCAGCTGCTGGTTATTCTTTCCTGTCACTCTCTCTCATTTCCAAAAGCTTTTTTTTTTTCCTCTCACCCAAACAGTGCGTTCTCTCATCCCCACCGAATTTGGATTTTCCAGGTTCATCTTCTCTCTCTCTGTCTCCTCTGCTTTCTTTCTTTGTTTCTTAAATCCTTCTATTGCGTGTTGTTCTTAACTCATTTTTGTCTTCATACTCTTCGCTTCTGAACCAAAATTTTGGTCCCATAACCTTTCTGCGCCATATCTATAGCTTCTGCCTTACTTGTGGCTCATTTTTCTTTCCTGTTTATCGCTTTTGGTTTATTAGGGATTGCTGAAGCTTCGGTTTGGATATACGCCTTGATTGATTTTTGAAGGCTACACCGTGTCTCTTTGAATTGCTTGGTGGGAGAGGAATCTGTTGATTCGTTAAATGCTCTATACTTTACCGCTTTATTTGGTTTTGTTGGTAATAGGATTAGAGTTGAAATTAGGGTTAGGGCCTTAGATTTCGGGATCGAAATGCCTCTGGTGGAGGCAATGGTTTCGGATCCTGTTGATGGTATACAGTATTCGTTTGCCAAGGAATATAAAGGCCCACCGGTGCCATATGATCTTCCGCAGGCTCTTCCGATCAACGTGGAGCGGATTCCGGTGGCTGCAGTGGTAGCTGAGGTTCCGTTTACTCATAAAATGTCTTTGCCGGTTGTTCAACCGATTTTAGCGCAGGATGTTCTAAGTAAAAAGTTATCTAAAGAGTTGGAACCTGCTGGAGGGAAGTGTGTGGTTTCACCTACATCTGTTATCGCCTTTGATCAGAGTACTGAGGATAGTCGCAGGTGTCTGTCGAAAGAATCAGATTCTGGCTCTGAAAGAACTGTTTCACCAACTTCGGTTATTGCCTTTGAAGACAGAGCAGTGAGTAATCATGGGTGTCAATTGTCTGGTGACTTGAGTAGTTCAGGTGCTTTGGAGTTTTCAAATGGGCAAATTGTTTCTGGCGAATTGTCGGATGTTGGCAACTGCTCCAGGGCTTTTGCCTGCTCATCGATCAGCCATGGAAACTCTTGTGAGTTATTAGGTGACGCTGGGAGCTCATGCACGATCGAGTTTTCTGGAAGCTTTAATAAATCGCAGCGGAGCTCATGTTCTTTGAGAGCTTCCAATTGTAGGAAGGAAAGCATAGATTTCAATGATATCAATCAAGTTGACTGGGTCTCTACAGAATCAGTATTGAGTACAGACTATCCATCTTCCCGGGTTTCATCTATGAAAGTTGTAAATGAGGGAGGTGGTGATGGTAGGCGGTCAGCTGTAGCATTTCTTGACCCTGAGTCTGATGATACATATAATGAAGAGTATAGTCAGGATGGGCCAGAAACATTGCGAATGAGAAGAGAACCACTAAGAAAAGGAAAGAGAGGATCTTGTTATCGATGCTGCAAGGGGAACCGGTTTACTGAAAAGGAGGTCTGCATTGTCTGTGATGCCAAGTATTGTAGCAACTGCGTGCTTAGAGCTATGGGTTCCATGCCTGAAGGTCGCAAATGTGTTACTTGCATAGGTTTTCCTATTGATGAGTCTAAGCGAGGAAATTTGGGGAAATGTTCCAGAATGCTTAAGAGACTGCTGAACGAGTTGGAGATTCGACAGGTTATGAAGGCTGAGAAGTGTTGTGAGGCGAATCAGCTACCACCAGAGTACGTTTGTGTGAATGGGGAACCTTTATCTTTCGAGGAGCTTACAATGCTACAGACCTGCCCGAACCCGCCAAAGAAGCTAAAACCAGGAAATTATTGGTATGACAAAGTTTCTGGTCTTTGGGGAAAGGTGAATCTTATTACCTTGAGTTTTTCTCCATTTCTTTTATTTGAGACATAATTCTTGGTTATGCAATTAAACTTTCTAATCTATATAACAGGAAGGACAAAAACCTTCAAAGATAATTACTCCTCATCTTAACGTTGGTGGGCCTATTAAGGCAGATGCTAGCAATGGAAATACAAATATTTTTATAAATGGCCGAGAAATTACAAAAGTAGAGCTCCGGATGCTGCAGGTAAATTTTGTAAATGTAACATTTGTATCTAGCGTAAGTAACTTCTAAAATTAAAGGGGAACATTTGATCATTGTAGTTGGCTGGTGTTCAATGTGCTGGTAATCCACACTTTTGGGTCAATGAGGATGGATCATACCAAGAGGAGGGTCAGAAGAACACCAAAGGGTACATATGGGGGAAGGTACTATCTCGTGGAAATAGACAGTTAATTTAGCTTTTAGCTTACATTCGCTGGTTTAGTCGGTCATATACTTGTTTTTAACTTCTTCATTACATTTTAGGCTGGAACAAAGCTTGTCTGTGCTTTGTTATCGCTACCAGTTCCTTCTAAATCTTCAGCTTATTCTGGGGAACCAGAGAGCAACCTTGTTTACAGAACTTTTCCTGACTACCTTGGTCTTCAAAAGCTCCTTTTAGTTGGTTATGATGGATCCGGGACAAGTACTATATTCAAGCAGGTATTCTCTAATTGGTCAATTGAGAATATGGTCCATGATATGTGGTCTTTTCATATGTGGTTTACTTTTCTAAGATATGGTTCTCTAGTCTCCATTCTGAAGAAATGATGGTTATATTATGAGACGTGCAACGCACAAAGTATTCAACTAGTTATGAGAAATGATGTTCCATTTATTTTATCTTTGAGATAACTGTCTCTATATTTCTTTAGTCATCTCAATCTTATTCACGTTGCACTCTTTGATTGCAAATCTTTGGTAGTTCAATTGAGTCGGCAATTTCATTTTCTAAATGCCTTTGCAGGCCAAAATTCTATATAAGGATGCACCTTTCTCTAAAGATGAACGTGAAATTATTAAGTTGAAGATCCAGAGCAATGTGTACGGTTATCTTGGCATAATTCTTGAAGGCCGTGAGCGATTTGAGGAGGACAGTTTGGCTGAAATAAGGAGAAAACTATCTGATGAAGTTGACCCTGCTGGTAGGAGTTATTATTGATTCTTGTCTCATTATCTATTCAAGGCATTAGACAAAGTTACCTTGAACAGCAATTTAGGATAATGACTTATGCTTTATAGATTTAGCATTCAAGCATCTGTCAAATGCACAATTAGTGTTTTAAACTTTTAATGGTATAATATTTTATTCATTTTTTAAATAACAGCAGCTCACCTCCAGGGGTGGCCCCTCAGCGAAGGTGCAGGGTTTATAAATACCTATTGAGAGGTCGAGTGTTTGAACAATGAGCTTAATAAGGAAAACCCTTGTGTCTTCCGGGTCTAAGCCTTGGGGTAAGCATGGTGCCTTTTGGATCCGTGGGAGTGGGCCACTAGGGCTGGGTTATCGGGAGAAAAAAAAGATCATCTAGGGCCTGGAGCCAAGGATATGAAATTTTTTTACTACGTAGACATGAAAAGCTCTGGGCTATGTATCAATCTATCTATATATGTGTGTGTGTACGTATGGATGTTATTGCTTTTAGGTGACTTACTCGACAATGGTAGATTTTGATCTCCAGACAATTTGTGGCTTGCTCTGTTTAGTAGTTTCTGTATACCATGCTAAACTGTTTGACAACTAGAGTGTGGAGTGGTTAATTGTTTACACAGTAGTGGATGCTTAGCTCCTGTATGCGTCGTAGCTGTGTAATGTACGTGATTGTTAGACTTTGCTGCTGTTTGTAGTTAGCTTTTTTATTATTATTTAAAATGCTAGATTGGTATTTAATTTGTTGAAATGAATTTTTGGGCTAAAAGGAGGGAGCTCGAGTGTTGATTCTGAGAAAAGCATGTACTCAATTGGGCCAAGATTGAAAGCATTCTCTGATTGGCTTCTCAAGACTATGGTATCAGGAACTTTGGAGACTATTTTTCCTGCAGCTACTCGAGAATATGCACCGTTGGTTGAAGAGTTGTGGAATGATGCTGCTATTCAGGCTACCTACAAACGAGGAAGTGAGTTGGAAATGCTGCCAAACGTTGCTCATTATTTCCTAGAAAGAGTAAGATCTTATAGTATTTGTCTGAACTTGTTTAATTTTGTTTTATCTTGAAAATCTTTTATGTTCCGTTGCATATAGTAATTGCCATTATAGATTCTAATATTCTGTGTTTCTCCAGGTAGTGGACATATTGACAACCGATTATGAACCTTCGGATTCAGATATTCTATATGCAGAGGGTCTTATTTCATCCAATGGGCTTGCTTGTGTAGATTTCTCATTTCCACAATCTGCACCTGATGATGATATAGACACCGCCGATCAGCACAACTCTTTGCTTAGGTGAGTAATACTACTTAGAGGTTTATCTATTTACTTATCTTTCCCGAGTACGAGTGCCTTACGCTATGGCATGTTTTGTTCCTTCACTTTCTCTCTCTCTCTAGCTTCAATAAAATTCTCAAGTTTTAGGTCTCCCTATTTAAGTGACTCCTTGGACCTCCTAAAAGAAGTGGCTCTTAATCGCTGATCGGACTCATTTTGATTGGTTTGTCAGGTATCAACTTATTCGAGCCCATGCGAGAGGAATTGGTGAAAATTGCAAGTGGCTGGAGATGTTTGAGGACATTGGGATTGTTATTTTTTGCGTTTCTCTAAGCGACTACGATCAGTTTTCCATTGATGGAAATGGGGATTCTGTGAATAAGATGTTACTTAGCAGGAAATTCTTTGAAAGCTTGGTTACTCATCCGACCTTCGATCAAATGGACTTCCTTGTATTACTGAACAAATACGATCTGTTTGAAGAGAAGGTTGAACGGGTACCATTAACTCGGTGTGAGTGGTTCGACGATTTCCATCCAATGATCAGCCGCAACCGCTCTAACAGCCAGAACACTATAAACAGCAGCCCCTCACTAGGGCAACTCGGTTTCCACTACATTGCAGTAAAATTCAAAAGGCTTTTCACCTCATTAACTGGGCGGAAGTTGTATGTTTCACCTGTGAAGGGTTTAGAGCCTTACAGTGTTGATGCAGCTCTTAAATATGCAAGGGAGATAATGAAGTGGGATGAAGAAAGAACCAACTTTAGCTTGAGTGAGTACTCAGTCTACAGCACAGAGGAAAGCTCGTTTTCTCACTAATGCTTTAGAATCAGGGGTGGCGTGTAGAGTGGGTACAAATGCTATACCAATACTAATTTATGCTGTTGTACATATGATAGCTTTGTAAATGAACAAGATAAGCCTGTTCCTTCCACAAGTAATTGCAGCTGTAAGTTTGCAATATACCATTTTGGTAGTAGTGGCAGAGAATTAGTGTTCAATTTTCAATATTATATTCTACCTATTTTGGGGTAGATTTTTAGAACTTCCCATCAGTGTTATTACATCTTGTAGCTTTTCTTATTAAGAGCGTCACTCTTATTCAATTCCTCTACTAGAGTTTTGCAAACTATCCTCGAGAACAATTTTAGAAACTACAGTAAAATATCATTTTAAAAAGAACAGATCCCAACCATACTCTAAACATTCTAACTTAAACATCGACATTGAAGCATGTGTACAGTACAACGACATAATTATTTTACAGGCAAATTATACAAACAAGAATAAAACAAGGGAGATTCAGTTGCAAGATGCATACAAAGTATCATTCCTCTTACACCATTGTTGCCTGTTTTTCTCGAGTTATTTCCAGGCTGCGGTCGATTTTCACCTTTAGTTCCCCGCAAAGGTTATCCGAATCAAGAACAAACTCAAATGTACATTCGTCATCTACCATCAAACTATTTGCCCTAAAGAAAGCAGGCCAACCAGTGGTCAAGGCAAACCGACCACGGCTAATTGGCTTCGCTGTCACCAGCCACGACCTGCCCATTTCATTTACAATAACCACATTTGGCTTCAGCAAGATGTTATGGTTAACCATCACCGTTTTAGGAATATGCTGCAATCACAACCCATTTCATTAGAAAAACTAAAGAAGATAAATACTTGGGTAAAATTGCAGTCTTCTACTCTGCATAGTAGCTCCACTAATGCCAGTTGAAGACATAAAAACACCAAGCTCTATGTCTTACGAGTTAACAAAAGTAAGAGTAATCATAAGCATGAATTGATGCCATAAGCAAGAACTCAGCCTTCTCATTGAATTTCCAACTGCAGATTATACCAATAATAAAAGATTATAGAAACCAGCAACCTTAAACGTCTTGCATGCAGTCCTTGAATGTATCAGACATCAATGGTTAAGCTACAATTTCAATCATTTCCCTTTATTGTTTTTATCAGACTATCGTAGTTAACTTCAAAATGCTACGATAAAGGTATCGGATTAATGAACTTACAATGGCGCTATGTGACCAATGCTTAACTATGTGCTCAAAGGTTGGTGATTCCGTCGAAATATGTTCTGCAGTCTTAGAGGGACTAAGTTCTTCAAGATTTGATGTTGATCTTCTCCTTGATTTAGGGGCAGTGCCTGTAAAGCACCAAAAAAATTTGGGGCATTTAAATACATGTCTATGCATGGAACAGAGAAGTATGTTGAGCAAAAATGTGGTCATGAGAACTTGTCACCTGAACTATCAGTGGATCTAACTTCTGAATCACTCCTTTTGCAACGAGTTAAGGATGTACTATAATCGTGCTCAGATTGGGGCTCGTCTTTGACCTTCACAATCGGGCAAGGACTTCTGGTTCTTGATACTAGCTTTTTCTTGCATCCATTTCTACTAAATATCTTAACATCAAACATATGACTCCCATCATATTGGAAAACTAAAAAGTCTCCAAGTTTCAAGGGGTGGCTGTCAACAAATTCTTGCCAGCCATCCTTGAAAAACACAACATTCTTCAGTTCTTCCAAGGTAACATGCCAAGATTTTCCGCTTTGATCTCTGATAACAGCTTCACTTGGTATTCTTCCATTAAAATACTTCACAAAAGCAGGTGGTATACTCTACAATTCAAGAACATGAACAAAACTTAAGAGGCATTGGTCACTTTTACACATTATGTACTTCAGTTATCCTTGAGCTCACTTCAACTGATTTCACAAGATAACTCTCATCTCAATCCGATTGGAATCAGAACGTAATATAGAGTCATAGACTAATTAACATAGTTGTGTTTGCTTTCCCCTTTACATTACTTTTTTTGAGAAGAGCACTTCCCTTGAGAAAAAAATAAAAGGAAACAAAAACCATGCCACATAAAATCATAAGCCAACACAACTTACATAGTAAGGATGATTTTCAAGTACTTATAGGAGGGAGCTCCAGTGGCCAATAATAGAAAACAGAGAAATATTACAAAAAGATTTAACCACAAAAAGCTTACCAGGAGGAATCGAAATACTCTAAACTCCAAACCTCTTTCCAAGACCCTTCTACACCAGTAAAAGTACACTTAATTCTTTCTAACCAAATACAATAGGATATGGTTCACATCTCAAGACACCAGCTTGTAAAGAATGCACCAAGGAGGCCAAAGCAGAAAAAGAAAAGGAAGATTTCTGAATAAAGCCTAAGTTGTAAATTCTATCAACTGCAACCAACCAAGAGAAGAAGTTAAATCATTTAAAGGATTCAAGAGAGGAGAAAGAAAAACCATTAGTAGTGGTAAGAGAAACAAGACCAAAAGGAACTCAACAATGCTGTTGCCCATACTGACAAAAGCAAGCAATTTTCCTCTTGAGAAAAAAAAAAAGAGCATTTTAACATGAAATCCATCGATGAGGCTTACACTCCATAGTATGGAAACTCACACCATCATAACCTATCAACATTGTCTAATCTTGTTGCTTTCTGCTAAAATCTACACGAAGATGGTAAAGGGTTTCCTGTTTTACATTATTCTATTAGCTTTTCTTGTCAAAACAGAGCACCATTTCTTCAATATCTCCATGAAACTCCAGAAGCACAAAAATGGGTCTAATTCCATCAACCAAAAAAAGAGAGAGAGATTGAAGAAGTAAACAGAATAGAGAGTATACCATATGCTGAGAACTGGAATTGGGGAAAAAAACCTTGAAGAACTCAAGGCTGGAAGTGATTCTGCTGTTGGGATCCACTACTGCCAGTGCCCTTAGACTCTTGGCCATGCTCAACGAGAAACCCTTAAACCCAACCCAAGAAAAATATCAAAAGAGGGATTTTTTATTTGTTGAACCGAACCCAGTATAGTTTTGGTCAGTGGGTCAGCTTGCTTTTGTTTCACTCCGCCCCCATTCCCAGAAGAGCTTTTTTTTCCACTGCCTTGAAAAATCACAAGTACTTCTCTGTAAATTCCAAATATTTATTCAAAGTTATAAATGGGATTTTACCCAAATAAATGAAACGGAGTAGTTGAAGCCAAAAAATGGTGTTACATTACAGCTGGTCTTCATGCATCTGTTTACCCAAAGTAACTAATAACAACAGCTGTTTTGTTGAACAGCACTGACAAATGGACTCTTTGAAGGGAACCATTTAATTCGAAAACCCTTCGCAAGGTATAAATACAATACGAAAAGAGAATCTTTAAGCTTTCTTTGATATGCTTGATTCAATTACGTCATAGCCAGAACCAAGTCTTTCATAGATCTAACGCAGATTCATTAAGATTCGCTAGCTTATATCATTCCCATTTTTCTTTTTTGAAAAATAAATTTGTTCATATGTATTAGTTAAATTACAAATTTACAAATATAATCATAAAAATTGCATCTATTCAACACCTTCTTTTTAAAGAAAAGATAGAATTCGTGTTTAATGAGATCATAACATATCAAATTTGTATCTAATAGATCTATCAATTTCTAAGAGAGATATTTTATAACATAATTCATGGTAAGAAATTACTTGTTCATCCTCATTATCACATTTTATATCCCCTCCCTTTTACTTTTGATTCAATTTTTTCAATATCAATTTTACAAGTGGGAGTATAGAAATTTAAACTTCCGAAGAAGTATAATTTAATTATTCTTCATCCTTTCTAAAAGCTAAATATCAGTAATCATAACATTTATACTTCGGAGGCTCCATATGAGCCAAAAAATGAATTGATCCTCTAGAGGAATATTCTTAACAGTTAGATCCACAAAACTAAATACATAATTAATCAGTTAGCATATTCACCATCAATCAAGGTCAAAATCACAAGTCTTCATTAATGAACACCATACAACTACTGCTTTAGCTGTGGGAGAGTGGTTAGATTGTCCTTCATGTACTTTGGCATGATGAACCATTGAATCAATTGGCAGTTGCTTGCCTCCTTTTCCCACCATTGTCATCGCGCATTGCCATCCTGATCATTAAATTTTCTTGTGTAATTTTCAACAACAACGTTCCCATCTTCATCTTCATCTTCCTCGTCGTCTTTATCATGGTTTCCTACAACTCCTGCTTTATTCGATTCAAAAGTTCATATCACAAGTAATAATATATGAATATAATATATATATATACACACATACAAAAGAAAAAGTTATTTTCTAGAATGATTTACCTCATCTTTTCAGGATCGGCAGCTTCATTTACATTTTCACACATTTTCGAAAATATATTCTTTAGGTTATCTATGTCATGAACCAAACTGCCCAAAATTTCCTCTATGTTGACTATCTTAGTGAACAAAAATTTCTTGACGCCATCATTTGAAACAGACTGTGGTCCTTTCGAATTACAGTAATCATTGTTGTACGAAGTTCTAGCATCACTGCTGTGTTCTTGATCCACTGGTGATTTACCCTTTTCTTTTGATGGCTTACCCCCACCAAATGGTATCATATATGGCATCTTCAATTCTGTTTTTGTTGCTACAAGAGGCTGAATATCAAACTAAACAAGAAAAACAAAAAGAACACATGCCACAAATCAGTTTGTTAGGGATTTAAAATTACCAATTACATACACTGAATATTTGTTTGTATACTCACAGAATCAGATTGAAAAACCTTCTCTGAAAGGTCCTTCCACTCTGGATGAACATCTGCCGCCCAATTGTTCATTCTTGGTGTGCCAAAGGAGATTCTCGTTGCAACGAAATTTGAATTTAATGCAAGTAATGGGATGGTCTCATACGCCCACACAAGTAAGGCAAATGGAAATCCACCGATACCTATTGCTGAAGCATCATTGCTTTTTATGGCTTTTTTCACAAAATCTATTGTAATCTCATAAGAGATTCTCCCCCATGGATACCTATCAAACTGTTCCTTGTCATCAACCAATAAGGTATATTCATGATTTATTCCTGTCCTTATTTGCTTACCAAGTATAAACATCTCTAGAATGTATAGCTTTGCCATTTTGACAACATCTTTGTTTCTCCCTTTATCCATTTCTGTGAACACCTCATGTAATTTTGTCCTTCTAATAGTTTTTTCACCACCAAAATACTTCTTATTAAACTTAGCTTTTTGAATTTTGGACATATCAATTGCTGGTAATTCTCCACAATTCAAACCTGTTATCAAGGCAAACTCCTTCATCCCGAACTTATGTATTCTACCCTCTAGATTGAACCATAGTTCGTTGCGGTTTTTAGAACAACATTGACGTCTAATCAAATGATAAAAGAGTTGGGATGAGAACTTGGTGATCTTCAAATCTAAGAAATTTCCAAAACAGCTTTTCCTGAACTTCCTTAGTTGCCTTTCATTCAGTGTATTCTTTATCATTGAGATAACATCAAGCTTACTATACAAATTTATCCTCTGAGTAGTTGACCAGCTACTCCTTGGTAATAATAAAGGGTACTCCTGTCATCAGAACATAAACAAAAGTAAACATTGAAAACTATATGGTATCTAATAAAATTGAAAAATATATAAATAACCTACCTTATAAACATCCACCTCATCATCATGTTCAGAAGGCGTACTAGAAATTCCTGATTTTTTTCCCCTCTTTGCTCGTGTTTTTCTCCTACCATCTTCATCCTGATTTTACGTGTGTGTATATATATATGTAAGAACCCCATTTGTAAATGAACATTTAAATTATAAAAGCTAAAATTTCGTTTGATAACCATTTGGTTTTTGAAAATTGTGCTGGTTCTTTTCACAATTTCTTTACAATGATCTTCATCCTTTTCAAGATAAATTTTGAATTCTTAGCCAAATTCTAAAAAAGAAAAATTAAAATATATATTTAAAACTTGACATGAATTTTTAAAACATTATTAGAAAGTAAGATAACAAAATAAGGGAAATCATATATGCTGTATCTATAAGCTTAAATATGGAGTCTAAATTTTTTTACCTTAGGTTGTTCAGCAATCTTCTTCTTTTGCTTTGTACCCACATCCCTCCTAGAGTCTTGATCAGTATCAATTTCGGAAGTCTCTTCGTTTTGTTTTTGCTAAAAAATATATGTTTCAATAACACATCAATAACAAGTAATTTGAAAGCTTACAAATTTGGGAATAAAATCTACCACTTCGAAGCTCGTGGTCTCTCTTGATTTTCTCTTTTTCTTCTTTCTGGTAGCCTTGACGGTTACAGGAGACTGTTTTTCCTGTTTGATATTATTCTCTTCAATATCAAATGAATTCCCACCAAACTGTTTCAATTTTGGCAACAGGTAAGAACTAAGAAAGATATCTAAAAGTCATAATTAACCGTAAATGAAAGTAAGACATTTACCTCAGTAGTATCCATATGATTCTCTTCAATATCAAATGAAGTCCCACGAAACTGTTTCAATTTTGGCAGCAAGTAAGGACTAAGAAAGATGTCTAAAAGTCATAAATAATGGTAATGAAAGTTATATATTTACCACAGTAGTATCCATATTATTCTCTTCAATATCACATGAATTCCCACCAAGCTGTTTCAATTTTGGCAGCAAGTAAGAACTAAGAAAGATGTCTAAAAGTCATAAATATGGTAAATGAAACTTATATATTTACCTCAGTAGTAGTATCCATATTATTCTCTTCAACATCAAATGAATTCCCACCAAGCTGTTTCAATTTGGGGCAGCAAGTAAGAACTAATAAAGATATCTAAAAGTCATAAATAATGGCAAATGAAAGTTATATATTTACCTCAGTAGTATCCATATTGGCTGATTTCCTATTGTCTTCTTTATCTTTTTGAAGGGGTTGGTACTCCAAATACAGTATTTCTTGTGATTGACTAATAGGTAGTTCATTTGTCTGTTGCATTTAAAATCATAAAAGAATAGTTATATATCTTATTTATTCATGATTCTTAAATGAAGATGTATATCTTACCATGTCCATAACAACTCCTTCACTTTGATTATCCACCTGAAAGTCATCATCTTGGAAATAGTGATCATGTTGTTGACTATCAACTTCCTATGAATAATGTAAAGGTTATAAGATCATCCACAATAATATATTTCAATAAGATCCCAAGAAAGAATTTAAAAGTTATGCTCTACCTCGTGCTCAAATTGAATGTATTTCGGTTCTTCATTTGCGGACGATGAATGAAATTGGCTACAAATCATCTCCCTGCTATGTTCTCGAAATTGACTATAGTACTCTTCAATGTACTTTCTAACTTCTGGATTTATTCGTACTGTATAAATGACCAAAATTTGTCACAAGATAATTCTTTCCCGCTGATTTGTGGGATTAATGAATAAAATCAGTATACCAAAAGGAAAAATAAAAACAAACTAAAACTTAATTACCTGGAATTATCTCGAAGGGTTCAATCCTGAAATTCTCTATTCCAAAGAAAGGCATATAATGCAAGGGTTCCTCCACCTTGGATTATCATTGTGTGGGTTACTAAATGTAAATGGAAATATATTTCATATCTTCACATTCCAACAAAAATCTAACTTTTGTCATTTTATGCAATTTCGACTATCTTGATTACTATTATTTTGAGTTTCGAAAAATACTAACTAGATAAGATAAAATTATCAACATTACACAATCAGAACTTTTGGCACCTAAAAAGGGAAACTTGATTTTGGCACCTAGAAAAAGAGCCTTATACCATCCTGAACATAAGTTATCCATATTTCTTGGAACACACTCCCTACATGTGGTGGATAGTTATTTTCATTTGTTGAATAGAATCAACTAGGCCTGTTTGGAATGATATTTTAAGTGCTTAGAAAAAGTATTTTTAAGCACTTGAAAAGTCATTCCAAAAAGGATATCACAATTTTATAATTCAATACTGCAATCTTTACATTTAATTCCATATAATATAATTCATGAGGCACAAAACATGTGGATTATTAACTTGAAATGAAGCTGAAACGACATTGCAATTTGCAAGGATGGCAAGGATTTAAACTCAGGATCTCGCTGTATATATATATATATTAAATCACCATTAGATTCACAACGTTTGGACTAACAACAAAATTTGACAAAAGAGAGAGGGACTTATCTGATTTTCCCTAGTTAAAAAAAAAACAAAATCACTGTACAATGAAACTTTGGTTCTGCTATGCACTTCTTCAACGCAGAGCAAGACGGTGGCGTGTAATTTTGACATTTAATTGTTGGCATACATTTTCCCTTTCAAGAACAAACTCAAAGTAACATTTGTCGTTTATTCTCAACTTATGCCCGGCGTAAAATTTAGACCATCCAGCAGTAACAGAAATACGATTCTGGCTGGTGAAACGGACTGTTGCTGGCCACAATGTACCCTCTTCATCCCTAAGAACTATGTTTGGCTTCAACGAAATGTTCTCATCCCTCACCACACGTCCGGAAATATACTGCAATTCAATTCAAAACCATGGCATCAGAAATGGCATTCTCTCCAACATCACTGAAAGCTTCAGACAAGCATTCGGTTGCCTGTAATCTCAATAGTAGCACAATCGGAAACACGAGAAGATTCTGATAGAAATTTGTTGAGTACATTTTGAAAATAGAATTTAATTATCAACTTCAAGCTTGTGAATTTAGTAGTGATTTTACATCGAAATATACAACCTTGGAGATCCTGAGTTAAATCCTTGCCATGTCATTTTAGCTTCATTTCTATATTGATATAACACGTTGGGCCTCATGAATAGCATTGAAGTCTGAGCTCATACAGAGGTTACAACATAATCAAAATAGGAGAAACTGGACATTCAATGCAACATCCAACTCAATTTCACATATGACAGTTTGACAGAGATGCATCAGCTTACTATAAGTTAGCAAGCTTCTCAACTATAACAGTACCATTATAATAAAAATTTCTTACAAAAAGAAGTTTGGAGAGTAATACTCACAATTGTCTGACTCGACCAGCGTTTCATCTTTCGCTCAAAGAAAGGCCCTCTTGGGCTAACCTGTTCTACAGAGTTCGAAGCATTATTGGATCTACCACGATTTGAAGCTACAATGCTTTTTGACTTGCAAACTGTATCTACAAAGAACAAATGAAAGAATTCTAAATCAGACTGAGAGATCATACATCAAACGAGGAATTGGAAAAATAAGTGTCAGCCATTCACATTTCTTTTCTCTTTTTAACTTGAAGAAAAGAGGAATATGTTTGGAAATCATTCTTGTTTTTATTCTTTAAAAGAAAGAAGAATTTTCATTTGAAATAAATTTTAAGAATCCATTTTCTATACTTTCGCATTGAGTATGTAATTCTTTTATTGATGAATGACATACAAGGAGTTCAGTGGTCTCCCAACACCAAGAGGTGCATTACACGAGATCTCTAATTAGAAGTGAAAGAAGATAGACTCTCTGAAAGGATGTGTATGTTAAAACCAATACAAAGCATGAAATAATATCAAATCAGGAAGCTACATGGAATATGTAATTGATGAGCAAAACAATAGAAATTAGAAATAACAGTCTCATTGAAGTTTTGAAAATTTAGAAACAGTACAAAAAACAAGAACAAGACACCATTTTTTTTTCTTTCTCAAATTTTGGATACAATTTTGCATCATGTTTTAAAAAATAAGAAACTAGGTAAAGAAGCCACGACCAAAAGTATCTATTTTCCGAAACATGAAAATAAAAACAAACAAATAACAAGAAACAGAAGCACTACAAACCAGGCTCTAAGTGAAGCACACTAGTAAAACAAGAAGTACTCACCTGATCCAACTTGTGATCGCTTCCTCTTGCGAGGAATTAAAGGTTCGACATACTCTTCCTCAACCACAGGCTCTTCTTTGACCTTCAAAATAGGAACAGAACTACCAGCATCTGCTACCACAACCTCCAAATTTGAAACAGAATTACCAGCATCTGATATCACAACCTCCAAATTTGAAACAGAATTACTAGCATCTGCTACCACAGCCTCCAAATTTGAAACAGAATTACCAGCATCTGCTACCATAGCCTCCAAATTAGAAACAGAATTACCAGCTTCTGCTATCTCAGCCTCCAAAATTGGGACAGAACTAGCAGCTTTTGCTGCCACTGCCTTCTTGCATCCATTTTTACCAAATATCTTAACATCAAACGTACAGTGGCCATCATATTGGAAAACTAAGAAGTCTCCATATTTCAGAGAATGGTAATCTACAAAAGCTCTCCAGCCGTTCTTGAAATACAGAAGATCATCCAGTTTTTCCAATGTAATACACCATGATTTTCCCGTATGATCTCGGATGGTAGCTTTTTCTGCAAAGGTTCCATTTAAATGCTTCGTAAAAGCTGGCGGTGTGCTCTGGAAATAAGAGATGAGGAATGAAATAAATGCAAACAGATAATAAAACAAAACAAATCATCTCACAAGCACGTTCTTGTTATTTTATTTAACAATAGCTAGTTTTCAAAATTAATCAACACTGTCATACGACATTATGATAATCAGTTATTTATACGAGCACAGGAGCCTCTTTCTCTTCTGGTCCACATAAATCAAAACGCTTCCCACAAAAATATAAAATCTATGAGCCAAACGCCAATGTCATGAAAATATTGGTCGAATGTCAAGAGATATTTCAAGAGATATTGCGGGAATCACAAAAGCTCATAACAGTTATTCCCAATTATATATAAATTTAACAACATATTGTTGATAATTCTCTACAGTTTTGCTATTTGGTCAACTTTTTCATGATATTATGTAGTTTTCAACCAAAATTTATCCACACGTTGACCCAGGATGACTAGAATTAAATGATAAACTAAAGCATGTTAGAACAGAGAGATCAAAATGACTTTTTTTTTTAAAAAAAAAACAAAAATAGGGGGAAAAAACCCTTAAGAGGAGCAAATGCATCTCTAATATGGCCTAGTTTTCTGTGCATGTGCAATGCAGAATCCAACAGTGGTCATTCAAAATAGAGCAATCCCAAATGCTCTTTTGACTAATACAGAACAAGTAACAGAGCCATCTATCAAACTCCACTAATCAACCTAAAAAAAGAAAGGAGATAAAAGGCAACGATTTGATTCATCATACTCAAATAGACTCGAATTCATCGCGTTTCCGAAACCCAAAAATCAACATTGTAAAAACAGAAGGAACAAAAGAAAACCGGGGGGAAGAAGCCCCATAAAATTTAAAGTTAGGGCACAATGTGGATGATTAAACAGAGAAAGACAGAGAGAAGAAACCATTACCATATGCAGAGAGGCGGAATCGGGAAGAAAAACCTTGAAAAACTCAAGGGTAGAATCGGCTTCGGTGGTGCTGTGACTCATCATTCACACCAAAAGAAGTGTCGACGAAGAATCAGATAACAATGGGAAGAACAGGAGAAAGATTTTGGTACCGAAACAGCGGAAGAAATCGTGAGACCACATGAAGAAAAACCGAAGGCGTGAAGAGCAAGAAAAGAGGGAAATTTAAGAGAATTTTGTTCTCCAAATTTCAGAGAGTAGAACTCATTGATACGTTACACTTACACCACATGCATGCAGATTCAAGATTCGGAGGGCACACTGAGGTGAGGGGTCTAGGGTTTCGGCAATTTTTTACTTTTTTATCTTTCTATAAAAAGTTTTGGGTTAAAATAGGAAAAACTTGTAGGGAAAATTTCCACTGCTCTCGTACTACAAGATTTTTTCCGTAAGTGTCAGACTCCCCTTCTTAAAATTTCCAAATACTATACTAGAATTTAGGCTCTTAACTTTCCGCTCTGTTTTTAGAAAAATTAGTTGTGAACGGAAGTAAAATAGTGTTTGGTAAATTTTAAATTTTTAAAAAAATTAATTACGGTATTTGATAAATTAATACTAAATTAGTGTAATTTAGTTATATGAACCAAAGTAGCTTATTAATTCAATTATTTTCATATTCATCATTAATTTAAATTTTTGTATGATTTGGATTTCAGTTAATTTTGTTTAATCTAGATTTTTCGATAAAGGTTTAAAAAAATAATTTTTATAAAAAAATTGAATCAATTAAATCTCGAAAATAGATTCGACAAAATATATTAATATTGAACGATATTATTATAGTATATTTATTTAAATAGTTAAAAAAGTAATAGATTTTTTTAAAAGCTAAATCTAAAAGTTGGTATTTATAAGCTTTTATACGTTACTTAAAATTTAACAGTGATTTTGGCAAATTGATAAATAAGTTGTTTTACAAAACAGGATAGGCGGTTAATCATTTTTTTACTATTGCAAATGCAATCCCAAACGGAGTTTTAGTGTGTTGGGCTAAAAAAATATTCACTCTCGTCTTCTAGGATCTCGTTAGCTATAAATTCGAATACTTTAGTTTTCACCTTTTTTTTTTTTTTTTTTAAGTTACCAATCACAATTTCTCATACAATAATTAGACCCAAGGCTAAACTATATCAGAGTCCATTATGTAAAAATTGGACCACATAAAAAAAATGAGCCCAAAGCTGGGCCCAAACACACCCAGTGTCTAAAAGATGGGCTCAAAAGCAATCAAGCCCAAGTCCATTTTAAGCATGCAAAAGCTCTATCAATAGAGGTGTCACGCCTTCATTTGGGAGGAGAAGAAGGAGAAGCTAAGATTCAAGTTAGAGGACTCTTAAAAAATGACACTCCAAAGAATTAAAACTTTCTAGAAGATTGATAGGTTGGAAGAGTGAAGAAACTCCAAGAAGACCTTTAATTAACTACGACCCAAGGATTTGTAATAAGCTACGACTCAAGTTAAAATGTCGAAGACCTTCAAGATGCTACAAATCAAGGACCTACAATAAGGTAAAAGTTCAACACCTTTAATAAACTACAAGTCAAGGATCTTAAATAATTAAGCTAAAAGTAAAAGAACCTTAGTTAACTACTACAGGTAGAAGATTAACGATAAGCTAAAAGTCGATCTAAGACCTTCAAGAAACTACAAGTCAACCTTCGATAAATTAAAACTTGAAGACCTATTAATAAACGACATATATAATAGGCGAGCAGAATTTCTAACTATGAGTGTTTTATTTTTTTTAAAACAATATATATGTTTAGACCCTATTAGAAAAATAGTTATTTAGTTTATAGATAAAGAATAGATTAAATTTTTTAAAATATCCCTAAACTTTGTCATTTATTTAAAAAAGGAATAGTTGCAAATATAGCAATCAAATTCAAAGTATTTGTATATATAGCAACATTTTTTAAAAAAATTGCAAATATAGTAAAGTCTATCAGTGATAGACTTCTATCGCTAATAGACTTTTATGGTCTAGGTGGTCTATCATTATATGACATTTTATATCATTATAAAAGTTTCTTTAAATTTTTTTTCTATAAATTTATATAATTATGTGATATTTTAATTACAATAATAATTTTAAAAATTATTTTTTAAAGTGTTAATTTTTCAAAATTATTTTTCTAATTTAAAATAATTATTATTATTATTGTATGAACCTTTTAAATCTATTTTTTAAAACTCATGGACTAAAAATGTACATTTTAAAAACTTAGGAAGCAAATGCATATGTATTCTAAAAAACTCGAGTACTATAAATGCGTATTTTTTAAAACACATAAACTAAACACACATATTCTTCAAAATCTGGGGACTAAAAAGATAATATTTTAAAAAATAAATATAGTTTTCTTTTAAAAAGATAGGAAAAAAAAAAAAAAAAAAAAAAAAAAAACCAGAGAAAAACAAAACTAAAACACAGGTCCCGTTTGGTAATCATTTCGTTTTTTGTTTTTGGTTTTTGAAAATTGAACATATTTCCTCCACATTTCTTACAATGATTTGCATATTTCTTAAATACAATGATCGAATCCGTAGCCAAATTCTAAAAATAAAAAAACAAGTTTTTAAAAGCTACTTTTTTTGTTTCCAAAATTTGACTTAGTTTTTTAAAGCATTGGTAAAAACTAGATAGAAAAAGAGGTGAAAGTAGTGTCTATAAACTTACTTTTAAAAAACAAAAACAAGAAATAAAACGATTACCAAACAGAGCCAGAGAAATTGTAATCTAAACTGACTGTGTTTATTAGTTATTTAAAGTTTCAAATGATATGTC
The DNA here is from genome assembly GCA_002890555.2 of Lagenaria siceraria. Classification (NCBI taxonomy): domain Eukaryota; kingdom Viridiplantae; phylum Streptophyta; class Magnoliopsida; order Cucurbitales; family Cucurbitaceae; genus Lagenaria; species Lagenaria siceraria. Next base: position 7,903,098 of record CM016485.1, on the reverse strand, counting down.
TAAAAGATTTATGACATGTATTCAACCATATTTTTTAATTAATAATCGATTTATTAGACTGAGTTGTTTAATAAATCCATGAATCTAAAAAAAAATTGTCAAAGGGAACAAATGTTAGGGGTGAGTAAGATTAATTTAAAAAAAATCAAAATTACACACCCCAATTACAATGCTTATTAATTTTTTTTTTTTTTCTAACTAAACAAACTAAAAATTTTGCATTTTTCAACCCACTAAATCATGTCACTTATCCTCAAGCCCTATTTATTTTTATATTTTTTTTCTTCTTTGACACTCAAAATTCATGAAAAAGGAAATCATATATACCAACCTTTGAATAGGCCAAATTCAAAAAAATAATAATTTAACTCTAAAGTACCAAAGAATAAAAGCAGGTAACAAAAGTACAGCACATGGATCAATGAGACCAAATCAAATGTCCAAAAATGGAAAGTTAAATTCTCATCTACAAATCATGTTCCCAAATTGATTTTTTTGTGTACAGAGAATCATATTGTAAGTACGATCCTGGGTAAGCTAGAAAAAGGTGATAATGGGGATGTTCTGATTTTAGGTCCAGTTTTTTTTTTTTTTTTTTTTTTTTTTTTTTTCAAATTAATTGTTAACAAAAAAAATAAATAAATTATGGGCTATATTACAAATTAACGTTTAGATTTGTTTTTATTTAATCTCTAGACCTACAAAACAAACGTATCTTAAGTTCTTAATCAGTTATCAAGCTTTAAAGAGTATCCAATCCATCTTTAAACTTCTAACTTGTGTCTTAAGTTTCGATATTTTTTATTTTGTGTCTATAATAGGTTTTTGGCTTTTTCAACCATTTTTAAAAGATTAAATTTTCACATATAGAAAAAATGTCAAACTACTTACTGAAAATAGCAAAAACAACATTGATAGACTTCTATCAACATCTATTAGTGATAAACTTTTATCATTTCTATCACTGATAGACCCTGATAGATAAACTTCTATCAGCGTCTATCACTGCTATTTAAAAATTTTGTTATTTTGTGTAAATAGTTTCATTTATTTTTCTATTTTTAAAATTAAGCAATTAATAGTTTAGGCTCTATGAGATATAAAACTCAATTTTATATCTAATAGACCCGTTAAATTTTAATGATTTTAAATAATATATAAAAAATTAGATGTTATTTAGTGGTCTTGTAAACATTTTTATAGTTTTAAATACTTATTACACACTTTTTAGAATTTAGAGGCCTCATACACACATTATCCTTCTCTAAATTTGACTACTCGGGAAATCAAACCAACCAACCAACTAAGAATATCCTTAAATTAACCTAACTAAAGGAGTTGATAATATATAGGAGCTAGAAGATCAATTAACTCTAAATTATAAAACTGATAGACGATTTTATTTCTCTTTGGTTTTTTCTAATACAAATTATGAAAATCATACCTTGTTTATCTTTCATAATTGACTTCAGTCATTTTTTTTACAATGTGTTGATTTTGATAAAACATCGAAATAACTTTTTTTTTTTTTTTTTTTTTAGAAATAATCAAATAACATATTTACCAAATCAAGCGTGAAATAGTATATATAGTCTTTAAAAAAAAAAAAAAAAGTATATACAGTGGTTATTATTTTCTTTCCATTGGATATCCTCATCAGCAAAAAATTGCCTTTGAACGAGTCAAAGATTCGTCCAAAATTGAAATAACGAATATTTGAGTCACTGATGGTAACCATTTTATTTATTTTATTAAGTCTATTAATATCCATTCCATTTTCTTTATTTACTTATTTTAAATTAAGTCTATAAATAATTTCCATTTATTCTATTTTTCCATTCTGATCCATCTATTAATTTTTATGTTTTTGTTGTCTAATTAATTTTAAGAGTATTTTTAAAATCAGAACAAAAATTTAAAAATTAAAAAAAGTAAATTTAAACTGATGAATAATGATAAATTTAATATCATATCAACACACTAACTCTAACTCAAGTTTAAAATTTTTAATTATATTGTCTATATATCCTCTACCTCAAACAGGCAAACACATCATGTAGATAAACTTAAAGGGCAGCTCTAAAGATAATTAAGACCAGTGATCACTACAGAAATTTAAATTTAATTTACAAAATCACTGAGATTTATGTTTTCTTGGAAATATTAACCTTAAAAATACAATAAGATTCATTTTTGTTGAGCAACTCAAACAAGCAAGAATCTCCACATTTCAAACCATTTTCCCTAAAAAATTCTGCCCAACCACCTGAAAATCTGATGCATCTTTCATAGTGTTTCATCTTCACCTTCCATTGCATCTTCCCCACTATAAGTTTTGCAGTATGCATTTTTGTAGAAAGATGATTGTCAGCAAATGTCAGAGGAATGTTCTGCCATGAATGAACCAAAAATATAATAAATTAAAAATTAATTACCAATATTATTTAACTAAAAATTGGTCTTTTTTTTTTTTTTACTTACCAAAACAGAGTTCTTGTAGCTTTTCTTGTGGATATTGACTTTGAAGAAGAGGTCAATTTTGGGAGTTGTAATTTCCACATTTGTGTTGTTTGCTGAAATGGGTGGAGAAAAAGAAGTCCCTTCTAAAGTGAATAAAAAATGGTATTTTTTTATCAATTGAAAGAACAAAATATTTCCTTCTTTTAAGTGATTTTCTTGTGCAAAAGTTTTCCATCCACTTGAAATATAAACATACTCCACATTACGACTTTGGCTCCATTTGTATGACATTGACCAACTTTCACCCTCTGAATTTTTAATTTCTATCCTTCCAAACTCTTCATTCAAATGCTTCCTTGCAAAATGTTTAGGAATAAGCTACAAGGAAAAATTATATATATATTTTTAAACACGGAAAAAATCAATCCAAACAGACTTTTAAACAATTAAACGTACTTACATACCATGTTATATCGACCTTCCACAGTTGATTTCTTCACAACAATTTTAAAACCTATTTTTTCAGGTTTCAAGTCGTTATTGATTTCATGATTTTTTGTTTCAACCTCTTCGGACGATTGGGATCTGGTGTGTTTTTCTATAATTCATATCAAAGCAGTAAATATTAGGGTATTTTAGTCCACGGTGAAATTTTTCTATATTTATAAATAGGTTAAAGGTACCTTGGTCGGGCTCTGCCTTTCGAATATGGTTGGAAGGATAATGAATCTCTGAACACGTTGGGTTGAAAATAAGAGTATGGAACGTAGAGTTTCCGTCAAATCTGAAAACTAAAAGTGAGCCAGATTTCAAACCGTAATGATCTGAAAACTGTTGCCACCCATTTTCTAGCCAAACGGTGCCGTTTGCTGCAGTTGTGGCTTCCATCTTCCACTCCAAGCCGTCGGGAAGCTTCAGCCAAATGGGGTTTGAAAGAAACTTTCCATACTCAGTAATGAACTGCTTGGGAATCATCTGGAAAACAAGAAGAAAAAAAATTCATTTTTTTATATGAAAAATATGATAGAAAATAGAAAGAGAGGGGGAAGGAAGGGTTTTATTAGTTCTTACACATTTCTTGTCTTTAAGAGTTGTATGAAGAATTATCTTGAAAAAGTGAGGAGAAGCCATTTGAAAATAATGGGTTTATAGAGTTTAAAACAAAGAGAATAAAGAGAGGGAAGTGAATGGGAAGAAGTAGGAAGGAGAGGGAAAAGTGGAGATGAGAGAGGGAGTAAAAAGTAATGGAAATAAATAGTAAAATAATTTGTATGAAAAGAGAAACTATGTGAATATTAGCATGTGTGAAGTGTGAGGAAGCCACATTTTTTTCCTTGTTATTTTCACTTTTTTCCAATTTACTTATTTTCTATCCATTTCAATTTTTTTAGGGAAACTTGCAGCCCATGGAAATTATGTGTTGAGGGTGATTTTGGATCAAAGGCACGCACGTAAAAGACAAGACCATACAAGACTAAAAAGGAAGGCAAGCGACTTGAGCAAGAAGCTCAAACTGCAGTCTCGGCCCCAGTCCGAGCCGAGCCAACCAAAATTTCCTCTAATGGGGGGTTGCACGTGGGAAGGAGACCCAAGTGAGATTTGATCCTAACGCTAGTAGAGTCATAATAAAAGCCTAGATTCAATCTCTATAAATGAACCATCATGACTCCATCAAAGATAACTTAAAAGTTCTGACTTCTTCTCTTATTCTACGATTGACTTAGGCATCAGAGCCTTTTTTTTTTTTTTTTTTTTGCAGGTTCTCTCTTCCTTAATTACAAATTTAATTAAATGATGTCACGTAAAGGTCATGTGTGTTTTCCTTGTCCCAAATTTTGCATCAATATTATGTACCTTTGTTCTAAATCTTGATGTTGCAAATCCCGAGTGCAGAGTAAGTGTGAAATCTTCCTCACCTGGACGTTAGTGTTTTAAGTGTCAAATTTCTATAAATGTGTAAGTTCATTGGCCAGATTTTAATTATTGTATAAATTTGAGGGTGAAATTTCTACAATTATGTTTGAAGGTTGAATTTTAACTACTTGTATATAAGTTTGAGAGCTGAATTTCAACTACTACTATACTTTAGGAATGGTTCTTACAATTATTGGTCCTTTTTTTATTCACATTTACTTTAAGCTTTCTTCTCCAAACAAAATATTTCAAAACAAACAACTCAATATATTCCAATGCTAGGAGATTAAAAGTGATTCTTACATTTTATCATAAAAAGTGGTTTTCAAACCATTAACTATTTTAAAGATGTGTATTTTTTTTTTTTTCATTTAAAAAAAATCTATTTTGGACAGCTATAATTTTTTTCTAAGAGAGAGAACAAAAAAAGGAATATGTGTGATTTCTCACATCTCACATCTCTAAAAGACTGTATGAAAAGGAGAAAGACATGGCTTTTTAGTTTGTGCAGAGATTAGTTTTGGTAAAACGAAAAGGAAACAATATAAAGGAGGTTGGTCAGGCCGTTTGGATGCAGCAGAAAGCTTAATAATAAAGAAAGGAAAAAGGAACCTTAATGGAGAAAATTCTGTTTCTATATATATATATGTATATTGGTAAAATGTAAAACACTTTGTTGAAATGAGAAGAACAAATTGAATTTTTAGCATATCGTTTTAAAATGTTGATGTTTATAGAAATATATATAAAATATATCGTTAGATATTTCTAAAATGATTTATATACTATTTTGGTTTAGATGTTTATTTTAGTCCTAATACTTTGAAAGTGTTCAATTTGGTCTCTGTACTTTCAACTTTGGTTAATTTTGATCTTTGTACTTTGAAAAAAATGGTCATGTTGGTCTCTTCATTTTTATTTTATTTTGTAGAGATTAAAACGATCACTTTTTGAAAGTTCAGACTAAAATGAACATTTTAAATGTACATGGACTAAAGTTGAAAATATTGAGATCAAAATGAACACTTTCAAAATATAGACTAAAATGAACCAAAACCTAAAATATAGAAACCAAAGTAGTATTTAAACTTCGTAGAAAAGATTATGAAAACAAAAAGTTCAAGCAAATATATTTAAATTAATAACAACATTTTACATTTTTACCACAATTTAACATGTTTATTATCTACTATAAACCGTGATAGACTTCTATCATTGGGCAATAAACGGCAATAGAGTGATAGAAGTCTATCGTAGTCTATCACAGTCTAATATCGCTATAGACAATGAAAATTTTCTATATTTATAAATAGTTTGATATTTAAGTTGTTTTTAAATATAAAAAAAATGAGTCAAACTATTTACAAATATAGAAAATTTTCACTCTCTATCCGCGATAGACCGCAATAGAATTATATCGCTTCAACAATAGACCGCGATAGAAGTCTACCGCTAATAGATAATGAAATTTTTCTATATCCGTAAATAGTTTGATATTTTTTTTGTTTATAGTAATTTTTCTTCATATTTTTTCTATTTATAATAATTTTCTATTTTTTTATGATATAAAATGAAAATGCAGAAAATGTAAAAATATATATGGAAACGTTGATATCCGAAAGTTAGTACCATGGTTAATTATAGCGAAAGGAGGGAGAGAGATATAATAATCTATACATATTAACTGATTAACTCACATAAACTTGCCATAAAGACAAAAATAGCCATAAAGTTCATAGATGGAATCATGCATTTGCCATAAACTTCATAAAAATATATCATCTAATACATTATTAACACCATAAAATCTCCATAAAAGTATACCATCAAGACAAAAAAATAAAAAATAAAATAGAGCAAATTTCAAAAAACAATAAGAAAATCCAACTCAAACAATTAATTGCAAAAAAAAAAAAAAAAAAAAAGCCTTTAGAAAATAATATAACAGTGCATATCAGAATTCATCCCAAAAAGGCCATATTTCCACAGAAGAAAACAAAAGGCCTACACAATCTTACCTTCTTCTAATGTTAAATACAATTCCAAAAACAAAATGAAAAATTCAACAGCTAACAAAAACAGTCCAAAAGGAAACGCTTTAGTAATCCATTGAAGCAGAGGTTAGTAAATTATTTGTTGAAAATGGTAACTTCAAAAATGCAATTTTTTTTGCTCACCATCTCAAACAAGCATATATCCCCATCTCTCAAGTCATTCTGACGAAAAAATTTACTCCAACCAGCTGAGAATCTGCAATGATTCTCATATTGCTTCAATGTTACATTCCATTCTTTGTTCCTAACTTGAAGTTTTGCAAAGTACATTTCTGCTGAAAAATGCTCCTTTGCAAAGGCCATGGGAATGTTCTGCCAATGAACAACATAAAATGCTTCAACTTAATTCCATGAAAAATATATAACTAAAGAAAAGTTTGTTTTTTTTTTTTTTTTTTTTTTTACCAGAACTGTATTCCCATAGCTTTTCGAGTGAATCTTCACTTTGAAGAAGGGGTTTTTGGTTGGTGAAAGGGAAGAAAAGGGAGCTGTCTCTTGGAATTTGGTGAATAAAAATCTGTCTTTCTTAATGAGTTCAAAGAATACAACATCTCCTGCTTTCAAGAGATTTTCCTGTACAAAATCCCTCCATCCACTAGAAAAGTAAGCAACTTCATCTCTATTTCTACTCCATTTGTACAGAACTGACCATTTTCTACCATTTTCTGTTTGGAGGCTAATATTTCCAAATTCCTCAGATAAGTATTTTCTTGCAAATTTCTTAGGAATAACCTCCAAGACCAAAAAAAGAAAAGAGAAAGTTACAATCTTTTCAGCAAATTAATCAAATAAGAAAGCCTTCAACAAAATCAAAACAAGAACTTACCATATTAAATCTACCTTCTACATTTGATTGGCTCATCACAACTTTGAAGCCAGGTTTCTCATGTCTTTTACTTGAAATCCCAACTTCATCTTCTTTTGTCGTTCTTTTCTTACCAGTTGGTATATCACTAAAAATGTTGAATCCTTCTGCAATTAATCCATAATTTTTTCACAACACTTTTTAAAACTATGTTTGAGAGTACACCAAAATATACTAAGAAATTCAACAAAAAGACTTAACAATAACTGCCAAAACTTCATGTAAATGAATGATTTAAAATCGCATACCTTCTTCTTCAGGTTCCGTTTTGATTGAAAACGATTCTTCCTTTATTATTCTCTTACAAGATTGACGACAAGGAACGGAAGCCTTCTTCCTCTTCTTCGAAAGTCGGCGAAAAGTCTTCAAACTTTCATCAGAATCAGAATCTGGTGTATTGTTAACATTCCAAGAATATTGGGTTTCCACTCCAGTTGAATCAAATATGGTTACTTCTAAACTAGAATTTCCTCTTCCATCCAATAATTTAAAAACCAACAAGGAACCAAACTCTAAACAGTAATGGTCGGAAACTTTCTCCCATCCCTTTTGCAGCCAAACGGCGCCGTTAGCGGCCGTTGTCAAACCCACTTTCCATTCCATTCCATCTGGGAGCTTAAGAATTACGGAACTTGATAAAAGCTTACCATAATCTCGGACAAACTTCTTAGGAATCATCTGGAAAAAAAACAGAGCAAACACAGTTTCTTTAAACATACAGAACTTGTAAAGTTTCTTACTTTTTCTTTCTCTTGATCTTTTTTAGATAAGAAAAATACGTCCGTGTTTATGGGAGGGAGGAAAAATGGTAAAAATGAAAACTTTAAAAATCTGGGTACTTGAAGGAAGAAGACAAAAAGGCACAAAAAAAAAAACGTAAAAAATGGGATTAATAAATTTTCCATGGATGAGCTTTCTAAAACGAGAAACTGATGAAGAAAGCAAGAAAGAAAGAAAGAGAAGTGAAGGAAGGTTTTATTGTCACCAATTTTTGGTCTTCAATATTACTCTGCAGAAGGATTCTGAAAAACTGAGGAGGAGAAGCCATTGTTAGTAGTGGTGGAGGAAGGCAGAGTGCAGAGAATGAAAGAAAGTTGAAGTGGGGAAGATGAATTTGGTGAAAAATGGCGTCTCTTCAGATATTGTGTATCGTACGATTTCTCAAGGACTGTGCTGCTTCTGCTCCGCTAGCTTGCAAGCTGCTGGTTGTAGACTCTTGGGTTTTCTTCTTTTCTTTTCTTTTTTCTTGCCAATTACGAATAAGTTTTTTTTTCTTTTTTTTTTTTCAATTTTAGTTCTATTATTAAAAATTTCCTCATTTTTAAAAAAATAAATAGTGAATATTAATTAAGAGGAAACAACAATGCACGGCTTGAACTCAGGACCTTCCTTTACCACGTGCTTTGATATCATCTTATAAATCAAGTATGAAAGATAATTTTTTTTTATTTATTTAGACTTCATGTTTAATATATACACTTATATATGTTTTGTGTTGAACATTGAATCCATATATGATTTATATACTGTGGTAGATATCTTTTTTTATTTCAAAATTATGAGTTTTGAAAATTAATTTGAAGCGGTTAAATTATGAAATTTATGATATATACTGTTGAACATTGAGTCAATATGTGATTTATCGAATGGTACAACCATTTAGCTGAGTACATTTCAAATATACTTAATGAAACTATGGTAGTGCCAAACAAACATCTTGATACGAATCTGCTAGAATATTTCATATATCGTCTAAAATATTTTCAATCACCTAACACAATGTTCTAAGGTATATTTAAAAATAACAATGGATCCGCCATAAGAACGAAGAAAGTCTTGTAGTGAAAATGACAATGCTTCCAACACCAAAAAAATACTCCATATGTGAAAAAGGAAAAGAAAATCATATTAATTGCAAATGTGAAAAAAATTTCAACTAATTAATATTCTATGATAAATGCATATTATCTTTCCAACACACTAATTCACATATATTTTGCCAATTTCTCTCACTATTTTTAAGAATGCTTAGAAAATATGGAAAACAAACAATAATAAATGTTGCACTATTTAACGTGAAAAAGGTAAAATTGTTCAAAATTATCTCTAAAAAGCCTTCATTGAAAATTATGAAATCTATGCCCACAAAGAATTTTTTAGATAAAAATCTCTAAAATCTCCAATTGAAATTAAGTTTTTTTTGGTCAATCGACGATTTAAGAATTACACTATATCATTTTATATTAAATACACAATTTAAGTTTTCTTTTTTTAAAGATAACATTTAAAAAATGTTAATGAATTGGTTTCAAAATTATAACATAAAAGCTGCAATAATTTTTTTTTATAAAAAAAAGTGACATTAATTAAATAAAAAAATATATATTGTAAAAAAAATAGGTGAAACAATTAATAATCTTTTAAATAAAAATGGCTTAATTATAAAAAAAAAAAAAAAAAAAATCCATTGTCATTTCTTTCAAATAAATCGTTTAACTAATTATAAACAAAATTCAATTACACTAATATCATTTGAATATGAAATACACAAAATTGTTAATGAAGTTTTTTTTTTTAAATAATACCAGTTTAAAACAAAACAAAAATTGGTTAATGAATTGTGTTTTTTAAAATAAAATAACATAAAAAAAATTGCAATGATGACTTTTTTTTATATAAAAAAGTAACCTAATAATAGTAATAAGGGAAATTAATTTAAATGACAAATTTGTTGAAAATGTTTATAAATATATTAAAATTTCATTGTTTATCTGTCATATCGCAATAGACTACTATTTACATATAGGCAGTAAAATTTTGCTATATTTGTAAATATTTTGGTTCATTTTCTTATATTTGAAAACAACTCTAAAGTTAGTACCTATTCCGCCAGTTTAAAAACAAATATTTTAGACCCTAAAGTTTGAGAAATGGTTTTAAACCGTTCTTGTACTATTAGTTGATTAACAGAAAAATGATGTGGCCATAATCAGCTAATTGATTTGGCAAAAACTATTAGTTTTGATATTTTCCATAAATTTATTATGCTTCTTTTGGTAACCATTTTGTTTTTTTTATTATTATTATTTTTGAAAATTAAGCTTAGGTCTCTACTTTTAAGTTTTGCCTCTAAATTAAAATATAATGTTGTCTATTTTCTATCAATGTTTCCAAGAACCAAACCATGTGTTTGAAAAGTAAAAAAAAAAAAGTTTTTGACAAATTATTTTTAGACTCTGTCATTGACTAAAAATTCAAATGTTTTTTTAGTAAAAAAAATTTCGGTAAGAAATTTTGAAGAAACAAGCATAAAATTTAAAAAAAAAAAACTAAAAATCAAATTCAAACGATGTCTTAACTTTTTTAAATTGTCAATTTTATTAAATATTTGAATTAAATTAATTATTAAAAATAATAACTAACGCACCAAATTAATTTTCTCTAAACATCTTTCGATATTACAAGTTCTTAATTTAACCCTTATGTAGTTTTTTTAGTACAATAATTACAAGATAAGAAATTGAAGCTCCGAACTAAAAGAAAAAAAAAAAATTATATATTATTTACCACTAATTAAACTCACTTTGCACCCTATGGTGATGGTTTTCAAATTTTTGACTAAATTCATGTTCAATAACAAATTTAATTATAAACCAAATCACATCATTAACTATATATATATTCACTCACCTGAATAAATCAAATTGATACATGTTTAACGAATAAAGTACCAAGTACCATTTTAAAGATTGATGATTGTTTTAACAATTGTTGAACTAAAAAATTAAATTGATGGAAAATGGTTATATTAGTTTTTAGTACTACACATATGGAAGTAATGAGATTTGAATCTCCAACTTCAAGGCAAAGTATAATATATCAATTATTAAGGGTTGTTAGAGGCTCTAAATTGAGTTTATATCTTTGTGGAGTTTATATGCATGTGTTTGGAGTGCTAAGTTGAATTCATATGTCAAAGATATTTGGTGCATTTTTTTTTTTTTTGACATTAACAATATGTTTTTTTACCGTGATTAGTTTTGTTTGGAAAATTTGTTAATAAAAAATTCCATACGTATATTTTTTTTTAATAAACTACGGATTGCATTTTGTTTTATTGTTTTTCTTTAAATACACATATATTGTTGCAAGTTTTGGAAATGAGGTTTAGAGGTTACTTTTGGATCATGCATTTCAATTTTTTTTTTAATTTAAGTAATTAGTTTACAAATTTATGCACGTGACGTTTCTAATTAAGTTAGACAAAATTATATTGGATTCATTAGAATAAAATAAATTTGGACAAAAATGACCTTAATAACCTTTATAAGCTCACAAACATTCTTGAAATCTTGACATAAAGTTCATAGGTAGGAATTAGGATCATTCATTGCCATAACTTCATAAAAATATATCAATTATGCATTATTAACACCATAGAATCTCCATAAAAATATACCATCAGGACAAAAATAATTTTTAAGCAGATTTCAAGAAAACAATAAGAAAATCCAACTCAAACAATTAATTGCAAGAAAAAAAATTCAAAGACAATAATATGATACATTGGTATTCAGTCATTGTGGATCTGTCTTAGCATATATATATCAGAATGCATCCCTAAAAGGCTGTCTTTCCACTGAAGAAAACAAAAAGCCTACACAAACTTACCTTCTTCTAATGTTTAATACAACTCACCCCCCAAAAAAAAATCAACAACTGACAAAAAAACATACCAAAAGGAAAAGCTTTAGTAATCCATTGAAGCAGAGGTTAGTAAATTATTTGTTGAAAATGGTAACTTTAAAAATGCAATTTTTTTTGCTCACCATCTCAAACAAGCATGTGTCCCCATCTCTCAAGTCATTCTCATGAAAAACATTACTCCAACCAGTTGAGAATCTGACATAACTCTCATATTGCTTCAATGTTACATTCCATTCTTTGTTCCTAACTTGAAGCTTTGCATAATACATTTCTGGTGACAAATGCTTCTTTGCAAAGGCCATGGGAATGTTCTGCCAATAAACAACATAAAAATGGTTCAACTTAATTCCATGAAAATATATAACTAAAGAAAAGTTTTTTTTTTTTTTTTTTTTTTTTTTTACCAGAACTGTATTCCCATAGCTTTTCGAGTGAATTTTCACTTTGAAGAAGGTGTTTTTGGTTGGTGAAAGGGAAGAAAAGGGAGCTGTCTCTTGGAATTTGGTGAATAAAAATCTGTCTTTCTTAATGAGTTCAAAGAATACGACATCTCCTGCTTTCAAGAGATTTTCCTGTACAAAATCCCTCCATCCACTAGAAAAGTAAGCAACTTCATCTCTATTTCTACTCCATTTGTACAGAACTGACCATTTTCTACCATTTTCTGTTTGGAGGCTAATAGTTCCAAATTCCTCTGATAAGTATTTTCTTGCAAATTTCTTAGGAATAACCTCCAAGACCCAAAAAAAAAAAAAAAAAAAAAAGTTTCAATCTTTTCTCATCAAATGAATCAAATGAAAAAGCCTTCAACAAAATCAAAACAAGAGCTTACCATATTAAATCTACCTCCTACGTTTGATTGGCTCATCACAACTTTGAAGCCAGGTTTATCAGTTGATTCAGCTTTGTTTTTTAATCCTTGCCTTTTCCTTGAAATCTCAACATCATCTTCTTTTGGCATTCTTTTCTTACAATTTGGTATATCACTAAAAATACTGCATCCTTCTGCAATTAAAACATAATTCTTTTCAGAACACTTTTTAAAACTGTTTGAGAGTACCATAGCCTTAACATGACTGAAAATATCTTTTGGTCTAAAAGAACTTTGCATTAAAACTCATCACATTTGAAACAAATAACAATAAGCAATTCCTTCTGTGTGCAAAAACACTCCAAAATACACTTTCAATGAACATAGTAAAAAATAAAAATAAAAAACTAACAAATTCAACAAAAGACTTAAAAATAATTGTCAAAACTTCATATAAATGAATGATTTAAAAATTGCATACCTTCTTCTTCAGGTTCCGTTTTGATTGAAAACGATTCTTTCTTTGTTATTCTCTTACAAGATTGACGACAAGGAAGGGAAGCCTTCTTCCGCTTCTTGGAATGTCGGCGAAAACTCTCCAAACTTTCATCAGAATCAGAATTAGAATCATCAGATTGTGTTGTACAATTGTTAACATTGCAAGAATATTGGGTTTCCACTCCAGTTGAATCAAATATTGATACTTCTAAACTAGAATTTCCTCTTCCATCCAATAATTTAAAAACTAACAACGAACCAAACTCTAAACAGTAATGGTCGGAAAATTCGTCCCATCCCTTTTGCAGCCAAACGGCGCCGTTAGCGGCCGTCGTCAAACCCACTTTCCATTCCATTCCATCTGGAAGCTTAAGAATTACAGAACTTGATAAAAGCTTACCGTAGTCTTTGACAAACATCTTCGGAATCATCTGGAAAAAAACAGAGCAAAAAATCATTTCTTTAGACAAATATGATTAAACAAGTTGGATTAATAAAATTTCTATGGATGAGCTTTCTAAAAACGAGAAACTAATGAAAAATAAAGAAAGAAAAGTGAAGGAATTTTATTGTCACCAATTTTGGATATTCGATGTTACTCTGCAGAAGCATTTTGAAAAACTTAGGAGGAGAAGCCATTGTTAGTGGTGGAGGAAGGTAGAGCTTCAGAGAATTAAAGAAGTTGAAGTGGGGAAGATGAAATTGATGAAATAATGGGGTGTCCGTTCAGATATTGTGTAACATATGATTTTTCAAAAGATTGTAGGACTTTAATGCTACTGCTGCGTCTGCTAGCTGATGGCTAGAGACTTTTGGGTTTTCCCTTTTTTTTTTTTTTTTTTTTTTTTTTTTCTTCTTCTTTTCTTTTCTTTTTAAAAGATTAGCATGCTGTGAAAAGGAAAGATTGATGTAATTGGCCATTTAAAGGTTAAAGTTAATCAATTTTGAAATTCACTAATTATAAGGGTATCTTGTAAAATATGCAAACTAAATTAATTTTTTAAAAATAATAAAAGATTAGATTTAATTACGAATAAAACATATATTCTTTCAAATTATAAATTTTGGTGGTTTAGTAATTTTATTAAAATATTTTTAAATAAAGAAAATAATTAAATTTGAAATTAGTATAATTGTGAATTGATATGTGCATAATATTTTAGTTTTTAAAAATATAGCTTAAATTATAAGTTTAATAAGCTTTTAAATTCGTAGTTATTCAGTTTCTAAATTTTAAAAAATGCCTCATAAATAATTCAAGTTGTGATTTTGTTTTTAGTAAGTTTTTAATTTTAAAAGATGTTGGTTAGATTCTTAAGTTCTGCACTAATAAGCTTGATCTCTAGATAGAGCTTGAATCGAATTAGGGTTACATTTTGTTGGCTTTTTGGCCCTTAATCTCAAATTAATAAATTTTAATTAATTAATTAATTAATATTTTGATGATAACATGCTTTTATTTATTAACAATTTGAGTGTTTTGAAGTGTCTATTGTGTAGAGTTTGGAACAACGGTTCCAACGCAATTTGAATCACTCAAATCGGAGTTCAAACAAAGAAGATATGGTTAGAACAAGCTTAACGAGAAAATACCCGATGTCGATGACGTGGCGGCCAAATCATCAAAGTGAAAAATATGTATTTCTTAGACACTTTTTAATATGCGTCTAAAAAGAATGCTATCTATGTTGTTAACTCAAAAAATTATGGTTACATTAGCTACTTTCTATTTAAACATTCGCGTAAGAATGATAAAATGAAAATATTCAAAAAGTAAAAATTAAAACATTCTCCAAATTACTTATTTATGCTTGCTCTTACCTTAGTCCCGATAATACATTTTTTTTTTAATGTGTTCAACCAAAATTAATATCACGACTTTAATAATTAAAAAAAAAAAAAAATTAATCATCTCCTAACTCATTACAAAATAATCAAACATGACAAATTTATTGTAACAATGGAAACAACTCAAATAAGGGTTTTTGCTCCATAAAATTAGTCGCCTATCACACAAAACTAATTCTAATATATTTTTTTTTTTTTTGGAAGGAAGACCTTGCATCAAATCAACCTCTCTCAATTCAAGTAAAAAAAAAAAATGTCTAATCTAATCGATGGTTGAACTCGTTAACCATCTTCAAAACATAACATCAAATATAAATCACAAGAACCATAGGTTCTCCATCAATAGCTTTTTATGTGAAGAATCCAAAAAAGAAAATATATACAACTCAAACTATAAATAGATTGAAAAAAAAGAAGCAATGAGATATCAAAATAGGTTAGGTTTGAATTTCCTTTACCTCCACATGTGAAGCACAAAAAATACAAAATACCTCTACAAACTTACCCTTCTAAATTTCTCCAAATAGCTCAATTGGATTAGGCATATATCATTATACCGTCAACCAAAAAAAGCTTAAGTTTTGGAATTACATCATTCTAGTCCATAGAGGCTGAGCTTGTAACTTTTTTGAAAATACTTACTTTAAAAACACAGTTTATTTTTCTAATCATCTCAAACAAACATGTATCTCCATCTTCCAAACTATTCTCATCACGAAACATGTTCCAACCAGCTGAGAATCTGACATAACCTTCATATTGCTTTAATGTCACATTCCATTGTTTATTCCCAACTTGAAGCCTTGCAGAGTGCATTTGTGGTGAAAAATGCTTCTTTGCAAATGTCAAAGGGATGTTCTGTCGATCAATTTACAACATAAAAATGGTTAGATTTGCAATATAAATTAGATACAACTGAAAAAGGGTAAGTTTTTTTTTTTTTTTTTTTTCTTGGTTACCAGATATGAATTCTTGTAGCTTTTGGAGAAAATATCCACTTCAAAGAAGGGGTTTGTTGTTGTTGCAGATTCTTTCTTTGGTGAAAGGGAAGGAAAGGAAGGGGTGTTTTGTAATTTGGTGAACAAAAAATTGTGTTTATTAATCAATTCAAATAATCCAATATCCCCTTCTTTCAAGAGATTTTCCTCAGCAAAACGCTTCCACCCACTTGAAATATATGCATAAGTTGCTCGAATACTTCGACACCATTTGTACAAAAGTTGCCAATTTTTACCATTCGCAATTTGAAGTTTAATAGTTCCAAATTCCTCAGATAAATATTTCACTGCAAATTCATAGGGAATAACCTACAGGCCAAATGAAAAATATATAAATAAATAAAAGTTTCCGAGCAAAATCAAACGAGGAAGAGATTCATTGTGGGATTTATAGAACATGAAGGGCTTACCAAGTTAAATCTACCTCGTACATTTGACTGTCGCATGACAACTTTGAAGCAAGGTTTCTGGTCTGATTTTGAGCTGAATCTTTGAGTTTCTTCAACTTTGTTTGCGAATTGTTGTTTCTTCCTTGAAACCTTAACTTCATCTTTTGGCATTCTTCTTTTCTTACAACTTGGAATGTCCCTGAATATATTATTGCACTCTTCTTCTGCCGAGATTGTATTATAATACAGCAGTTTTTTAATTAATTTTAATAATCACGAAAAATTAGTGAAAACTAATTCGATCCTATTTAATTTAGTTATTTTTAATTAATAAAATAAATAAACATACCAAAAGTGAGAAATTAGTAAAAAAATTAAGGATACTTAGAGTATAGATCTTGAAACTTAGAAACTAAATAAAATTAAAACTCAAAAATTAAGAGTAAAAATATAACATTTTGATACTTAGAAGTTAAAAAGGACCAAATGAAAATTAAATACCAAACTCAAGAGTAACAGTGCAACATTTTGAAAGTAGGACTAAATACAAACTCACTTTAACTATTGTATTTGAAAGAAATTTAATAGGGAGGGAATAATTTTGAATTAGATGATTAGAATCACTTTAATTTTCTTCCAAATCAATCTAAAACATGTTTTTAAGCATTCAAAATCAATTTATATAAAAAAAAAGTGTTTAAAAGTACTACATTTTCAATCATACTCTCAAATATATGCTTAAGACATGTTTGGCCAAGAAGTTGGAGTTTGGGAGTGAAGTTGAACTCCGCTCCTATTTGGCACAAAGTTTTTGGACTCTACTACTAAATAATATTTTATTAACCCCTTAAACATGGGATACTAAACAATCCACACGGAATAATTTTACTTCTTACTTCAAATGTCCCTAAAAACATGTTTGGCAAGTTTGCAGACTCTACCGAACCAAATAATATTAATTTTATGACTTATTAAGTCCTTATATTGTAGCCTCATAATTAAAACTCTCTCGACTAAATAACTCCACTCTTTATCCTAAATTCATGTCGCCTCGTAAGATGTGGATTGATTTTCTAAGTATTTATAAGTGTAAAATAAGAAAAGTGTTTATAAGTACTTAGACAATCAATCCAAACCAGCCGTAAGGGTTGGGTTTAAAATCGAGCTAAATCTGTGTTAAGAAAGCAAGTGATTAGTAAGCAAGCACTTTCTAAAACAAAATTCTTCATCAGACCTCTCTCCCTTTAAAAACAGTCCAACTCTCAAATACACTTCCAGATACATAGTTTATATATATATCATATATGATATATATACTCTGTAGATTAAAAAAAATGCATACCTTCTTCCTCAGGTTCCGATTTGATGGTAAACGAATCTTCCTTTGTCATTTTCTTGCGAGATTGACGACGGAGAACTGAAGCCTTCTTCCTCTTCTTCAAATGTCCCTCAAAACTTTCTAAACTTTTATCAGAATCAGAATCGTCCTCAAGTTCTGGTGTAGGAAAGTTCAAATTGCAAGAATATTGTGTTTCTACTCCAGATGGATCAAATATGGTCACCTCGAAACTCGAACTTCTTCTTCCATCCAATAACCTGAAAACCAACAATGACCCGAACTCTAAACAGTAATGTTCCGAAAATTTATCCCATCCCTTTTCCAGCCAAACGGCTCCGTTACCGGCCGTCGTTAAACCCACTTTCCATTCCTTTCCATCTGAAAGCTTTAGACTTGCGGAACTTGACAAAAGCTTACCATAATCTTGGACAAACTTCTTCGGAATCATCTGGAAAACAAACCCCAAAAAAAAAAAAAAAGTTTCTTTAGACGTACAGAACTTGAAAAGTTTGTGTCTTTTTCTTTTCCTTGTTCTTTGGAAAGCATAAGAAAGGCATCTCCCTGTTTATGGGAGGGAGGAAAAGTGATAAAAATCAAAACTTTAAAATCTGGGTATGCTCAACTTCATGAAAATCCTAAAAAGAGAACTCGTTGATGAAGAAGATATATAAAGAGAGTGAAGGAAGGATTTGTTTTCACCAGTTTTAGGTCTTCAAGATTTCTCTGTAAGACGATTCTGAAAAACTTTGGAGAAGAAGGCATTGTTTTTTTTTTATGAAGAAATCCCAAAGGTCTAGATGCAGAGAACAGAGAGTGAAAGATGAAAAATGGGGGTGCCTCTTCAGATACTATGCTATGATTCGACGTCGTTTTCGTATTTCTCTGTGCGATTTTCACGAACCAACCCACATTTTGAAAATAAAATAACAATAATAAAAGCATTCACAACTTTGTTTTCATTTTTATAATTTATGTAGAAATTCAAGTTTTTTTTTTTTTACTAAATGTGAAAATCATTATTCAAATTTTGTAAAGAAAACAATATAAAGTTAAATGTAATAAAATAAAAAAATGAAATTATTACCAAACAAGATCTTAATTTTAAGCCTTTATTTAAATTTTAATAAATGTTGTAAAAGATATAATAAAATAAATAAATTTATAAATAAAAGTAATATTTATAGTCCATGGTGGCCACCTACCTAGGATTTAATATCTTACGGCTAAGTTGGCAGCCCGCTTGTTGTATGGTCGGGTGGGTTGTCCCGTGAGATTAGTCGAGGTACGCGTAAGCTGGCCCGGACGCTCACGAATATAAAAAAAAATAAAAAATAAAAAATTAACTATGTGAGATGATACAAATCTTCCTCATTCATCTTCTTAGAAGGACGACAACGGTCATACTTCTCCAAATTTTGCCATTGTTGGAGAAAATCACCTAAGATTTTCAATAGTTATGTGTGAGAGTATTGACAATTGGCCCACAAGCTCAAACTTGAGAAGCTACAAAAGGCCATGTCTGAGAAAGCCCAAGGCCCACAAGTATTAGCCCAATTCAAAGGAATGAAGCCGCTCCACATGGTTCAACCACTTGGATTTTGTATTGAATTTCTATCTACCTGTCCAACATTTTTTATCGATATCTTTACACTTTCATAAGTTCAATATCGACATTTTAAACATAGTCCTTTATCATCTATTTTTTTTCCTAGGCATTCGAGAATGTCATGATTCTCAGTGAGATGGCAGCAAGCTCAACACTTGCCAGAGATCGTCGACAGTCTTAATGTGTTTTTTTCTAAGTTTCATTAATATAGTCCGATAAATATGTTATATATATATTTTTAGTGTTTTTAGTTTGGATATCGCTACATCACCATTATGTATGATTCTTTATCTTTAGTGTCCATGCTTAAAAAATGGGAGCTTCCCTTGATCGAGGTCTTAAGTCTTTTGGATGACATTTGATATTACGATCCCTTGTTTGATTCGACATTATCGATTTATCTTGAGGCAACAAACTAAAACTGCTGGTAGTTTAGCCAGTAGATGTTCTTCTAATTTGTCTCATTTATGGCTTTCTCATTTTCGATCTTGGTTGATTTCTAGTTCTACTTTGAATATGCGGTCCAATATGTTGTCTCTCTTTATATACTTAACAATATTTATTCAAAATTAAAGTAAAAATTACTAACATTTGTACTAAAAAAAATACTAAATACTTTAGAAATTTTAAATATTTTAAAGTGTAGGCTAATTATTCATACTTTTTACGTCCAAATGGTTCTTAAACTCGAATTTTTGTAATATTTTTCAAAACCCCCTCATCTGAAAAAAAAAAAAAAAAAAAAAACACATATTAAATAAATTAAATTGTACCATCTTCCCAAATTTATTTGTTGGGTGTGTTGTAAATCAAATTAAACATTTAGAGAAAGATATAAATTAAAGGAATTAATTTACCAGACTATCCGAGATCAAGTGTAGTTTGCAGATTTTTTTTGGAAAAATTGAGGAGAGGAAACCCCATTGGTTGAATTTTTACCGCCTTGTTTTGCAGTCAAAGATTCTCCCATAAAAGTGGATTTTTTTTTTTCCTTTTTTGGTGTTAAAAAAAAACTGATACAATGAAAGTTTGAATCAGAAGCCATGGGGCGTTTGAAAATTTAAGTGCAATTCATGGCGGTCAGAGAAAGCTTCAAAAGAAAAGCTTAGGGGTTTCGAATCCATGGAGGCGGTTCTTTTGAAATTCAGTGATTAAATAATAAACTTTCAATAAAGAAGAAAGAGGGAAAATTTTTCCTTTAGTTATTGTATTGATATTTCAAAGAGGGTTTGATTATGAATTATGTTTTTTTTTTTTTTTTTTTTCCTATGCTTAGTGGGAAGATAAATGGCGCATATATCTTAGACCTCTAATAAATTAATCGATTTATCTCTTAGTTAAAATTCTATTTAAAGGAATCATTTACCTAATAATTCATTTTTAAAATCGATATTTGGAGAAATCTACACACGTTTGAAATCAATACATAAATTATTTTCAAAGATACTTAAGAATTTTAGATATTTTATCGACTCAAATAATAAATTTCACATAATTTTAAAATATTACAACATTTATTAGTTTAAGGGAGTTAATTGACACAACTCCAAATTTTAGGAGTATGAATCGATATTTGTCATGTGTTTTATTTTTTCTTTTTAAGATCTCCAAAATTCTTGCATGTAAGGTTAAAAATGTCAATGTCGATAAAAATATTGAAATCTTAATTTTACAAAAATTTCGATTTCGATGAATATTTTTGGAAATATTATAGGAACAAAAAAATTTAAAATTTAAATCTATATTTGTAAATAAACATTTTATGATTTTTAAACAAGTTAAGATGTCTATCATTTATAATATATTTACATTAATGGCATTTTGTTGCTTATTTTTTATGTTTTCGTGACTTTTTTACGATATAACATAAATATCAATTTATCCTTCATGTCGATATCGAACCCATGAAAATATAGAAATGTCGAAGAAAATTTAATGCTATCCTTTCTGCATATTGAGTAATTTTATTTTATAATAATATGTTTTTTTGTTCTTATATAATAATTAAATAAATGTCTAACAATAAATGTGTATATATATATATATTATGTAGTGGGCCTGAAGGTGAATAAGAATATTAAAAAATATATATATATATCCCCAATATGCCAATATATATTATATAGTAGCTGTGAAGGAAAGAGATTGTGAATGATGTGTGTGCTGATTCGGGTATTGACTTTGGCTGATCATCAAAAGGAATCAAAACCAAATAAGGCTTTTAGTAATGCATTTCAACATTAAACCCTTTAATTTGGTTTCTGTCCCTTTCTATGTTGGGATCACACTTTCTTATCTCTTTACATGTCAACCTCATTATTGCCCATTAATTATCTTATTTAAATATTTTCAATTTTATGTCAATCCTCTCATATCACCATTTCATTTTCATTATAATTAATAAATCATCTCTTTCTCTTAAATATTGTCACATTTATTTCAATTCATACAACCTACCTCAAATGAAGCATTTATTGTGTTTTTTTTATATGTATTTTATTTTGTTATTTATATATTCATTGTGTGCATTGACTCCAGCTCTATTTGATCTTCAAATCTTTTATCAAAAATTTGTTCTATTTATTTATGAGAATGTTTAACATTCATTATCTTATTCAAAACCTTTGTTTGAATGCTTAAAATTAAAATTAATTTTTTTTTTGTTTGAAATAGAAAATAAAAAAAAACGAAAATCTATGTGAAAGAATGATGCAACAAGCGTGCAAGTAGCTGTTTTTAATGGAGGAAGATATATGGTCAAAGTCAACATTTTGTCACGTCTAATATACATTAATCCGACCAAACAAATTAAACCAACAAAGCTCAAAATTGACCTATTCATCTAAGAGTTACTAAACTATACAAAAAGTCAACCTAAAATAACTTTCTCAAAAAAAAAAAACAAAAAGATTATAATCGATGTTGCTGAGACAAAAATTAATTTTAACTATGAACTAGTCAAGTGTATTGATTTGGACCTTATTGAACCCTAAACTTAAACAAGTGTTGCAAATTTTACCTTTGATTTAATATTTGTTCTTCGCCCGCTAAATTTAATAAAAAATAAATAAATATTTTTTCATAAACTCATTCAATAAAGTGACGATTAACAAATAAGGTTGATCAATGCACAAATTAGCTATTAAAAAACTTTGCAAAGATTCATAAATTTCAATAATGCAAAAAATAACTCTAAATTGTTTTATAATTCAAAAAACGCACAAAAGAAACAAGATTTAACAACAATTTTTAAAGTTTAGATTTAAATGTTACTTATCTAAGTTTGAGGTACAATGTGACGAAATGATACAACTTTGTTTAAGTTCATGGGTCTAAATTGATTTTTTAAAATAGATAAAACCGAACCAATTTATACATAACAAACAAACCGAACCAATTTAATCCATATGATAGTTTTTTTCTGGTTTTTTTTTTCAAGAAAAGGGAGATTTTGGGTTCATCATTTTGAAGTTGTGTAATGAACTCTTTCAACTGTGTCATGAATGATAGCTCAAGCTTTTTACCATAGTTCCCATGGCAAACAAGACTCAATGGATGTGGCCCATTGCGATAATTATCCAAAAGAAAGAGGTGCACTTTCTTTTAACCTTCAAGTCTTTTTAGGTATTGATTGTTATCATATGGTTATTTGTATCACGATACCATATTTTAATACCAAGTCCAAAAGAATAAGATATCACTACTTTGTTCTGTATATTCCACCCACCAATCAAAGTTTACTTTTTTTTTTTTTTTCAAGATTATTAATTTCACCAACAAAAAGAAGTATATGAGGATATCACTAATTTTCTCATCAGTTATTTTCACTCTTGAATATTATGTCCCTTTGGCTGTTCTAGCAGAAAGAAGAGGAAACGGAGAGAAAGGAACCACTCTGTAGAGGTTTGTTCAAAGTCCGTAACATGTCTTTGCATTGCTCAGATTGAAATTAACTACCATTGAGAGTGGAAAAATAGCAGCAAACTCAGAAAATAAAAAGAAATTGAAAATGGGAAATGTTTCTGAGCATCGGCTAAATACAGCAGGCATAATTCTAAACTAATCTTCTTTTACACAGATTCAAGAATTTGAGCTTCTCTGGAGCTATATACCAGCAAGATCACGGTGCGTGGCTGCTCGAGATCAAACAATTTCCCCAGAGCTCAGACTAGAAATTAACTCAAAAAGAGAACAATCCAAGTAAAAATAAGTATGAATCAACAAATTCATTTGCTTGTGCCGGAGAGCTGCAAGTGAAGATCAAAGCATCCGAGAAGGGTGGGAAGATAATGCACTTTCCATCGTTTTCGGGATGCCCTTTAGTTTGTTGCTTTGAGTAATCTCCTTCAGATACTCTCTCCCTTTGTCCAAATGACATGCTCTTGAAACTGTACCTACTCTGTCAATAGCTGCTGCTTCAGGTATTATATTTCTGAACCTTCTTCAACTGTAGGAAGAGCACCCTCTTTGATAAAGGTTGGATTAAGAAACTTTGCTACAAAAGCCCATAATCTGTAAACATCTTCGAAATTGGTCAAAAATCCCAGAGAAGCTGTCACGACTTCAACCCGCATTAACCCGCTCTTTCCACCAAGCTTGCCATTTTCCATTGGTCTGCAAAGGGTGGTGTCATCTAGGTTCAAACCTTTATGATGTCTTGGATTGTCGACGATACGTATGTGACTAAGAAAACCTATTCCTAGAGATATACCCTCTCTTTCAGCCAGCTTCTGTACAATTTCTGGGTTGATTAGCCCCCTAACTTTGTCTCTCACATTGAATGCTACGGCAGCACCCCTTTCGTATTTTATTTTAGGGCCATAAATTTGAACAAGATTTGCTCTGCTGCTTCCATCAGAATCGGGTAACCTAAGTTGTAGTAGTGACGTCACGAGCCAATTGATCAGAAATCTTAATCTGAGAGTAGTCTTATTGAGACCCAACAAGTCGATATGATCAATATGGCGGCATATAATCTCAGGTTCTCTCCTGTCCCAATCTTCTCCATCACCATATTCACCGTCACTGGTACCTTCATCATCATCAAAGCTAGTAACAGACGTTTCACCTGGCTCCAAATTACAGCTCTGGTGCTCTTTACCATTGTCTTCAATGCCAAAAGAGACTCTTCTTCCCTTGTTCTGCACTTCAGATTCATCTACTCCAAAAAACCTCCCACCGGCAAATCTATTCCCTCGGCATCCCAGCAACCTGAATTCACCTTCAGTTTCACGTCTTATTGCACTCTCCTTAATCTCTGAGCAGATCTCAGAGGTCGAACCGTTCTCTAAGTTATGGTGCTGGGATAGAGAAGTTGAATTGTCAAGATGAGATCTCTTAACATCACAACTTGATATACCATTTGAAAGTGTCTTGCTTGTTTTGTCTACCTCCAACACGTCCGTATGCGCTATACACTTTTTACCACTCTGTGAAGCAGGGCTCATACCTGAATCTTTACCTCCACCAACCTCTTTGTAACGATCAAGCTCTTGAGAAACTGACATGACAGCTGCATCAAATGATAGCATATTTCTTTCATCACCTGGCCTAGAATTTACTTCTTTGTCATCATAAAGTGGGCTGCTGTATATTTTCGAAGTTGGTTTGGGTGATTGTCGCCTATTTTTCCGATATGCAAACCAATATGGGGGCAATGGGGAGGCAATTTCATGTTTGCTGAAGCCAGCATTATCAGACCCAAGTGGACTGTGGCCTAAATCAATCCACAATGAATTATCAGATGACTCATCTTCACTGAATACTGGGCTCTTCATCACCTCTCCAACAGAGATACTCTCCGATTCCTCAAATATAGTGCTCGTACCATCTCTCTCAGAACTATCCATCTCAGTTTCAAATACCTCTCTAACCTGAGAAGATGTAAACGCACCCGAGAAAGCAGGCAGCTGAGATTTTTGACGTGTTTCAGAGGCTTTATCAACATTCTCAGAGACTCCATCATCTTCAATCCCAGCGAATCCATCAAGACCGTCAGCTGAATCACTCAGGTATAAAGGATATTCAGGAGTTATCTTCACCATTCCTGATCCTGTGCTCCCAGAATGATTCTGTAAACTTGCCATTACTGATTTCTTGATTAGTAGACATCCAAAACCGGTTGGATCAAATCCAAAAACTCTATAGAACGATGTAACAATGAAATCTGGCCGGAAAAGGGACAGTCCAAGCGAATCCATGTCTTTAGGACCTAAAGATCCAGCATCAAGCAGCACATGCCAGTTGTTCTGTTGTGCTAGAGCCATCCATTGATAAGAATACTTAGCCCCTGTCACTCTAGATTGAACTGGAAACACAAAAAGGCCAGTAGCACAGTCCTTCTTCTTTCTCCTCTTATTCGAAATCTGTTTTCTCAAATCAGTGGAGCACAGTTTCAGGGATGGCCATTTGAACCAGGCGCTATACACTTTTGCACCTTTCTCTCTAGCACACTGACCCATCCAACTCACAGACTGGCTCTCATAATCAAACATGGTTAACAATTTTTTGTTGGTATGAAAAGGATATGAATCAGCAAGCAATTTAAAAGCCGACCCTCTACTCACAGTAAACACAAGACCATACTCATGCTCAGGAATGTTCAAATAGTCCATGATCTTAAGCTTTATATCATGTTCAACAGTCCCCTTTTCAGCACCTCCATAAAGAGCATGGTTGCTCAGATTTGCAGTAATCTCAGACAAGCTAAATGTGGAGGACTCCCAATAGTGAAGTGTTTGAACATAAGAAAAAAGTCCGAAGCCACAGTAATCGAGGCATACCTTTGAAGAGAGATGCGAATACTCGTTGGACCTCAGTTGATCGATCTTCTCGGAGGACTGGTAATTCGGGTACATAGTAAGGAACTTGGAGAAAGATTCATGGAGGTCAGGAATGGCGTCTTCGGACTCGAAAGTGCGCTCAGCGGCGAGGGCAGTGGCGCGTAGGAATTCCCGCTGCGCGTGGAGTCTAGCGAGCGAACGCGACCGGCCCAAGCCGCCGCCGTCATCCTGGTCGCCAAGCGATTCGGATTCATCAATATCTTGCGATTTGAAGAGAGACCCATTTTCGGATGCTTCTTCAAGGGCTTCCCTGAGCTTGTTCTCTTGCAATTTTCGAAGAATTGATGAGTTTTTCTTGGAGTCATGTCCGGTGGCAGACCCATCTCTTCTTCGGCCCTTCTTGTCCATTAATAGAGCAGCAGCGCAATGAGACAGATTTTTCCATAGTGAAAGATGCATTTAAGCTCGTTTTCAAAAGGAAATTCAAGAGATATTAAGAGGCAAAAGTTTGTAACAAGAATAACAACAAAGGGGGGTTTCTAGCCCATCAAATTCAAAAAAAAAAAAAAAAAGAATTGGAAAAAGAATTATTCAGTTTCGAACCCTAGACCCCCAAAAGGCAATCAGAAGGGATCTTGAAACAGATCAGAGAAACCCCACTTCAAAAATACCAGAAATGGAAGGGATTTCAGAACAATTCGACTACAGATGCAAAACCCCAACACGGAGGAATTCAACTAAAACCATCGAACACAAATAGTTCCCATCGAATGTTAGAAAATGAACTCGAAATTGACATTCTCTACGGAAAAGTCAAGACAGAGACCAGAAATACCGATGCCAGTCCCACCAAGAAAAAAATCAAAGGGTCAAAACCTAAAAAACCCGGAATCCAGATCCTTCAATTTATGCAGAAAAAAAGCATTTTAAGAGACGAAACTCCACCAGGAATCAGAACTGAAATTCACAAGATAACCACCAAGAAATCAGCAAGTTCTTGGGCCAATCTTCAATTTTCTGTTGGAGATTGAAACAGAAAAAGAGAAGGGATTCTTCACCAGAAAATGAAATACTCCCTTCAGAGCAAAAGCAATTGAAATGAAGCCAAATAATACCAATCTGTATAATCCTTTCCTTTACTCTCTCTTTCTCTCTCTGACCTTATTCTTAAATCTTCTACGCTACCTCTCTCTCTCTCTCTCACTCTTAACAAACAGTAAGAAAGGACAAATTGACTTTGATAAACCAAATGGCTTTACATGATATTATATTTCATGCAAATTTATAATATTTTTAGGGAGTGACAGAGATAATTGCTTGGTTTTATCTTCGTTTTTATTAGGACTTTTGTTATTTTATACAATTATTCCTTTGGCTGTGTTGGTGTGGTAGAGACCCACAACCACAAACCCTTTCTTCAATACACCACTCTGGCTCTGGCTTTGAGCAGCAAAAAGAAAAAAAGTCAAAATATTTAAGCTGTTTCCCAAGTCCAACCAGGCAGCCACTAACTCTTTGATTAGATATCTCCATTTTAACTTCTTCCCATCATAACTTCCATTTTTTTAATATTCCCATTTTTCCCTCTACTTGGAGGGAGCTCTTAAATGCCTTATGATTTCATATGATATTTTGCTTTTCTCTTTTCTTCTTTTCCTTTTTTAAGTGGAACAAGATTCCATTTCGATATATTAGCTTAATCATGATTTAGAATTCAATGATTTTGGTTTCCGTTTTTTTAATCTGCAAATTAAAAATTAGAGGTGTTTATGAAATAAAATTTAGAAATGTTAGAACGAAAACGGTAAGGGAGCATTAGTTACGTAAAGTTGAGTTGAGTTAGTAATTTTATATAGGAAGTTAGATTGACTGGACAATTAAATTATGTGTATTTGGGGTGCATAATTGGATTGAGTATTTGGTACAATTTTTCTATACAAATTGATTTTGTATCAATTTCTTTCTTTTTTAATTTCCAACGTACGCCTATTGGAATAAAAAATTTAACAAAAAAAAATTAATTTTTTCTCATAAAACCTACTAAATTCATACAAAGTAAACATACAGTAAACACAAATTTGAACATCAATTTTTCAACACTCAATCATGAGTTGTGATATTTGGTGCAATTTGTTTTAAACAAAATTGATTTTGTCTTTAGTTTTTTTTTTTAGTTTTTTTTTTTCTTTTTTCGCTGTTTTTTAAGTTTCCAACTATACACATTTTCTTGAAATTTTTTAATACGAAAAATGTTTGATTTTTTTCAATTCTTAAAGACATAATAAATTTCTAAAAAGTAAACATATAATCCACACAAATTTTGAATTCAATTTTTGAACGCTCAATTACATGACATATTTGCTATCATTCTTAAATATTAAACATATTTCAAACAAGTGAACACTTTTCACAACTATTTAACCCTCAATCATGAACATTGAATAAACTTAAAAATTGAATGAACTTTTTGCTTTTCTTTCTTGAAAAATGTAACATATTATCACCACATAATTTTAACATTTAATTGCATAGTAATTTTATTTACATCCCTAAAGACATGTAATAATCCAATAAAATGAACATTTTCTCTACTCCCTAACCCTCAATTTTAACTCTCAGTTAATTTTAACTTGACCATAAATATTAACTAAAAAAAAATTATTATCTTGTTTTTTTGTTCATTTATGGAATATGAATTTCAATTTGTATGGTTGATTATTTTCGTTCTTCGTTGGAGTTTGTCGTCAGAGGTGGTTGTCGGACTCGGAGCTGGTCGTCGAAGTTGTTTTTTGTGCGAAGGTGGCCGTCAGAGTTGTTGTTAGAGCCTGGAGTTGGTCGTTGGAGTTGCTTGGCAAAGGTAGTTGTTGAAAGTGGTTGCTAGAGCCCATAGTTGGTCGTGCAAGGTGGTTGTTGGAGTATGTGGTTGGAGTTGCTTGGTGCGAAAATGGTCCTCAAAGTCGGTCATCGGAGTGTGGTAGCGGTAGTCGCCGAGGTGGAGTCATTGAAAACAATAGAGGAATGGAGAGTTGGGATAAGTTGGTAAAAAAACCAACTCAACTCCACCAACATTTAAAGTTGGTGGGCCAAACATTGAGATAGCATCATTGGTTTATTTGTTTTGTATTTTTTTTTTTTGTGCAATAAAAATTGGATACAGAGATTTAAATATTCAACCGCATAAGAAAGTAACATGTTTTAAGTTATACTCATGTTGACATTTTATACAAGTTGAATTGTGTAATTTATTCAATTTTAAAATTAAAAAACATATGAAAATATCCAGATAATAAAAATGCTAGTCTAATAAAGTTTTGGTTAAAATACCATTTTAGTCCATATATTTTGAAATTTGTTCAATTTTAGTCCATGTACTTTCAAGTGTCCGTTTTAGTATTTGTGTTCTCAATGAATTTTAAATTTAGTCCATCAAAATTATATTTTTAATCGAAATTGACTAAATAACAATAATAATAATTTTTACCTAAGAAAATATAGTATGCAAATGAGTTTTCTAATTTTACAGTAAAAGTACTAATAGATAACATAAAGTTTTTGAAAAAATATATAAGTAGTAAAAAATTAGATTTAAGATTTATTAAAAATACTTACACTAAAGGAAAATGACTATAAACAGAAAAAATATCAAACTATTTACAAATATAAATTTTATATATTTGTAAATAGTTTAGCTGTTTTTTTTATATTTGAAAATAATTCTAAAATAAAAAGTTAAAAATATATATATATATAGATTTGTTCCATTTTTTTCAAACCTCTAATTTTAATCTCTCTGTATCTAACAAATTTTCAATTTAGTTTGATAAAAATCAAATTCGATTAACTAAAATTGAAATGTATTGAAAATATAATAATAATAAAAAAAAAAGGATATGAATAGTTTTCAATTTCGGTAAATTTATTGTATTCACAGATAGTATCTTAATTCATAGGAAATAAATTATAAATAGACTAAGAGGAGGGAAAAGGTCGCCTATTGGAACTTTAATTCTAAAATTGTAGGATATGATTTTAATTTTTTATCAATTTTGTATAATTAGTTTAATTTCCCATTTATAAAAAAATTTGGAAGGCAATTGCCTCTCACGTTCCAATTTTCAAAAGGACATTTTTGTCCTCCTTGATGAGTGCTTAAAAAAAGTCTACAATAGCTTTTCTTTTTTTTTCTTTTTTTTTTTTTTTTTTTTTTTTAATAACTAAGAAGATTAATATATATATTGTTTAAAAATGAGGAGATGATTCTTACTTTTGAAGTTGAAATTTGTCCGATGGGTCACAACAACCATTTTTGGTCATCGGCAGGCCAAAGAAGGTTTCAAAGCCGACACCTTTTCAGATTCATTACTTTCAAACCATGCAGCTTTGACTGCTGGATTAACTTTTTGAACTTAGGATTTTTCTCCTTTTTTATTTATTTATTATTATTATTATTATTATTATTATTATTTTGCATAGATATTTTCCTATGTGGAGGTCAATGGAAATTCTAATCATTAAAAAAAAGGTGATTGATAGCTAAAATAGTGTGGCAGTACATGTAGGAATCGGTTTATGTTATTCTAGACGTGTTGTATTGTATAAATAACCAATTCAACATTTTATTTTATTAAAATTAAAATCAATATCCCATCTTAAAAGTTGAACTTTAAATATTTCAACACTAAAAATTGCTTCTAAGATGCGAGGACTGTTGACAATTCTTTTAAAGTTAATTAATCTAGTAAATATAAATATAAATTTCACATTTAGTGGAGTCTTGAATTTTTTATTTTGTGAATAGTAAATTTGTGAATTTTCAAAAATATAAATGATATAGATTAAATTTATAATTTTAAAAATTCAATAGTTTAAATAAACACAAAATTTTAAGTTAAAAAACAAAAATCTGCAATTTAAATTTTATTTATTTATTGATAAACTCAAATACTATTTGGTCTATATACTTTCATAATTATTCTATTTTGGTTTTTATACTGTCAAATGTTCAACTTTAATCTGTATATTTTCAATAAAGCTTACATATGGCATACGAATACGTTAAGGTTAGAAACTCGTTGAGTTGACAGAAATAAACCATAAAAAAGTATCGAATATAATAAAAATTTGCAAAGTCATCAAAATTGAGTTAAAGATCAATAAATTAGGTTTTGGTACTTTCCATCCCATTTGACACTTCTTTATTATTTCTCTTTACTAACTCAACTAGTAGAACATAACTATCCTGAAGAATGAGAATCGAAATAATATTTTTCTCCTTAAAAATAAAGATGGATTATATCATTATTGCCCACTACCCATTTATCATTATTATATACAATATTTTTTTCTTGTTACTATTTATTAATTTAGAACAATCAATCTTTTTTTTCTTTTTACTATTTATTAATTTAGAACAATCAAGGTTTGAATGTAAATTTAAATATTAAGTTAACATAATAGTTCAAACAAGTAGAATATAATTTTGTCGTAGAAAAAAGAGTAAAATATAATTTAAAGTAGATTGATCTACGAACTAAGTAAAAGTAGATTGAGTTATAAGGTCGACAGTAAAAAGTATACAAATATTTAATACAAAGTAAATTGATTTGCAAAGTCAACATATATGAAAAGTGTATAAATATATTAGTATATAGGTGAGACTTTAATTTAATAAATTGTAGGTGTATATAAAAATTACTCCACAATAATTTGACTGCAGGGACATCGTTGGAGTACTCACATTTTCACTATGAAACAAATACAACTATCCAATATGCTTTTTGTACCCACACAATTTTTATTCACAGATCTCACAACATAAATATAAATATATCTTCGCATTCAAACAAATTATGTATTTTGATTTAAAAACATCAAAATTACCTTAAATAAAAGGCAACATAAATATAGTTCACGTCAAGACATTAATTAAGGAAGGACGTTGTGCTAATCTCTCTGCATAACTTGTTATGTTTTCAAGTTCTTCGATTGAAGAGTGGGTTGGTGCTATCTTGTTCGTTGTCAATGAAAAGTTTCAAAGTTCCTACGAAAGATCACTAATTAACTATTATTATTTAGTTGACGATTTTTTTTCACGGTACTAAGAAATGTCTTCAAACATTATTGTATTTTTACGTGAGTCTAATTTGAACTCAATATTATTTTGTTATCAAAAGAAAAAAAAGGATCTTTATACATTTTTTTGTCCTTGTACATGTGTATACCATGATTAAATTAAAATTTATATATTAAACTTTTACAACATCCACACATGTCACACTTTAAAATGTATAATGGGTCTTCGAACTTTAAATTTTGTGTCTACTAAGTTATGTCATAGGTTATGAATTGTGCTTTCTAGATTTTTTAAGTTTAACATATATGCCAACATGTTACTAAATTTAAAAATGCACGAAAGGCTATTTTTAATAATTTATCTAATAAACACGCTATATTTAAAGGGCACATAACGAATCATTATTTATTGAACACAAAAGCACAAGTTATAATTCATATAAGTTTGTTGCACCAAATCGAGTGAACAAATCCAATGACAAGTAAAGGGGACGAGACCGATTTGAAATGACTATAAGCATGTTTAGCCAAAAAAAAATTGTGAATTAACAACTAAAAATCAACAAAACTCGACCACTAAGAGTATATTTGGGAGTGATTTTAAAATAGCTAAAATCACTTTTATCACTTTCAAAACCACTCTGAAATATGTTTTTAATCATTCAAAACTAATTTTGATGATTGAAAATTACATTTAAAAATATAAAATTAAAAATTAAAATAATTTTGAGTGATTTTAAAAATGACAAAAATAATTTTAATGATTTTAAAATTACTCTCAAACATGCCTTAGACAATTTTTCAACTTCTTCATCAAACTCCGTTTTAAAATACTTTTTTTACCATGTACCCGAAAACGTAAAATACCGGTTAGGGTTGGGCAATTAGGAGTTTTGGCCCAAAAAATGGTATAGTTTTTGGCAATTTCCGATCAAATTAGTGCACACCCTCCGGCCCAACGCGCGCACATTGTTCGCAGCCACACAAAGCTCTCGCGTCTCTTGTTTCTCTCTCGAGCCGCCCGCTCACCACATCACAGGTGCGGCTCATACTGTTCATCTTTCTTCAACTATCCTTCAACGCTACTTGAAATTGCCGACTCCAGCTTTTTCTCAATTTCCTCAAGTAATTGAATCACTGCCGTGGCTGCTGTACTTAATTAAACAGCATATCTGACTGGTGGCGGCACTAAGGTTTCTGAGTAACCATGGCCGATTTCCAGACCTCGACTCAACGAGCCAAATGGATCTTGTCTCCTCAGGATCTGGTACTTTTCTCTTCCATTATTGTTTGGTTTTTTCTTTTATCTCGCGGTGGTTTGGGAAAACATGTATACTGCTACTGCTGGTACTAGATTCTCGTTGGCTTCTGACCAAAAGAACTTCCAGTAAACTTAGAATTTGATTATTTGAGATATTTCTTTCTCTCAATTTCCATGATATGTACAGTTTCATTGGATGATATTTTGTTTGTTTAGATTGCTTTATTAAGCAACTGGAGTTTCTTACTTCTATGGTACTTGTGCCAAGTGTATAGTCTTATTTTAATTGCTTTAGTTGGACGCGTTAGTTTTATTGTTATCTGTTCTATGACTTAAGGAGGACGTAACAAATTAGAAATGCGGAGTAGAGAATTAATTTAAAATTTGGTGCAGCATGTGGTCTTCCAGATGACAACTCTGAAGTGAACTTCATTTGATAAATTAGCTGGACGATTGTTGGCTTTTGAGGAGTTTTACTGGTTTTTAGGACTCGATGCAGAGTCAATGATGTATCTAAACTGTCAATTTACTGTTATGATAGAAAGTATGATCATTTCGATTCCCATGTTGTACAGGTTTACAGGTACAAAGCTGCTAACCAGAGAGCAATAGAAGCTCTGGATAAGGTATGAATAGAATGATATGATACTTAACCGGCCTTATCTACTGTACTAAATCTTAAACATCAGTTTTATCATGCTTCATTTCTTCCCAGAACTCTAAATTACTAACAGAAATTCCCTTCTTCACTTAATGTATTTGCCCCACTAAAAGCATTTGGCGTCTTCTTTGTAGATTTAGTTTTAATCTCTCTGTCAACTAAACCTCCTCTTGGTGTAGTTTGGAGCAACACTAATGGAAGTAGATGCTGACGGATCATTGTCATATCCAGACCCTCAGATGAATTCAAAAGATAATGGTAACTGCTCTTCTGCTGCTCTTTTGCAAGAACTTAAAACTTTTAACTTTAGTATTAAATCTTTATGTCTAAATACCAACTCTTGGTATGATAGTTTTTTTTAATGTCAGCTGACAAACATTCTCGCCCCAAATCGTTGAGTATTGAAGAAGAGCAATTTATGCGAGTATTTTACGAAAACAAACTTCAAGAAGTATGCAACAATTTTCATTTTCCTCATAAAATCCAGGTATTCAGATAAGATAAGCTGATTGTATGACCTGTATTTCTTTCCCATAAAGCTTTTTATGTATTTTAAATATATTTTGTTTATATGAATCCTTCTTTGCATGTTTTTCCTTATTTTTGTTGACTATGTGCAGGCAACAGCTCTAATATATTTTAAAAGATTCTACCTACAATGGTCCGTGATGCAACATAATCCAAAAAATGTGATGTAAGAGTTTAGATGTACATATGCTTGAAGCTTCCTTTTATTTACTGTGTTACAATAATTTGACTTTGCTGAAAATCATTTAGAGGTATGAATGTAGTTGAAATGCCTAGCACTAGATTATTATTATTATTATTTTTTGGGACTGCCTAGCAGTAGAAAAATTGCTTGGACGTGGGATGTACATTTGATATTACACATCGTCTTAGGAAATTTTGCTCCCTGCAACTTATTTCCCTCTCATTGTCACTTATTACTATCATACAAGCCGTGGAGTAGGTTTTTGATGTGGCTAACTGTCTCCTACACAGGTTAACCTGCATTTATGCAGCTTGTAAGATAGAAGAAAATCACGTCTCAGCTGAGGAGCTTGGTAAGGGGATTTCACAGGATCATCAAATTATTCTCAATTATGAGATGATAGTTTATCAGGCATGGATGTGCCACATAACTTGTTTTTATCTTAGGGTGCGCTTGGATTGATTTTTTAAGTGTTTAAATAAGTGTTTATAAGTGCAAAAAAAAGTGTGTATAAACACTTAGAAAGTCAATCCAAACAGGCCCTACTTCACTTCATTTATTTTTGCTGTGTTTTTTCTCCTCCTCTTCTCTTATTTCTGTCTCTGTTTTTCTAGAGTTTGGAATTTGATCTTATTGTTTATGCACCTTACCGATCAGTTGAAGGCTATATAAATGATATTGAGGTAAATAGTCTTTTTCTTTTTCTTCTTTTTTAACGTAGATTCTATAGGCAATGCTTAAACAAGATACATCTATTGTTTCTTGGGCATTCTTTACCTTCTTATAACATTGGTTACTACTTTTTCTTCTCTTTCATTGATGTTGCACTCGATGATAAATGGTGCATATTTTCAGGAACTCTTCCATGAGAATGCTGAAATGCTTCAAATGCTGAAGGTAATTGGCCTCATTGTTCAATGTTATTGATGTACTGTAGTATGGGTATTTCCAGTCTTCCAGTTTTTATAGTAGACCTGTTTGATCAAAGAAATCCAGTGCATATGTTGACAAGAAATAAACGCATTGATCAGACAAATAAAACAAGGGGCAGCTAGGAGTCACCCTTAAAACGTCGCCTAGGGGGTGTTTGGCCCCCCAAGTTGGGTTGGGTTGGGTGGGTAAAAAAAACCCACTCACCATTTGGTTCACCAATAATTAATGATGTTTATTACCTCATTATTCGCATTAACTCACATTTCTCACCTCGTTATTCGTGTCAACTCCTCCAATTACTCCCCACCTATAATAATTACCAACTCAACTCAACTCAACTCACTTCTTTTCACAGCAACCAAACACCCCCTGGTAAGTAATTGTTTTTACTTAAGATAGCTTCACAACTTTCTCAACTTCAATTGTTGTAAGATCTGCACGTATTCTTTGGGATTTTCAGAAGTATATTTAGGAAGAAAATAGAGTGAGATGAGAAGTGACTTCTGTTAGGAAAAACGTCACCCTTTTAATTTTATTAGGCAGCAAATTTTCTATTATGTTTTGTTACACATGTGAAGTTGCACTCTCGTATGCTTGTAATATGGTTTTTTCTTTAGTTCAAACTAGGGGTGGGGTGGGTTTCTAGCCTCTAACCTTTAGGATAGTTTATTGGTTGACATACTTATAACATAGTTACATCAAGAAATAGTCGATATTTTTTATCTGTTTCTGTTTTTCTTTTAGCTTTATTTGATATCTTTGATTATTTACATAATAGATTTCGAACAAAATTGTCTCATTGTAATTTACATAGAAGTCCACTATTTATATAAAAATTACTTTTTGTTGATTTTATTTGTGGCTTCTGCAGGAAACAGCATCATTAGAGGTTGATAAAATTATGTTAACGGATGCCCCACTTCTCTTCCCCCCTGGGCAGGTGCTTATTTTCTATTATACTTCCAGTACTAATTTTCTACTTTAGGACTTGAAGCTTTCTACCTTGATTCTTTAAATGTCTTGGTAAGTGAGTACTGGATTGAGCTTAAACTTTTGAATTTACCTTAGGCTAATCATTTCTTCAATTTAACACGTCTAGATGGCGTTCTGTTTCGTGGTTCAATAAAGAAGCTCAGCTTTTATAGTTGACATGTCTGGATCATATCGATGTTCAGAAGTTGCAAAACTAAGTTGTGACTTAGTTTATTTGACAAACCACAGTAATCTATCCCTTCAAGTATGAGAGTTTGTATCTTAAATAGTAGATCAAATAGGTGAAATTTCCATGGAGAGGAAGAGGAATGGCTGGCCCCTGGGTTATGCATAAAATAACTTGATGACGAACATGATATAGCAACGCATAGAAACTAGGTTTATGCTGCCAATGAATCCTAGGAAAGTGGAGTGTGGAATTTTGTTAACATGCCCTTTCAGGGAGGGAGGGAGGGGGGACTATTAACATGCCCTTTCAGGGAGGTGGAGTTTTGTTAAAGGTCTCGGTTCATTCCTCTTTAGGTTCCTATTCAGTAATTATATTTTATAATTTGATAACTTTATCACGTACTATTTAATCGGTCTTATTGATCACATGCAGTTAGCATTGGCTGCATTGCGCAGATCAAATGAAGTTCATGGAGTTATTGACTTCGATAGGTGAAAATTTTACTTATCTACATTCGTTGTGTTATTTAAAAATTTCCATGTCACAGAAATTTACACTGGTGGATTTGTTTTCTTATCCTCTTAGAGAGTTCTTTAGAGATTGAAATTCTGTTGAAGTCCTTGTATTTGGTTGGTAGTCTTTTTTGGCCTTCTAATGTCCTTTTATTTATTTATTTATTTAATTTTTTTTTTAAAAAAATGAGAAATGGTGGAGAATTACTTTGTAATCGTCCTTTGGTGTGTTAACATTTAACAATTTGAGCCTTCTTATAAGTTTGGCTCCTTTGTCTGGGTGCAAGTGTACATCTCTCTTTAGTTCTTTTAATCTCGCATCTCTTTTGACGAATTGGAGAAGTCTCTTGTAACTCCGATGGCTTGGGCTTTTGCCATTTTTTTTGTAAATTTCTTACATCAAAGAAATTTGTTATTTATTTATTTATTTATTTTTAGGGCTCTTTTCAAATATAGAAAAATAAACTAAACTATTTACAAATATAGAAAAATTTTATAGTCTATCACTGATAGATCGCGATAGAATTCTATCGCGGTCTATTACTGATAGACAGTGAAATTTTTCTATATTTGTAAATAGTTTGATATTTTTTCTGTTTATAGTAATTTCCCTTATTTTTATTTTTATTATTATTGTTATTTTAAAAAAACTCTGCCTCTTCTGGATTTTTTTTTTTTTTTGTATGAAAGTGAAACTATGATCTTAATTTTATGCTGGTTGTGTCGAACCCTGTGGAGGGTAGGGGTTCAGTCATTAGGAACACGTGGTTAAATAATTAGGCTCTTTTGTGAAATGGTTTTGGCATTTCTTCATGGAGCCAAATGGCCGCAGTGGAGGATTATTGTAAGTATGCCCCTTTTAATAGGTTGACGGGTTCTAGCAAAAACCTCTACTTCACTTTTGCTTCGGGCTCTCTCTTGTTTTCTCTGTCAGTTAAATGCTCTATTGGGGACGACTTAAGTGCCTATTTTTGGGAGGATTCTTAGGCAAGAGAAAGACCCTTTTGTGCTTTGTTTCCACATGTTTATCATTTGTATGATTAGAGGAAGCATTCAACAGCCTTTGTTTTGCCCTCTTTGGATAATTCTTCCTCACTTTCCCTGAATTTTTACTGCCCCCTCCTTGAGTGAGAGGCAGTTGAAGCTGTCAGTCTCCTTTTATTATTTTTTACCAGGTGACTTGTCATGGGCGAAGGGATTCTAGACTTTGGGTTCTTAAGCCTTTTGAAGGTTGCTCTTGGAGCTATTTTTTCATATCTTTTTTACCCCCCCAAGGAGCCTTTGTGTTCACTCTTTAGAATCTTAAAATTCCTAAGAATGTGAAGTTGTTTGCATGACAAGTGAACGCTATAGACTTGTTTATTTTGTTTGTAGGCGTAAAGGTGTGTTCTTTGCAGGAAGTAGGAGGAGAACCTGGCCATCTTTTATGGGAGTGCCCTTTTGTTTGATTCTTTTGGAGTCAGTTTTTGAAGACTTTCGGGGTTGTTATAGCTCGTAACATAGGGTGTTGTATGCTTGTGGAAGTTTTTCTAAATCCTCATTTTTACAATAAAGGAAGTGATATGAAAATCCTAGAAATTTGTAAATTAAGAACCCTTTAGTTGAACCCCTAACAAGTTCTCAAACCCTCAAATCAATTGACGTCAATTCAAAGAAAATATTAGAATTAGATTACCTTTTGATCGAAGACCAAGAGATAAGAACTAGTCCTCTACTCAAGGTTTGAACGCTCCACAAATAGGTCGATCAATCTTACCTGAATGCTCAAGCATGCAACCCTAGATCAAGAATTGCAAAAGGTTGGTGATGAATCTCTGTCATCAACACAAAGGAAAATTATCATTCCCAAAATTCAAAATCCAAAAACTATCCTCAACAACCTAATGGTCATGCTTTAAATAGTCTCTCAATAAAAAAAACTCTAATGCATCATAGTTCAATAATAAAAGAAAAAAATAACCCAACTTAAAATACCATAACAATGATAAAAATAGAAAATACTAAAATTACATCAAAATTATTAAATAAAACATAAATAATAATTTGATGCCCCGGACGGTTCATATCATCCTCTCCTCCTTTTGACGGATTCGTCCTTGAATCCATTTCAAAGCCTTGTAAAGCAGTTTAAAGTCATCAGAAGAAAATGATGTTAATTTCCTAGCACTTCTCTTTATGATCTCCCTTGTAAAGCAATGTTGTGGTCATGAGATGTCAAAGGTTGACATTGTCTTGGACTCCATCTAATTTGGAAATTGGAAAGAATATCGGTACTTTTAATCCTCATTCAATTTGTGACCATCCAAGGAACTAAGACCAATTTTTGCGCTTTGCTTCAAAATCAATGCTTTAGCCTCCTGCAAAAATTCAAAAGAGAAACTAGGCGAACTTGGTTGAAGCTCACCTGTTAGAAAACAAACTCTTTTGTGAAAAAGGTCTTAAATCTTTCTTGTTAAATGTTATGAAAACCCTAGCAATTTAAAAATTAAGAACCCTTTAGTTGAACCCCTAACAACATTCTAAAACCCCCCAAATCATTTGACGTCAATCCAAAGGAAAGGATTAGAGTTGGATTACCTTTTGATCGAAGACCAAGAGATAAGAAAAACTAGTCGTCTACTCAAGGTTTGAACACTCCACAAGCAAGTTGATCGATCTTACCTAAATGCTCAAGCATGCAACCCTAGATCAAGAATTGCAAAAGGTTGGTGATGAATCTTTGTAATCAACACAAAGGAAAATTATCATTCCCAAAATTCAAAATCCAAAAACTATCCTCAACAACTTAATGTCAGACTTTAAATAGTCTCCCAAAAAAGGAACCCTAATACATCATAGTTCATAATAAAAGACAAAAATAACCCTACGTAAAATACCATAAAAAAGATAAAAATAAAAAAATGCTAAAATTACATCAAAATTAGGAAATAAACATAAATAATAATTTGATGCCCGGGACGGTTCATATCAGGAAGAGTTGTGGTTGTGGTAGACTTGTTTCTTTGCCACTTTGGGGCATTTGGCTTGAAAGAAATATTAGGATCTTTTGAGGGGTTGAGGGATCAGTGTGGTGCTTTGGGAGACGTGAAATACTTATCTTTGTGGGCGTTCTATAATTGAACTTTTTGTATTCCGTCTTATGATTAGCTTTAGGATCTCTCTCTCTCTCTTATTGTATGCCCTATATATTCTTTCATTTCTCTTCATGGAAGGTCTTCTTAAAAGGAAAAATTATGCTGCTTTCATTTATAGAAATCTGATCATGTTTAATTATTTATTGAATAATTAAAAAAATAAAATAAAATAAAAATTTCATCTCTTATTTTGGAAAGTGGCAACATGCTGTTGTTTCCATTCCTTTTATGCAATCAATCACTTATTCTTCTCAGTTTATGTGTAGCTACCTGGATAGTATCCTCTCTCGCCAGAATTCTGCACATACAATTTCCGAGCTCTACGAGCGTATAAATTCAATTGAATCATTGGTATGAAATTGTCTTTTCTTTTAACTGATTGAATTAGCAATCTAAAATTTAGACTGTAGTAGTAGTAATAGGAAGGCATAAATTTGTGTGCTTTTTGTACAGGTTAATAGATATGCCTTCCCTTCAGAAAAGGATTTAAAGCACATCAACCGAAAATTAAAATCTTGCTGGGGGCTGGGCTCCAATGACGAGTATTTTATACAATCTTGTGATACCTTAAAAAGAATTAGTCTACCTCTTGCTTAGTTTAGTACCCTCAAATTTTGTTTCCCAGCTGCTAATTACAAATTCCATCCAAAATTGGCAGGAGTAAGAAAAGGGAGAAGAAATCAAAGCACAAATCAAAGAAGAGCTCAAATGAAATGCCAAATATGCCTTTGCACAATTAGCTGTATGTCTGTCTTCCACCCGTCATGTTTTTCTGCGGTTTTACTGGTTTTCAATGGTGAATACGGATACAAATTACTATGTTTATCAGTTGTGTTTAAAGTACTGTACTATTTTAGAAGAAATAAGGGGAAAAAAAAACACAGGTAATAACCATTTGAATGAAAAATGGTAGTGGTAGCAAAAATTCTAGAAATTATTATTATTATTTCTTTGAAAGAGAACAATTGTTACTACATATCTCTCTCTTTTAAGATACACTTTCCTTTGCCTTTGAAATATTTTGTAAAGAACACATTTTATCCACTATAAAAGAAGATTAATGTTTCACACCTCCCTCACTCACTCACTCCATCTCTCACTCTCATCGAGTAAAAAATGAAAGAATACAAGGACTTAGAAAGAAAGACATACAAACGAAGAGTCGACAACACAAGGAGGCAAACTAAGAAAGAGCCTCCTTTCGAGTAGAATACAAGGACTTTGTTTCGTTTTCTATGCCACAGAATGTTTACAAGTTAAGATCCTCGGTGTAAAATTCGGAACATTTCTGCTAATAATTAGTCTGCTGGATGGTAGCATTGGTAGGTACTCTTAGCTTCCCTTGCTTCTGCTGACAGTATTTTCTTTCATTCAGGTAGCTCAGCCTTGGCGTTGGGTAATGAGTTTGGTATATGAAACCAACATCCTTGAGCCGCGTTCAACATGAAAATATGGAAAAGGAAAACATCATATCAAAGCACAGATAAAATTTGCCCCCTCTTTGGTACTCATTCTCTGATTTTATTCTTTTCTTCAGTCAGCAATATTTCTGGTCGGTGACCAAGAAATTTCTGCCATGTAATGATAACATTGCGACAAATTTTTGAATTTCAGACTTATTCTGTCCTAGATTTTATTTCTCATTTTGTTTTTGTTCTATCAATGGAAGAGCTTTTTCATATCTCCCCCTTTCCTTTGGAATGCGGGAGGAAATCTCATTTTCCTAATTTTAATTCTTTTTTTGGGTTCTATTCTAATTTCTTTCTCCATTGAATATATCTTACCATAAAGAAAGAAAGAAAGAAAGAGGAGAAAAAAACTTCAATACAATTATTTTTTCTGTTCTGTTTTTTTTCTTTTCTAAAATGACTACTCTTTGTACTTGGTTGGCAAAATTCTTTTAGCAGTTTTTTCTTGTATTATTTGTGATTACTATTGGGTTCTGGTGAGACAGCATCTAAGTACTGCAATATACATGGTTAAGAGCCAATAAATTTAGTGGTACAATTGTCTTCAGTTTGGGAAAAATATTTTAGGCCCTATCATTTTGACCGAGGTGAGTCAGATGACAATGAGAAGTGCTACCTTTCTTAAAAATTATTTATTTATTTAAAATGAGCGATGATTTTTATAGAATGAGGAAACAAATGTTCTTGAATTATAGATGATCTTAGTTCTTGACTTGGCAGCAAGGTTTACCTCTTTTATATTATATTTGTGAAATTTGGAGTTGAGAAGTTTAGTTATGTTTGGGAGTTTGCTTATCTCAAATTACAAGTTTGTCAACCTCACCATGTAAATTCATGCTTATGAAATTCATTTTATATTACATATTAACTTTTATAAACCATAAACTCAAAAACTAAACGCAGTTAAACCAACTCAAGTTTTCCTAACTATTTTGTACAATTTAAGTCCAAATTACAGAAATTTAAACAACATTAACAGAGAAAAAGAAGAAGACTTCAAATTCTCAACATGATTTAATTATTCAAAAGATACGAAGACCTAATAAGCTCAATAAAGTTACTAAAGAACTTTTAAAAAAATGATTTTTTTTTTAAAGGTGAGATATTAAAGCAATTTGAAGAATGGTGTTATTATATTATATAGGAGTTCTATATAAGTTAAAGTAATAAGAAATGGTAGGTAAGAGTGTGGGAGATCCCAAAAAGGGAGAAGATCCAGCGAGATGGCAAAGAAACAAATTTTATAAGAAATGAGGAGTGAGAAAAAGGAGAAATGAGAAAGACAAAATCCAAATAAAGGAATAATGTATGAACAGAAAATGCCAAAAACAAGAACCATGAAAGTGAAAGTGAAAGAGAAAAAAGAAAATGTCAGTCAGCCACCGAATAACACAGAATACAGACCCAATACCAATATCAATACCAACACCAACATCAAATTCTTTTGCTTTGCTTTGCTTTGTCTTTGGACTCTTCTTTTCTTTGCATTCTGTGAAAGCGACATTTGATTGGTTGGTTTAGACAATCCTTTCCCCCCTCTTTTGTTTTTTTCTTTTCTTTTTTTTTTCTTCACATAATCCGAAAACCAAAAGGCCATAATTCATAAACCCCATTGAGGTTTTCTCATAACTTTGTCTCCAATCCACCATCTGGTTTTGGGTCTCTCTCCTTGTACTTATGGTAAAATAGTGACCATTGAACAGAGTGGGAGTTTTGACGAGAAAAAAAAAAATTCAATTTTTTAACCCTAAAATTATTCCATTTGTATCCATTTTTACTTTAAACTTTTGTACTTCCAACAAATTTTGATTGTAAGTGTTGTAATTTAAACCGACCAAACAAGGTTTTGGCTGAAAATTTGTTTTAAACAAATATTCTCATATATTTTCATGAATTATAAGTTATATTTAAGAGAAAAAATACATTAGTGTGAATTATTGTTTGTAACTTTTTAAATTTCAGCAAGATTATTCTTTGGTTAATTTGATAAAAATTTAATTATGTGCAAAACATGGTTTTAAATCAAATTAGGCGAGTTTACAAAGGTTTTTATGCTACTTTTTTTTTTTTTTTTTGTTAAAATTAATGTGTGAATTAATAGAAATTGAATAGAGAATAAAAAGTATAACACTTATCTAAGTTTAAGATTCAAAATAGAAATTGATCTTTTTTTTTAACCTAAAAGTTATTAGAAGATCTCATTGAACATAGCTGTTTTTAACAATGGTCAAGTATAAATTCAAAATTTCTATGCATCTAATAACTACTCAGTATAAAATTGAAAAATACTTTGAAATTTTTTTAATTTGTATAAACAATAAAAAACTAATTAATTATTAATATATTTATATTTCAATTGAGCTTGAAAAAAGAAATTTACTTTCTAATTTATGTAATTATTTTATGGATAAGTTTATAGTATGGTAAATGGAGAGAGTGAGTGT
This sequence comes from Lagenaria siceraria, assembly GCA_002890555.2. Lineage (NCBI taxonomy): Eukaryota > Viridiplantae > Streptophyta > Magnoliopsida > Cucurbitales > Cucurbitaceae > Lagenaria > Lagenaria siceraria. The sequence continues at coordinate 7,858,467 of CM016485.1, read as the reverse complement.
ACGGAAAAGGAATCTGATGCGGCCGAAATCAGAGGGAAAACACCCAATTATTGCTCCCCACGCTGCCCGACATTACATGATTCTGTCTCCCCCTCCTCCCTCTTTTTCTTTTTTCTTTATTTATTTATTACTATTATTATTATTTCTGTCAAATTAAATATACGTAGTTTATTGTGGGATTGGATCACGTGGCATTACTGTGGGACCCACACTCACTTGATTCTTTTTTGGGATTGAGATCTTTTGTTTGCATGCACCCTAAAGAATTGTAATTACATTTCTAACGGGTTTGTTAAATTTAATATTATATTATTTAGGAAAATTTTCACGAATAGAAAAAATGTCAAACTATTTACAGAAAATAGCAAAAAAAATACTGATAGATGTTGATAGACTTCTATTAGTATCTATCAATGATAGATTTTTATCATTTCTATCGTTGATAGACCCTGATAGACTTTTATCAGCATCTACCACAACTATCTAAAAATTTTACTATTTTATGTAAATAGTTTTTAAAAATCTCTCTATTATTTAACATTGTTCTTATTTGTGGACTTAAATATGTAGATGATTCAATAAGTAGAAATCGAATCTCTTTAACCATATGCTATGAGACCATGTCAAATCACTAATTGACTCAAAAATTTAAGCTCGTTAGTGAAATCAAAATTAATATTGTATTATATTATATTATATAAGATGGTCAAGGTATTTTTTTTAATACAATAAATAATGTGGATTTAAAGATTAGAACGCATACCCTCAAGAGAGGTAGTGTAGTACAGTTCATGCTAAGTTGGGTTAATTTTGGGTTACAATTCCATTTTAGACTTTAGAGGATTGTATTTATTTAGATATATGTTTATGAGGTCATGATTATTTAGTTTAGGTTAAAAGTTCACAAACCTTTGTTAACAAGTTGAAAATTTATTAAACGATTAGCTTAGAATCCTTAGCTTCTAGCACAAATTTAAAAATTAAGAGACTAAACTTTAACTTATAATTTAATCAAATATTTAGTATATACTTGAAATTTAAATATTGTGTCTTTGGTTGTAAATTTATTTAACACTTTAATTTGTTGGGTGTGAATCATGTGTCATTTCGATTATTAAATGTAATATTTAAATAATATTTTTCTAGCATGTCATGTAAAATAAACTATTGAATTAAGTCGACAATAGATCACTTATAAAAGATTGGGAGTGTTCAAGAATTTTTTTAATGTTCTTAAAATGTAAAAAACTAATTACACCTTTAAATTAAAATTTTTATAGAGTGTAAAACTAATTAAAATTTAACCATTTTTTCAAATGTTAAGAGATTAGCACCATTTTCAACTCGTGCGTCTCTTTTAAAATAAATGTTTATGGAAATTGTGTTTAAACTTTTTATTTTTAAAAGTACATTTTAGTTATTTTCATTACGCTGTGTCTTTAATTTATATATAAAAAAATAAGTTAATGTCATATTCTATTATTATTATTTATTTATGTATCCTATGGCATAAAGTGGAACAATAATCAAAATAGCATTCAATAATTTATTGAAGGAATAATTTTGGTCATATACCAATAAAAAAAATTTCCAACTTAATTTCAAATACATCTTATTCCAATTCGAAAAAGAAAATAATAATTCTGTTCATTTATTCAATATAGAACATAATAAAGTAATAAAAAAAATGGTCTACAAGTAATTTTATACGAATCTTTAATGAATATAAACAAAAAAAATAATTAAAAGTTAATATAAACAAACATGCATGGTTTATCGTTAAGGCATGAACAAAAGTCGTAGTATCGAATTTTCACCCAAACGATCATACACATTTATCGAATAAAGAATTAAAGAAATTTCATATTATTGTAATTACAGTATTAGCTTCTATTATTACAAAATTATGTAAATGGCAATAGTACCCCATTTGAAGCTAATTAAATTCCTATACTTACAATAATTTAAATAGACTATCTATCTTATTGGAAAGAGATAAGGAAATGGTGTTACTGTATATATATAAATACACTGCTACATTTGATGAGAGTCGGCCAAGTCCATGAAGTCGGTTGAGACATTAATTAATTTCATACCAATACATTCCCTATTAATAATAATAAAAATAAAAAATTCCACACCGATTATAATAAATGAGTTTAGTATTGAAGAGGAAAAAAACAAGGTTTGAGAATTATATCCCTACATGGCCGCAATTTCGCCAAAAATAAGAGTGCTGCCTAACATATATCTACATTATTTATTAGTTAATTATGTGTAACTCTAAGTAAGTATTAAGTGTAATACAACAATAATTGATATGCACCTAAATTTAAATCTCATACTTATACTTATATTTATTTTTAGTGTTAATACACAGAAAATGATATTAATAATCTAAATCAAATTAGTGTGTAATTATGCCGGTAATAACTTTTTTTCATATTTAAATGGAAAATTTTCAATACGAAAAATTCCTTCATCTATTGTGTGTCACGTCATGCTACTATTTTAAATAGTAAAACTGTAAATAAATTTTGAATAGGAGAGTTCAAATTATTTGAATTGGAGTCAAAGTATATATACATATACATACTCCAAAACTTATCTAACTCTACTATTTATTTTCAAAATATATAGATTTTTTCAAACATTGCAATATTATACTTAACATTTTATAAATATTTTTAAATTGTAGTTGGAGTAAAAAAGAATGTTGTAATATTGGACAAAAAGTTGACTTATTATATAATATCGTTGTTTCAAACTTAATCTAAAGCAGGTGTTCTAAGTACTGGCTATTACAACCTTCTAAGTCATTGTCAAATCAATTTTCTATCCAACATCCTTAAAAAAAAATCTACTTGAATGTAACTTCGAAAAAAATATAGGTATAATTTTTAAAATAAATTTGAAACTTTTAAATTACAAATTTGTTAAGAAAAGTTAAAATTTAGTTTATATGGTTTTAAAGGTTATAATTTAATTTTAATAAAAATATGTGGTCTCTATAGTATTATTTTTATGGTTTTTTTTTTTTAATTATAGTGATTAAACTCTAATTATAAACTACGAAGAGTAAACTCTAAAAATATACCAATTAACTTTAGGAAATTATGAGAGAGTGAGGAGTACATTATTTGTGTGATATGCAGTTGAAATAGTGAAAGAAAAAAACAGAGCAATATTATTAAGAAGAGGAAGAAGAAGAGAGAGAGAGGGAGCATAAAACTATCAGAAAGCTGCGGCTGCCGCTGCAGAGCTCAGAGATTACAGAGATTCAAAGAAGAATAGGATTAGGGTTTAGGGTTAGGCCTACGTAGCCGACCCGCCGTCTGAATATTGTCGTCCTCAACACAACACTCTCTTCAGTCTTCTCCCTCCCTTAAAAGCTGTTTTGTTTCTGCCTCTCATTTCTCTTTCTCTCTCTTCTTCCCCTTATAATCCCCATTTCCCCCATTCTTTCTCTCTGTATTTCCATTTCTAATTTCCCCTGTTTCTCTTCCATTCATTTCCTTCAACTTCCCTCTCTGTTCTTCGACTTTTCTTTTCTCTTGATTTTCTCTGTTCTCAATGCCTTCCGACGCCGGCGACCACCGCAAGGCTGCCGCCAAGCCCCTTGGCTCCGGCGGTGGTGTTTGCCCTCCGCCGGAGCAAGAGCACCTTCCTTGCCCACGTTGTGATTCCACTAATACTAAGTTCTGTTACTACAATAACTATAATTTCTCTCAGCCTAGACACTTTTGTAAGTCCTGTCGCCGTTATTGGACTCACGGTGGGACCCTTCGCGATATTCCCGTTGGCGGTGGCAGCCGGAAGAATGCTAAACGTTCTCGTACTTGTATTCCGGCATCTGCGGCGGTTGTTTCTTCTTCATCTGGGTCGTTGCCTAACTCTGTTTCTCGCTTGGATCATCATTCGTTACCGGCGACTCCGGTGCTGGTACCTCTCGTCAGTGGCCACGGCGGTGGCGTTGGAGGGGACTTGAAGGTGGGCGGTGGGAATATGTGTGGGAGCTTTACGTCGTTGTTGAACACCCACGCTCCTGGGTTTTGGAGTTTGGGTGGGTTCGGGCTTGGGCTCGGGTCGGGGTTCGAGGATGTGAGCTATGGGGCGGCTAGCTCTAGGGTGGCTTGGCCGTTTCTCGGACTGGGCGACGGCGGCGCTGGTGTCGGCGGCCACGGCGGAACGCCGAACACGTGGCAGTTTGAGAATGGGGACGCCGCCGGATTTGTTGGGGCTGCGGATTGTTTGTCTTGGCCGGAATTGGCAATTTCCACTCCGGGGAATGGGCTGAAATGATATTTTTTTTAGTCTTTTTTTTTTTTTTTTTTTTTTAGCTTAGTAAAAAATTTGGGTTAAAGGTTAAAGTTCTGTGTTATGGGGGGAGTAAAATCAGAAACTTGAATTAGGAAGAGAAGTACAACTTTTTTTTTTTCTTTTAATTTTAAAATTTTCTTTTCCATTTTCGTGTCCGGGAACTTTGTGCTGTGTGAAATCTTCTTCTTCTTTGTTATAAATATGTTCTGTAATTTTATTACTTGCTACTATCCCTCCTTTAGTCAATTAATTTCATTAGAAAATTTTCTTTTTCTTTTTCTCATTTATATATTTATTTGCTTCAAATATGAAGTTTTTTTTTTTCTTTTTTTACTGAAAAAATCTATACAATTTCTCCCAAATTTAATCATGTAGTTTTCATTTTAAAAATTGGGTAGTGTTCATAATTATTTTAGAATTTTTTACATTAATTATTGAGGTCTTATTCAATAAGACCTAGTAAAGAATTTTCTAAACTTACACATTCATTTTTAATATTGTCTATCTTTATAAACCTTTCTTATTTTTATTGGCAGAGACATAGTAGGAGTTTGAATATAGACTATATATTCTAATATCATTTTAAATTGTAAATTGATCCAAAAATTTAAACTAATTAATAAAGTTAAATTTAATTATATATAATCTAATAATTATCTCCTATTGTCCCTCCATTTTAATATTATTAAAGTAAAACGTTCCAATTTTACTCTGATTATTGGCCATCTTTCACGTTCTTCAAGATAGTCCAAAGGAAGTAATGATGGTCTCCCCCTTTTATCTCCTCGTTTATTGTGTTTAAATCCCAAAATTTCTTTGCTTCAATAGTATACAACCCTTTTAATACTGTTGGTAGTTAGTTAGTGACAAATTTAGTCATTTAAAATATCGTTTCATTTATTTATTTTTAGTTAGATGACAAATTTAGTTCTTGGTGTTTGTTTGCACTCTAAAATTTTTAAAAGTATAAATTTAGTCATTTAAATATTATTTGGTAACTATTTTATTTTTTTTTTAAAATTAAACTTATTTTTTCATTTTTTTTAAAATGGTTTCATCTTTCTCAAAACAAAAGTTGAAATTTTAGTCAATTTTTTTTTAAAAAAAATAAAAAATTCAAAGCTACTTTTTTGTTTTTGAAATTTGACTTAGTTTTCGAAAACATAGGTATAAAGTAGATTATAAAACAAAAAAAATTTAGAGATAGAAGAAGTGTTTGATTTTTTTTTTTTAATTTAAAGAATTACTAAATACAAAATGAAATATATAACATATTATTAGATATAAAATTCCAATTCATATCTAATAGTGTAATTAATTATTCTTACAAATTTTGAATTTATTATGGACCCAATGTATGTATAATTGAGAGTTTAAAGAGTCTATTAGACCTAAATTGAAAGTTTAAGATATATTAGATAGTCTTAGAAGTCTAAGAGCCAAATAGGCACATAATTCAAAATTCAAGGACACTAAACTTGTAATTTAACCTTATTTTTTATATTAGAAAAAAGTTGTTGCTTAGAAAAATTATGAATTAATGTTGTAAACTTGTAAGTTTTATTTTCATTTGTTGGAGTTTCTCTTTGCATATTATTATTGTTTTCTTTAAGTACAGTAAATGTGAAGATGGAGATTTGAACTTTTAACTCGAGAGAATAAGCACATGTCGATTGCTGCTCATGTTCTCACTCTAAGCGTGCGTTTGAGATTACTTTTTGGGAAGTTAGAAACCATTATAGACAAATCTTAACCATTTTTTAGGTTTGGTAAAACATATTTAGATTAAATCCGTTAAAATGACCTTTAAAAACGCATTAATTTCAAGTCTACTTTAAAAGCTGTATCCTACTAGCTTCTAGATTATCCTAAAATCAGGTAGAGTTTTTAATTAATATTTAGTTTTCACTTTTATATTTCAAAAACAAAATTTATTTATTTTGTATATTTATCTATTTCTTACCTAATCATATTTTCTATTTTTAATGCATCAATTTTTTAAAAAAGTATACCATATTGATTTTTTTATATATAAATAAAGCTATTTCCTTTAATATTGAAAAAACTCATTTTTATTTAAACTATTTTGATAAAAACTGTTTAAAATACCGTTCAAAATCTATTTTGACTGGTTGCCAAACATTTCAATTTTTTTTTCTAAAGTGCCTTATTTTTTAAATTAAACACTTGAAAATGTATTCCAAACACACCATTACTCATAGTATGTTCTATTCATTTTTTACTCTTCTTTTTCTAAGAATATTTGTGCAGACATTCTTCAACGAACAAACGAGATGATTATGCAAATAGATTGTTATGACACTAAAATTTATAAGCTGTAGAAGTATGTATAACTTTGTCGGCATAAAATATGTGTTATTAATTTTGAGACTAGAGGTTGAAATTTCTCAATTTTATGAGTTACTGTCACAATTACTCAAACAATTACCACTTAAAAAAATGGAGATAATCTTTGTATTACTTCTAACTAATGTCTTCACTAAGTAATTTTAGTGTTGAGAATTTTTTTTTTTTTAAAGAATTTTAGCATAGTCTAAAACCTAGTAAAACATGTTATATAAACATTTATAGAGTTAATAATACAAACGAAAATTAATAATTTTAGGATAAAAATTATAACATACATAAAAAAAATCAAAACCATATTGTAATCCTAGGTATATTACACAACTTTTTCGTACTTCATATTGTGTATTATGTTAATATTTTGTTCATCTCACTATACACATTTTGATTGATCATATTTGTTTTTATATAAACAATCGATTAGCATTTATTTATTTGGTACAAAAACTTAACATTCGTATTTTAAATTGACAAGTCCAATGTGTGTTCGTCTAGTGGTTTATATAGTGAGATGGTTCATATGGGTCATCCCCTTTTGGAATTTGTTTTCTTGAGAGTTGTGTAATGGGTCTTGTTTGGTTTTTTTTTTTATTGTCCTTTCTTTATAATTTTGTGATTAGTGTTTGTGTCTGACCCCATGATAGTAAGGCCTACTTTTCGTTATTTAAATTCAACATCTTCTAAAAAAAAATAACTATTAATTGAGAGAATATAACATTTTTAGTCTTAGGCGTGATTTTGTAATTTTTAAATTCAAAAGGTCTAGATATTGAACAACAATTTCATCTAACATTTTTTCCACGCATGCGAAATTATTGAAACAAGATGCAACTTACTATCTTCATACAAGTCAAATTTTTAATTGGATAACTGGTGGGCTGCACCTTGTGCGATAAAGCAAAAACCCAAGTATTATTTAAAATAAAATAGTGTAACGAGCGAAAAAGTAATGTCACTCCTTACTTCTTTTTACTTCTCGATATGGTATTTCTAGAAACGTAAAATTTACCTTTTGTTATATATCGAAAAAACCCATATATTTTAAAGTTGTGGATTAATAATCTCATTATTAGCGTCGTTGTTCTTTTTGATACAGATACATGATTAACAACACAAATGAGCTGAGACAACTGGTGAATTTGATATTTCATTGATGTATTAATTAATTATGACATATAAATTAATTTATTGGGTCAATTATGATTAATTTGTGATGGTTGTTTTCGAAACAAATGACTTCAGGAAACAATTTGTTGTATCGTTTCGTTTATAATATTGAGTGTAAAGTGATCGACTAACACTTTTTTAATCGTAATAATTTTAAAAGCCAAAATATATATGATAGTAGAAGTGAAGAAAATGGAAATGGTTTTAAATCAAAGTTAAAGGAGTGAGGATTATTTAGAATTACAAACCTTAGATCAAAGTTTTTTTATAATTATTTTTTAAATATCTTCACATGTTCTTTTTAACCTAAAAATTGTGGAGTGAGAATCAAACAATTGACCTATCGCGATGATGATTGATATCTTATCTATTAAACAATGTTCACGTCGAATGTATTCCTCCATCAATAACTTGACGTGTTGTATTACGTGTATACAAATTTGAATTAAAAATAATAATATATTTAGTGCCATAGTAAAGTTTTTGAATTATCTAATCTAAACTACTTTTTTTAATACAAATTGGGGTGAGGGAATTTGAACTACAGACTTCTTGGTCCTTAGTATATTAATTACCAACGTGAGCATAACTCAACAATAGTATTGACATGTGTTTATTATCTCTATGTCAAATATTCAAATCTCCACTTATTTGTTGCACTTAAAAAAGAAAAAAAATAGTAATAATTTGTTTAGTTTTTAAAATCGATCATAATTGACAAAAAAAAAAAAAAAAAACTCTAAAAACTAAGTGATAAAAGAAAGAAAAAAGTGAGAGACAAATATAAGAGAAAAATACATTTTTGGTCCGTAGTTTTTAGGTCTAATTTTCATTTAGCCTTTATGTTTCAAAATGTTATACTTTAGTATTTAAGTTTTGAGTTTCATTTCAATTTAATTTATGTGGCGTTTGAGGCACTGAGTTGATTTATAAATTATGAAGTTAATATGTTGGAGTTAGAAAGTATGTGTTTCGAGTGCAGAGTTGTAATATGGAGTTCCTCGATAAATATGCAAAATAGAAAAAGATAAAAGATAAATTACTCATAAATGTGTGAACTTTAATAGTGTTTACCATTAGAGTTGAGTTTTATAAGTTGGTGGGCCAAACACCCATAAGTTTCAAAATGTTACAATTTTACTATTGAAATTTGAGTTTTGTTACAATTTGGTCCATAAGTTCAAGATTCACACTTTTAATCTATATTTTTTTACTAACTATACTCACTTTCAGTTTTTGGGTTGATATTTATCAATTAATTTAAAATAATTATGAAATAAAATTTTAAATTTAGTTTTAACATCGAAGAAAAATAGTAAAACTTAATTAATTATAATTATTATAAATCTTTTAAGTTAATTATTAAACACTAGCACTAAAAATTGAAATTAAGTTAAAAATCGAGGTTAAAATTGTAAGCCTTGAAACTTAGGGATCAAATTATCTCAAAGCTAAAATTGTAACATTTTAAATTCTAATAACTAAATTGAAACTAACCTCAAAATTCAAGAACTAAAAATATAACATTTTATTTTGAAACGTATAGATTAAATAGAAACTTAAGTCAAAACCTAAGGATGAAATATGTATTTTTTTTCCTTAATCAGCAAACCCTTCCAAATAAGATTATTAATTTAAAGTTTACATTTGGATACTCTGATTTTTGTTAAATTATTATGAATTCACCTTAAATTAGGCACTTTAAGATTGAAGCACACGACATGAAATTATTATGTCACAAAAAACCAGACGTGTTAAATTCTTAATCTCAAGTATGTGAAAGAAGAAAATAAAGAAAAGAATGAACAATATTATTGTTGAATGATAAGAACATAATTCATAGTTGTTAGTACGATGAGCTACGAAATTAATGAAGACAAGGTAAACTAAACATATTTATTTGGGGCATTTAATGTTGATGAATTATTAGAATTAGACAGAAAAAGTTAAAAAAGGTATGTTAAATTAATTCCATAATGGTGGTACATAATTTACTAATTAATTTGTTACAAAAAAATTCTTCACGACAAGTTGACAGGTAATCGACAATCCACACAGAATGATCGACTGATCGACTGGCTGCTCAATGATATTGTATTGAACTTTATAGACCAAATATTTAAATTCCATTTTTTTTTTTCATTCTTCGAAGAAATTGAAATACCCCTCTTTTAATTCCATTTATTATATTTCATTATTACTTCCGATAGAATTGGAATTTATTCTATTCTTAGTTATGAGATAAAATTATTTTAACTGATTAATTAATTTGCATTTATTGTTTGTACCTACAAAACAAAACATCTGTTTCCTTAAATAAGTGCAAATTCTTATATCTTTTGTACTAAATAATAATAACTATAATATTTTTATTTATTGTTCCAAACAACTGTAATGTCAAGAATTGGTAAAAAAAAAAAAAAAAAAAAGAGACTGTAATGTCAACAATCCATTTATTTGACCGTGTGAACTTTTATTTGACGTCAGAATAATTTTAATTAATAAATATTAATTGTGTGTATTTTTTCTCTCACTTTAAACTAAAGAATGGTTTATTTTTCACATCCTTTTAAAATGATTAATATATATTTAATTTTATCAAGAAAAAAAAGAAAAAAAAGGGATATAAATAAAGTTTTTTATCCAATTCTCTACTCATATTTTCAGCAACTAAATCAATATTTGAAAAAATTTAAAAATAATTTTTATTTTTAAAATTTTAGTAAGAATTAAAGTGTTTATGTACATGATGGGCATGTTTTGGGCACTTTTATCATGTTCAAAATTATTTCGTAATACACATTTCAAAATCACTCCAAAACTACCTTAAATTATCTTTAAAGTGGTGTTGAAATAGTTTTAATCACATTTCTCATATTTAACGTACTATGAACCACATATTTATTCACTCAAAATCGATTTAAAGATTGATTTTAAGCTTTTAAACGTGATTTTTCTATACTAAAATTGATTTTGAATTATTAAAATAAATTTTGGACATTTTTAACATGACAAAAGTAAATTCAACCTCTAGAAGATAATTTCCAAACATTCCATAAATGTGGTATGGTGATTTAAATATAGGTTTTTGATTTGTTGGTTTTAATTTAAAGTGAAAATTAACTCACGAAGTAAATAAATTTGTGTTTTTAAAAAAGTTGGAGCTTTATCAAAGGTACTGGCCCGAGTAAAAAAAGGCTTACATATGGGCTGGGCCGTAGCGTTGAAGGTTCGATCCAGCCCAATTAAGGACGAGAAGCATGGCGCTCACTGAAATATTTTTTTTGGGGCGAATGTCCATCAGAAAATTTGAAACGAAGGTGAGCTCTCAAATTTCCCTCTCTAGGGTTTTGGAAGAGGGTTCACCATTTCGCACTCCCAAATCGAGCAACTGAACTGAACCAGTTTCAAGTTGGTGAAGTGGCTTCCCACTCCCACGAAGCAATTGAAGAATCACAATGGCGTTTTCTCTCTTCTCAACTCCGCAACCGCAGCAGCCTCAGCAGTTGTTTCAATCACAACCACAACTTTTTCAGCAGAGCAGCCCATTGTTCTCACAGCAGCCGCAACAATTTCAACTGCAACAGCAGCAACAACAACAGCAACAACAGCAACAGCAACAGCAGCAGCAGCAGCAGTTAATGCAGCAACAGCAACAGCAACAGCAACAGCAGCAGTTGTTCATTTTTACTAATGACAAGGCTCCTGCAAGTTATGGTACTAAGTGGGCGGATCTCCATCCAGATTCGCAGAAAATTCTTCTTCAGATCGAGTATGTTCTTTTCCACTCTCTCTGAAACTTGTTGCACAGTATTGTTTTTAGCTTAATTGTATGGACAGAAGTTAAAAAGATCTTGGGCAAGAAGTAATATTTCGATTTTTTGATGGTTTTCTGATTATAAATGTTTCTTTCTACTCAAGAAAAATTCTTGGTCGTTTATTTATTGTTAACTTTCTCTTTTATGTATTCTCATCATCTTGTTTGTAACTAGGGTTTGAACGCTTTATAATTTTCCATACTATATGGCTATTTGGATAATGTGTCGCTACAGGGAACGAATCTTGGAGTATCGGGATGAAAGTCAGAGACTGGATCAGTGTAGTCGCCTCTACGATTCTTCAGTTTCTAACGATGGATTTGAGCTTGATGCAAGTCGAATTGTTCAGGTTACTTTTGACATTATCAGCTTGCTTTTCCTTTCCGTTCAGACTTCACATCGAATAACTATTGGAAAGTCGAGCATACTGAAAATATATTTGTGGGTACTGAGATGTTCAAGTGAAAATGCAGGCAGCTTCAGTGTATTTTGCACGTTTGTTGTCAACTAAAAAGTCGTATGAGTAATTGAAAGTGGGTGTAACTTATTTTGCGTAATAGGTTTAGATATGATATTCAACAGCAACACCTAAAGTTTGCTCCTTATCTGTTTCTTTAACCTTTGGGATAATTTAGTTCATTTTTTTAATTACGTCCTTTTATCTCAGTATAAACATTTAATACTTGCTGTATGGAAGGTGAAACATTACCATCGAGCAAATAGATCGGAAGTGGGATTTCTTAAAAATTGTTGAAACATTTTTTTTTTAATTTTTTTTTATTTGTGAGTGTTCGAGTTAGCTTATGCGCATCTCGACTAATCTCACGGGACAACTTTCCTGACCCTACAACATTTGAGTGTCAATGATAAAAATTGTTGAAATTGATTTCATGGTTTTGAACACTTTTCCATTTGGCCCTTACCTTTTATTTTTGGTGAATGAACGAGTGATATGTTACTTGGAAGAAAGATGGTTATCTACGTATGACATATTCCAATGAATTTTTATTTACCCATTTCTTTTCTATGGACCTGGAAGGAGGTATCTTATTTCAAAGGGGGGAAAAAAACATGAGGGAGGGATCCCTCTATCCTTTCATTTTCTGTTGGAAGAGGTGATTGTTTCTTTTGTAGCTGAAGGAAGAAAGGTCCACACAAAAACCTGTAGTAACATGAGGGAGGGATCCCTCTATCCTTTCATTTTAATGTTCAACATTTAATGCATCTTAGAGAAATTATTTGTTTCAGAGTTCTATAGTATTTAGTTGAACATCTGTCAACCACAATGATGCTATTTGCTTTTACTTTTGACGCTTGTTTACTGATTTTTATATGGTAAAATTATGGAATTATTTGAAATCGTTAAATATTCGTTGTCAGGAACTTGGGGGAATTAGTGCGTCTACAGAACATCAAAAGGTAATGCTTCAAGAACTGATGACTGCTGCGAAAGAGATGCTTTGGAATACAGAAGTTGCCATTCGCTCTTTCATGATGATACGCCCAAGGTTCCTTCATCAGAGTGCAGGAGGCGCTTCAAATCCCACTGCTCCGTTGCAGGTTCCTGGGGCAACATTGCCATTAGGTTCTTGTGGTCAACCAACATCTACTTCGATTGCTCCAGTTTTTGATTTCTACAGTGGGCTCCCAAGAAAACCATCTCCATTTTTGCAGCAAACTGTTTTGAGATTTGAAAAGTATCTTGGTGAATGTCGCCAGTGGATTGAAGACTTAGAGCAACTCCTTGTCCTAGATTCTAATAGGAATGCTTCCAATTCTAGTCCCTCATTGTTCCAATCACTGCCTAAAATCATGTCAAATGTGCATGAATTCTTTGTTCATGTGGCTGCCAAGGTAGGAGAAATGTTGTCCTTAATGGTAATTAATTTGAAAAAGTGTAGTGGGAATCTTTGAAATGGTTGTCTATAGATTCAAATATTCTCTTCGTAGGTTGTCAATGTGTCAATTGATGTCAAAATACCCGTTTCTTATTATTGAAGGGATCTTGATTTCTGAAAATGACTGAAATAAGTTGGTCATCAAAGTGTATATGTAAGTAATATGATGTAAATTTGAGGCCGGTCCTTGACATTGAGTTTGATTGAAATTATCATAGCATACTTGTAAACAGAGTCTAGAATTGTTCAAGTGCTGGTTTTTAAATTTGGAAAATTTGTCCCCCATATTCTTTCAGAGTGAGAAAATTCTTCGTCTGGTCTACATGTGTTTGATCTCACAGGAGAGAGTAGGATACTACATGTGTACATTCTTATAACTAACATGTTAAAAATTATCCCTCAGGTTGAGAGCATTCATCAGTACATTGAATCAATGAAGACAGCTTATCTTGCTGACCAGCGTCGTAGAGGGGATGGAAACAATCCATTTCTTGAGGCTGATCGAAGGGAAACTGCACGCCAAGAAGCGGCAGCTAAGAGGGTACATCCAACTTTACATTTGCCTGCAAATTCACAACCATCAACTCAAGCTGCTGGATTACTTGCCAGCTCAGGTAATCATGGTGCATCAACAGTACAACAATCGTCTACAGTAGCTACACCAGCTTCTTCCGGGGGTGGATTGTCACTTTTTAGCACTCCCTCTGCTCCATCCACTACAACATCGTCTCTTTTCATGACACCAACAGCATCTGTTCAAACATCCTCTCTGTTTAGTTCTTCCGGTGCGGCAGCTCCCACAACCCTTTTTGGCTCGTCGTCTGCACCGTTGTTTAGTTCTGCTAATACTCCCTTTGGCAGTACTGCTCCATCTTTTGGGCAATCTGCTTCTGCAGGAAGTTCATTATTTTCGACACCCTTTGCTTCAGGTAGTTTCTTGAACCCCCCTCAATGCATTTCTTATGATAGTACTTAGCTTATTGCATTTAATAATGGTCACCACCTGTTATCTATCTTAACCCCCAAAATGTTAGATAACATCTATTTGGGATGCTTTGGGAAACTTAAGAAAAAAGGAATACCCCAAAATTCACATCAATATACTTTTAGAAAGCATCTCCTGGTGTGATAGGGTCTGAGTGCAATGCAACTCTCACTTTCTCCGGTGCCTCCTTCCATGGGACTTGTTCCTGGTCTGCTGCTGAGGGCGCAATTCAAATTAAAAAAGGAAATGATGATCCATGTGATAGGAATGCCATTAGATGGTTAGAAATGTTATTAGGATATCAAGGGTACATTAGTAATTAGTTTGAGGAGTTTTTTTTAGGAATTGATTATAAACAGACAAGTGGGAGGAGAGGAAGTTGGTCTGAATAATATGTTAGCATTTTGTCAGTTGATTTTTTTAATAGAATTTTCAATCCCAGCAGCCTTTTTTATTGTTAACGTGCAGTTTTATCATTATTATTTAAGCAGGGCTTGATATCAATCTAATGAAGTTGTATTTATCTTGAGACATCCTTTGAATCAATTGTTGTTGCCTTGCATTTGAAGAAGCTTGTTCTGTACAAATTGTTAATAAGTTATAATTCTTATAATCACCGTGTTGGCCCGACGGTCAAATTTTATAATTTTTGATAAGAGATTGTATGGTGGGTATGGGTTCAAATTCTGATGGTGGAAAATTAGGATATTAACTAGTTTTACCTTTCTCTTTTTCAAATATATATATATATATATCCTTTTTCTTCTCAAAATAATAGAGTTGGGTGTAGATGAAATTAAGGAGGGAAATACCATTTTTGGTCATTGGACTTTGTGGCTCCTTTTGTTTTAGTTCTTGCATTTCAAATGTCCAAATTTAGTTTATGTACTTTCAATAAATCTTAAAATTAGTCAATATTAGTAGTTTATAGTTAACTTTTTTTAAAATAATTTAGCCTCTATTAGTTTTTCCTCAATTCATTCTGGAAGTATATTCAAATAGTGGCTTCTTTTGAATGAAATGTTTTCTAAATTTGATAAAAATTTACTTTGAACTAACAATAAAACTAATTTAAGTGTACGAAGACTAGACTTAGACATTTGAAACTACATGGTCCAAAATAGAATGAGCCTGTTTTAACCTAAAACTAATATCAGCACATGTAAATAAACTTTAACACTTGTAGTTGCTGGGAAAGAGGTTAAATGATTTGACATGGTTTCCTTCTCTGAAGAGAAAACAGTATTACTACCAAGAACATGTCCGATTTGAGTTTTTGATTGACCTGACGTAGGAGGAATCTAACTGTTACTTGATGTTAATTGGTTAGTTCCCCATTTAGCGGTTGCTTGATTGAATCTGTTTGTAATGATGATTTGTACTGTTTTTCATAGGTGCTGCAACAGGATCTGGGGCTAGCTTTGGGGCAACTTCGGTGAGTTAATTTTTTTTTTCATGTCAGGTTTCGGTTCTTCTGTTTATTTATTTATTTATTTTTTATCGAAGTTTTGGAGCAGTACTAGTCTACTACTCTTTCGTCTTTAACTCAAGGTGTAATATTCATGGTTTCTCTTTGGCACTTCTCCTTATGAATCAAAAATCTATTGGGGATGTATGGGGTCATGTGTATATGTAGAAAATATAAAATCTCATGCTTATACGTGGTACATTTGCTTGGTAAGTGCAAACTATATAACCCATCTTATTTTATTGCAGAAATCGTCGAAGCCAAAGTCCCGAACTGCACGACGCTACTAGTCATAAATGATCATGTAAGAGTATTACCAGCCACAAGTAACAACTGATGAAAAAAAATAGCCAAAGATTACGAGAAACATTGGCATATATCTTCGAGGAGAGGCCAATTTCTTAGCCATCGACAGTTCTAAATCAGACAGATATATTCCACAAGCAGTGAAAAAGCCTGGAGGTATCTGAATCATTCTTGCAAAGTTGAAGGAAATTGCAATGTTCTCTTAACATCCGCCATTGCTCATCGCTTTCTAAAAGAGATCGGTGAGGTGAGGTGAGAATTTTCTGTAACTCTGTAGAATACAACATAGGTGCGACTTATGAAAACTCAAAGAACAAGACTTGTTTTTGTTGTGATGCGATGAATTCGAGGGAATGCCTGCTGTACAGAATATTTGACTTGCGGTTTCAGGAAACAAGAATGTGCTCAAGTGGGAGCCCTTTACATTCAAAAGATGGAGTGTTTATCGGATATTCTTCTTGGACCTGTGGCTGCTTCACAGCGGCCGTCAGGATTGGCAAGTTTACAGCATGTTTTAAATTTATTTACTTCAATTATTCACATCTGCATTACTTGTGTAATTTTGTACTCAATTTTTGGTGAGTTTTCATACTTTTCTTTACCCTATATATATTTATAATTTTTTTTTTAATTTGATGTTATGTTTTCACTAAAATGGCATTTTGTAATTTAATTGTGTAATGTATTTTTTGGTGATTTTCATCCCTTTGTATTGACCCGTCACATTCATTGGAATTTCTGGTCTTTAATCATTTTCATTTATAATTCATCGAATTACTTAGATCTAAAGTAAATGTTCATATCAAAATAGTGCTAGTTGATTAGAGTTACTTCAGACCAAAAAAAGTAAAATAGATTTTTGTTATTCTATTAATTTCAATAAAATGCAATGAGGTCTAGTATGAATTGGCGAAGAAGATCTCAAAAAATCAGCAATTTCCTATTTCTTCCTAGAAAGGCTGGGAATTGGGATTTATATGGGCTCTAACTTGTCCATCTAAATTGCAGCTTACTGTTTGACCTAATACCTCATATAATATCGCGTATATGTTAGGAGATGCATTTGCCCATTTAAAGGCTCGAACATAGGGCCATGTCTTTGCGTAAATAGTTGGAGATAATTGATTAAAAGATTTAATTTTTAAATTCTAAAACGAATTTTGCTCCACTTTTTTAAACTTGCTTACTTCATCATCAGCTAAAGTTATAAAATTATTTTTAATTTTTTTTTCTCTTCATCTTGTTCTTCTCAATTTTTCTTCATTTGTGTTGGTCATTCTTCATTTCATGCCAACTATTATAACATTGTAGAGTCGTCATCGTTGTCCATTAAAATGTTGTTCGGAATGTCAAATGTAATGAAATAAGATAGTATAGAGCGAAGAGTGAGAGAGTGAGAAAGGAAATCGAGAGAAAGAGGAAGATAAATTTGATTTTCTCCCCCAATTTTGGGTCATCCATATGCAGACCCCAATAGCTCTACTATGATGGTCTGTTTGGCCCAAGGCCTTAGTGGCCACACGATCAATACCTCTCAAGCCCTCGGAGAAATTATAGGATGTAATTATTGCAAAGTTTGCACATGAGAGAAAAATTAGAAATATATGTCAAATTTGTATTGAGGGCTTATTAGGAACTTACAAATTTTAGAATTCATATTCAATGGTGGTTATGAAATAGGTACATTGTGACTTTGACTTCGGTTTCAACTATTTTCTCTTATATGAGATTAGAGATTCATCTCTGTTATGATATCTTTATCAAATAATTCTTTTAAAAATTCAATCTGAAATTTTATCGGTACAAATTCAATGACACCATGATATTTTGTCTCATTTTTTATCACTAGGCCAACCCATAGTGGTTAAAATTTATTGTAATTTGAAGCTTACGAATGATGTGATGAAGAAAAAAATGTTCTCATTCAATATCTGACTTTGGTTTCTTAATCATGTTACTTGAATTCATACACTTTTGGGTAGTGACCTACAGTATCATAAGAACTCAAAAAAAAAAAAAAAAAAAAGAAGAAAAAAATCACAGTATCTATAAGATATCAAACTCTTATTTGTATGGTTAATAGTTTAAGGAGTGATTGATTTGGCTTGGTTCAAATAAACTTGGTAGTTAAAATGTCAATAACTTTGCTTTTATTGGAAGATTTGAATTTTTACAGTCCCACATCTACAATATTGTACCTAAAAGAGGTGTAATTGATGTGATTTTGCCACATTTTCTCATTAATTTAAGTAGTATGAAAATGAAAATATATGGGCCAAAAGATAGAGACTAGATACAACTATTAGGTCTTATTTTGATAATAATGGAAGCATCTATAATGCTTTATTTTATTATCATTCTTGTAAATTTTGTCTTTATTTTGATTTTAAAGGGACATTAATGATTGATGGTAGAAAATAGAGACAAGTAAAATAGTCGAGGTAATTATTTTATCGGTAGTGGGAATCTTTTTTCCCCCTCTCTCTTAATATCCACATAACTTCTTTATAGCTTTTTTTTTTTTTTTTTCATTTATTTTTTTAATTAAAAAAATAGACCAGATTGAAATCTATAAAAAATAGAAATGATAGAAGTCTATCATTGATAGATGCTGATAGAAGTCTATCAATGTCTATCAGTGTTTATTTTGCTATTTTTTTGTAAATAGTTTGACATTTTTTTCTATCTGTAATTTTTTTTTAAAAATTATTTCTTTTTAAAAGGAAACTTAATCTACTTAATCATCGAGATGTTAAAATGGTATATTATTATAAGCTAACAGTCGAATAATACATTAGTACTAAAATATTAGGACCTAAATTATAAGAAGCATTTTTTTTTTTAATGAAATAGACCTAATTAAAGTATAAGGGTTGTAATTATCATACTGTCTAAATTATTTTAAGATATTGACTCTATTTTTATAACTTCTTTTGAATAATTTATTTTTTAACTTGACGATTCTGGCATGAATAATTAGTACGATGCCAATAGTTGGTTTTAGGAAAAAAAAAAAAACATTTTACTTATGTGTATTTAGTCGGAAAGGTCAAGTTTAACCTTCAAATTCTTTTTTTGGTCAAGTTTAACTTATCTTTTTTAAGCACAATAAGTGGGAAGGAGATTTCAACATTCATGCCAATTGAAAAATTAAATTGATCCCTAACCTTAAACAATTGTTGATAATATATATCTTTAATTAAATAATTAAGTAGTAATAGTTCTTTTGGTTCTGTTGGATTTGATTTTGTTGTGCTTTTCAATTACTTAATTTTGAGTTAATTTTAGTATAAATTCATGATTGATTATTTATATGTTTTGTGGCTTGATTTTGAAAAGTTTGTTGGTTGAATTTTATATTAATGTACTAATTGAGACACTTTTCCGATTCAATCATGAAACTTGAGAGTGTAATGATTTTACAACTCATTTTGATCAGTTTAACGAATAAGAAATTTAATATTAAAACATAGTAAAATGAAAATAAATTTTGTCACAGTTTCATGAATTTAGACATACCCAACCAACCTAAGATATAGTCCAATAAGACATTTAGAATAAATACAATGCATTCAACTTAAAAAAAAATCTACTACTACTATAGTACTTATTCCATTTGACTCGTCATTAAATGATTTATTAATTTATTATTTATTTATTTCGTAGACCTTACATAATTCTTAAACGCTATTTTTATCACAAATAATGAATATTAACACTCGAAATTTTCTCTTTAGGCTCAAAACACAATTTTGATAGGAAATCGTATCAAGTATCTTTGAATTTTATTTTGAATATAATATCTCACTTCAAACTTTTACCTGAATGTGTTTAGCCATATGCTTTTATTATTACAAACGAGAGCTGGGCTTTAAGTGTAGTTGTGAGCGACTTGAAGAAGGCATTGAAAAACTTGGAGTGGCTTTGAAAACATAGGCATATGATCAGCTCCATCAATTTCCATTACATTTTGAATCCCATAATTCTGAATCATCCATTTTTGGAGCTGCTTTGAGATTGTCTTGTCTTCACTGCAAATCACATATACTTTCGAAACTGATCCATAATTTTCCTCTGTAAATTTCTCTGCTTTTGTCAGATCTTCTACGAATAGTGACCCTGGTCTCAACAGACTCTTCCCTAAAGCTAAATCCTTTTCAATATGGTAAATGAAAAACAAATAAACAAATGAAATCAACATCCCTTCTTAGT
The DNA here is from genome assembly GCA_002890555.2 of Lagenaria siceraria. Lineage (NCBI taxonomy): Eukaryota > Viridiplantae > Streptophyta > Magnoliopsida > Cucurbitales > Cucurbitaceae > Lagenaria > Lagenaria siceraria. The sequence continues at coordinate 7,837,926 of CM016485.1, read as the reverse complement.
AATAATTAAAAGAGAAAAATTAGAAAAAAGGGAAATTGAGTAAACCTCAGAAGGGGAGAGTTGATAGAGGTTGTTGGCCATGCATTTATCTGTTTTCATAACTATCAGACTGGGTGTCCATCCAAAATTCTTTGGGAAGGCTCTCAAGGAACTTAAATTGAACAATATAATAACAAACAATCATAAAAAAGTATTGATATATATGCTGTTAGGTTTAAAAGTTTCAATTAAATATTGTTATTTATTTATAACCAACTTAGCGAGCCAAACGCCCCTCAGTTTAATTAAAAAAAATGTTTAGAATTGAAAGAATAATATACATATATATACCTGTCCTAAGACACAGGAAGGGTGGTGGTGAGTATCAGGAGCAGAGGCTGTTAAGAAAACAGAAGCTGAAATGTTGTGAGGGAATTTCTCCATGGCCAAAGCCAAGCTCATGCCACCAAAGCTATGCCCAACCAATATAACCTTTTCGTTTGGACCAATACTAGCCATGGTCTTCAATAATGGTTCTGAATACTCTTCAAATGACTTAACCTCCTGGATTGCCTTCCTGTGGACCCCGGCTCCTGCCATGTCCAGCACCGTTACACGGTGGCCGGCCGCCTCGAGCAACGGACTGATCTTGTACCAACACCATGCTCCATGAACCAGAACAAAATGCTTTTGCTCCATATGTGTGGTCACAAGCTCTCTGTTCTCTCTTGATTTCCTTTATCACCAAATATACACAACTCTTGAAAAGTAATTAGTATGAGTAGTTTTGAGATGCTAATTTTGTCATATACTGAGATAAGTAAATAATTGAAGGTTGATTTTGTAACGACAAAATTACTTTGTTGACAATATCAATTCGAGAAATCCTAACATGTAGAAAAAGGAGAACCAATTTTATTGCGCTACCTACATTACTATTGCAATGTACTATTGCCATGAATAATAATGCTTTGTGTAGTTATGGCCAAGATGAATATTAAGTTAATATTTATTGAAGTAAGTGATATAAGTAATTTTACTATAATCCATAGTTTAAGTATTTGATATAATTAAATTACATACTCATAAGTACATATCATAAACTCATGATTTAGCAACCAAATAATTGAAATTAAATTTTTACATAGATAGAAAAAATGTCAAACTGTTTAAAAAAAAAAATACTGATAGACATTGATAGATTTCTATCAACATTTATCAGTGATAGATTTCTATCATTTTTATTACTGATAGATCCTGATAGACTTCTATCAATGTCTATTACAACTACCTAAAAATTTTGCTATTTTGTGTAAATAATTTTTCTTATTTTTCTATTTTTAAATTTTTTTCTTAAATCGATCATTCATAAAAATAAAATACAAGAAACAAAGAATTCTTGAACAAAATTTATATTTAGCCCAAAGTCTAAAAAGAATTACAATTAGAAATAGAACTACACGAAGAAAAAAAAAAATGAAAAAAGAAACTCTTACTTTTCTTTTCTTTCTCAAACCAAACTACACACTCTTCTTCTACTCGATTCCATGTTTTGTGCCCGTTTGGATTGAAATATTTTAACACTTGGAAAGTCAATCCAAACGGGTCATTCGTCTAGGAATAAATTCTTTTACAAAAAAATAGCTGAACTATTTCCTAAAATGATGGTAAAATGAGGGCTGAAGAGTTTGAAGCTTTGGATAATCCTCCAATAACCTGCTGAATACCTCCCGTTCTGCCGCTCGTTGAAGAAGACCACCTGCAGAGGAAAAGAAAAAAAAAACGAAAATTGAATTCCAAATGAAATTTGATGGGCTTATTTGGTACGAAATTTAAAAATAAGGGATTCAAGAAAAACTGAGTTTTATTTTATGTTTTCAGATATGTATTTAGTAGTAGATTCAGAAACTAGATTCTAATTTAAAAAATTATTTAAAATGAATTTGATACTAATTTATAAATCATAAAAGTAGCTGTAGTTATTCACTAAATATTAAAAAAATTGTATAATTATTATTTTGTAATATTATATAATTTATATAATACGTATTTATAGTACATTGTTATATATACTATAATTTATAATACATTATTATATAATACGTATTTATTTTTTTTAAAAAAAACAAATTGAGTTTATTTCTAAATATTAAAATTTGATTCTAATAGACGCAATATCATTATTCTATAAAGTAATTATTTACTTAAAGAACTTTTTTTTAATTATTTTTTTTAAAAAAGAAACTTAATCTTCGAGATGGTAAAACGATATATTATTGAAAGTTAGAGTTGAATAATATATTAATACTAAAAATACTTAAATCAATTTGGTGGGGCGGTCTTAAATCGATGTCCATTTTACTTCCACCAATGAAGAATGTCAAAACTACTATCAGTACACTCTTCAAGGGGTTCTAACAAATATACATCAATCTCACACTCCCTATCAAAAGTCGTAGTATCAACAGTTCGAAACCCACATGTGTAGCCATAATCTTTTCCATTTCCATTTCCACTTTCACTTCATCTTCCAGATCCACATTCATAATGGTATCTAAAATAGTTAGAAAATTATGACCACGAATATGAGGATCATTAGTGGATTCACACGAATCAACATTAACACTACAACCAGCACTTGCATTAACACTAACACCAGCACTTGCACTACAACTACCACTAGTTTGTCCCTTGTTGTATTCGTTAAAAAGACGCCTCAAAATACTTTCAACTGTTCTTATCTTAGTATTGATAATGTTTGACCCAAAAAAAAGATCTGTCCAACATAACGAGGATCCAAAACCACAACAATGCACAAGAGTATATTGTTCTTTCTGTCATAATTTTCTCAATACTTGTCAAACTTAGCCTTCATATTATTAGCCATAGTAGAACACATTTTATTTCCACTATTAGCATTCACTTGAATGCAATTTTGAATTTTACACATCTCATGAAAAACCACAAAATTTGAAGTTATATACAAAGATTGAGAAACTTTCAAAAATATAATTCCCAATCTTCTTCCGTAGGTGGCTAATCATTCTTATAAGCATCTTCATCATCTTTTAATTTGTCAAATGCTCTGGTAAATTTAATAGCCATCTGAAGCATCATATACGTAGAGTTCTATCTAGTGAGACCATTAAGTATGGTAGAGATAGCTTTAACAATGGAGATAGTGGTAAGTGCTTTTACATCCCCTGATTTGGAAGCTAAGAAATGCTGAAGCTCATTTTGCAAGATGAAGGTCAGACAAGAAGGGGTCCAGAGACAGCAACAAGCGTGGGAAGTCTGAGAATAACACGGGCAGAGATCCAAATCACAAAGTAAGAGCAAAAAGTGCTTCTGGGGCTAATAATTAGTTTTAGGAAAAACATATACTTTTTTACTTATGTGTATTTAGTTAAAAAGATCAAAACTTTTTTTTCAGTCAAGTTTAATTTATCTTTTTTAGCACGAGTGGGGAGGGAACTTCAACATTCATGCCAATTGAAAAATTAAATTGATCCCTAACCTTAAATAATTGTTGATAATAATATAGCTTTAATTAATTAATTAAGTAGTAGTTGTTCTGTTGGTTCTTTGGATTTAATTTTATTACCGATTTAAGTGCTTTTCAAGTAATTTTGAGTTGCTTTTAATGGTATACTTTCATGATTGATTATATATATGGTTTTGTGGCTTGATTTTGAAAAGTACTTTGTTGGTTGAATTTTGTATTATTCTAATATTTGAGATACTTTTTACCAATTTAATCTTGAAACTTGAAAGTGTAATGTTTGTACAACTCATTTTAATCAGTTTGTTGAATAAAAAAAATTTAATCTTAAAAGTTTAAACCAAGGTAAAAAGAAAATAAATTTTATCACAATGCATACCTAATCATTGATCCATTTACAACCTACCTAAAATACCCCACCATAAGATATAGTTTGACAAGTCATTTAGAATAAATACAAAGCATTCACCTTTTCAATCTCCCCAAAACACATTTTTGGTAGAAAATTAAATCAAACACTTTACAAACTTTTAAAAACTAAAAATAAAAATAAGAGAGAGTTGCAAATATAGCAATCAGATTCAAAGTATTAGTATATATGGCGACATTTTTAAAAAACATTATAAATATAACAAAGTCTATCTGTAGAGACTTCTATCGCTGATAGACTTTAATAGTCTAGGTGGTCTATCATTGATAAACCATAAGAATCTATCAGCGATAAAAATCTATCACTGATAGATTGTGCTATATTTGCATTTTTTTAAAAAATATTGCTATAAATTTGATTATTATCCCTAAAATTGCTACTCATTACAATTACCCTAAAAACAATTAAAAAAGAAATGCTAAATACTCCCTTCACACATCATACCAAACCCAACACAAATTAATTTTCCCCTCAACATTAAATCTCGTGTCTTTATTAATCAGTTCTTAACTTCAAAAAAAAAAAAAAAAAAAAAAGAGGCAATATTATCTTATTTGTTGAGCTATACACTAGTCGAGTCTAAAAGTGATTTAGCCATATGCTTTTGTTATTACAAAGGGGAGCTGGGATTTAAGTGTAGTTGTGAGCTACTTGAAGAAGGCATTGGAAAACTTGGAGTGGCTTTGAAAACATGGGCATGTGATCAGCTCCATCAATTTCCATTACATTTTGAATCCCATAATTCTGAATCATCCATTTTTGGAACTGCTTTGAGATTGTTTTGTCTTCACTGCAAATCACATATACTTTCGAAACTGATCCATAATTTTCCTCTGTAAATTTCTCTGCTTTTGTCAGATCTTCTACGAATAGTGACCCTGGTCTCAACAGACTCTTCCCTAAAGCTAAATCCTTTTCAATATGGTAAATGAAAAACAAATAAACAAATGAAATCAACATCCCTTCTTAGTAATAATTAAAAGAGAAAAATTAGAAAAAAGGGAAATTGAGTAAACCTCAGAAGGGGAGAGTTGATAGATGTAATTGGCCATGCATTTGGGGCCAAATAAAAACCAACTTGAAGAAGCTTCATCAACTCTGTTTTCATAACTACCAGACTGGGTGTCCATCCAAAATTCTTGGGGAAGGCTCTCAAGGAACTTAATTGAACAATATAATAACAATGAATGATAAAAAAAAAGTATTGATATGCTGTTAATTTCAGGTTTAAGAGTTTTAATTAAATATTTTTATTTATTTATAACCAACTTACCACGCCAAATGCCCCGTTAATGTTGTTACTTGGATGTGTAGTTTAATCTAAAATGTTTGGAATTGAAAATTATACATACCTTTTGTGGGATATAGGAAGGGTGGTGGTGAGTATCAGGAGCAAAGGCTGCTAAGAAAACAGAAGCTGAAATGTTGTGAGGGAATTTCTCCATGGCCAAAGCCAAGCTCATGCCACCAAAGCTATGCCCAACCAATATAACTTTTTCATTTGGACCAACACTAGCCATTGTCTTCAATAATGGTTCTGAATACTCTTCAAATGACTTAACCTCCTGAATTGCCTTCCTGTGAACCCCGGCCCCTGCCATGTCCAGCACCGTTACACGGTGGCCGGCTGCCTCGAGCAACGGCCTGATCTTGTACCAACACCATGCTCCATGACAAGCTCCATGAACCAGAACAAAATGCTTTTGCTCCATATGTGTGGTCACAAGCTCTCTGTTCTCTTAATTTCCTTTATCACCAGATAACTCTAATAACGTAAGTATGAGTGCTTTGAGATGTGGTCATGTATTGAGATGTATAGACTCATTTCTTAACTATTTGGTTTTTAAAAATTAAGGCTATTTTTTCTTAATTTTTTACAATGGCTTGTATCTCTCTCGAATAAAACAATTCAACTCTTAGTCAAACTTAAAAAAAAAAAAAAAGTTTATATAAAACTTAAAGCCAAAACCAAAATTAAATAATTACTCAATAGAATCTAAACAATTTAAGTTTGATTTTGCAACGACAAAACTTAGTTTACAATCAATTCCAGAAATCTGTACAAAAAATGAGAAATCAATTTTATTGAATAATGCTTATGTAGTTATGCGTGTTTATTGAAGTATTTGATATAATTATATTTACTATAATCTATCATGTGAGCTTTTGAATTAATTAATGACTTAATAGATAATTAATTGAAACTTAATAATAGATTGGAGCTCAATTTAGTCTAATAAATTATAAATAGAGAAAATAGTTTTTAATATCTTTAAATTTATAAGTTGTATATAAAATTTTAATGTTACATGGGTGGAAGGCTGTATGCGCCGACTAACCGACCACATTTCGCAGTTGGTCAGTTTTATTAACCGAACAAATTTTGAGTAATGAATTAGAGTATTACAGGAGAAGAAAAGACAAAATGGAGAAGAAAAGGAGATGAGGAAAAAAAAAAAAGAAAAAAACGGAGAAAAAAAAGAACAAAATAATGAAGAGAGAGGATGAAATAGATAAGAAGAGGAGATTCCGCGAGAAAAAAAATAATTAATAAAGTTAGAATACTATTTTAGTCTCTATACTTTAAACTTATTAAAATGAGTTCTATTGATAATTAAAATGATCTTCTTTTTTAGAAGTTGGAAGTTCAATCTCCATCTCCGTAATTATGGTCATTACTTTCTTTTTTTAAATTTTTAAATATAGTTGGTCGATTTGAGTCCTTACAAATTTTGTCGACTAAATAACTAGCCAAACAAACTTCAACTCACATATATTATTAATAAATCACAAAATTCAAAAACCATTTTGAAGTTTAGTGGACTATATTTGCTTCAAATGAAAATGACAAAATATAGCAAATAAATTATACTTATAACTTCCTAAAGAAAATTATACTTAAAACAAAACAATCTTAGCTAGGTACACAACCATGTATATCTAAATATCTAGTTTTTGTTGACATGTGTACACAGAAAGTTATCACTCTTTTTGGCACTACCATATTTACAAAATATGGTATTACTTAAAATTTATCCTATGAATGAAAAGATGTGCTCATTATTATTCTCAAACAAGAAAGAAAAAAACAGAGTAGAATCTTATTGTTACGAAATCGAAAAAAACCGTAAAATAAAGAATAATCAACAAAAAAATTTATGTGATTAACTAATAATGTATTAGGTACATCTACGAAATAGAGAGAGAACCATATTATTAGAGAGAATGTTACAAAATACATAATAATCCGTGCTTCTAGAGTTAGAGAGTTCATATAGATTACTTTTCTAAACTTTAAAGTCATAATCGTAAATAATTATAAATAATTAAATATGTCAAGTACGAATTCAAGACATTCCAATAAATTTTATTAATTTTATGCCAATTAAACTCCGTAATTAAAAAAAGAAAAAAAGTGAGGTTAACATGAATATGTGCTGACTTGGCAAGTGCAGGTGAAGGGGGCACCACATTAAATTTTAGAACAAAAATACAAGAACAGCCTATGCAAATGGACAGATAAAGATGTTGATGCTTTTGTTTTCGGCCAAGATCACGTGGGACGATAGTGAAATTTATTATTTTTGTTTAGTTTCTATAAGGTGGAGGGATTCAAATTTGATGTCTCTTAGTCATTTAATACACAATTTATTATTTTTAATCTCACTTTAATGATTTAACATGACCTATTAAAAAGGGATAAGTTTTCAACATTATATAATTAAAGTTATAAAATTTGAATCATCACCTTATTGTTGAACTAAAAAAAAAAACGAAAGAAAAACAAACAAACTACACCACCAAAGAATGAAACTTAGTTGCTAGTTGGGATAATGCACCCAATTTGTTAAAGTCCAACCACATGACCTATTCTCAAGTGTCATTGTCAATTCTATTTTTGTAAAGCCATTTGGAGTGCTAGTTGGTTATTAACTTATTATAGACTATGAGTTTTTATTATAGACTATGAGTTATAATAGTCTGTGTTTTTGGAAAAAGAGAAATTGAGTAAAAAATATTAAATACATACATTTTGAAATTTAAGAACCAAATAAAAACTAAACTCAAAATTTAGTAACCCAAAGGATAATTTTCCCTCTTTTTACAACTCTTTGACAATATCAATTTTTTAAAAATTTTATAATATTTATTTTTCTTTTTATATTTTTACTCATATAAACAATACAATTTATTTTTAATTAATCTATAATATATTAAATAGGGCAACAAGAATGAATTTTTATCTTCCTTTGTGCCGTTAGGTTTTTTATTTAATAATTAAAAAACCCAACCTCCACGTTGTAACTGCCTTATTTTTTTAAAAAAATTTTACTAAAAAAATATCCTTTCCCTCGCTCTTTTTCAAACCAGGTAGTAATTGCCTTAAAAAAATCCAACTGGTTACTCTTTTTAATTTTTTTTTAAAAACTAGTCTAAACACAAAAAAATATCAAACTATTTACAAATATAGAAAAATTTCATTGTCTATCAATGATAGACCGCGATAGAATTCTATCACTTTCTATCGCTCAAGCAAATAAATTTTATCGCTTGACTGATAGAATTCTATCGCAGTATATCAATAATAGACTGTAAAATTTTTCTATAATTGTAAATAGTTTAACTCATTTTTTTATATTTGAAAATAGTCCAAAAATTTTCTTCTCCATTTTAACAAAATGAGTCAGACCAAAAAAGCGATATGTATGGCTACATCGCGATGGAACAATTGTGTTAGAAAAAAAAAATCACAATTTAAATAGAAAAAAGATCAAATAAAAAAAAAATAGAGAAGCAAAAAGATTGATACAAATTTCAAACCCGAGCTAAAATGATGGTTATCTTTGAGAAGCAAAAAGTTTATTTCTCTTCGGCATGTCTATCATCATCATTACATAATGCAAAAAAAAAAAAAAAAAAAAAAAAAAACTTCCCTCAATTTCTTGTTTTTTTATTTTATAATTGTTGTTTTATCTTTATATTTTATTTTGGACTGGGTTAGGCTTTTTTTTGTTCTCTTTAGGCACATTGCATGGTTCCTCAAGGTCCTAAAATGTTGTTACATTTTAGCTTAGGTTATATATGTTTAATTCTCTCTAAAGCGAAGGTTACTTAAAGTTCTAAAATATCTTTTAAACCAATAATTTTAGACTGACACACAATGCTATAAATTCTAATCATTACAAAAATTGACACGCAAACCCAAATAATGGACCCCTTTTGCAACAACTCCAAATTACAAAATCTCACCATATCTTTAGATTAGAAATCCAAATACAGAGAGGTACTAAGGTGGCTTTTACCAATTCCAAATAAAAATTTATGTAATCACGATGAAATTTTATTGATAGATTAATTGTAATATACCTCGATTACAAATATAATTGGAATTCTTTTGATCACGTTTATTTAGAATTATATGAATCTGTCACATTTACTGAACGTTAACGATAATAGTAAATGTGACAGATTCATAACTTTTATATGGTAATAGTAAAAATCTATAACGGTAACACCAATGGAGAAATTGTTATTTCTAACCTAAATTTTTTTTTATAGGACAAAAGTAACATTTTTTAAAAAAATTTCTTTTTCTAACATCTTTTTTACCTTTTTCGAATTTTAATGGAGGGCCATACATAATGAAAAATCTTGAATACTCTCAATTATGTGTTCTTTTAATTGCCTTCAATTTTCTTTTTACTCTTTTAAATTAAAACTTGGGTTAGTTTAATTTTCTTTATCCAAATCTAATTTCAAATCTAATTTTTTTAGTTTAATTGTTTTTTTTTTTTTGCCAATTCCATTTTTTTTTAAACTTAAACAAATTTTAATTTTTTTAAACTTAGACTTAGTTTTTTAAACTTAAACCAATATTAAATCCAATAGGTTTTAGTTTTAGTCTAACTTTTTTTTAAAAGAAACTTAATCTTCCAGATATGAAAATGGTATATTATTATGAATTAGAGTTGAATAATATATTAATACTAAAATACAAGGACCTAAATTACAAGGGTTGCAATTATCATTCTATCTCAATTATTTTAAAATATTAACTATATTTTTATAACTTCATTTTTAATAATTTATTTTTTGCATATTATTTTTTAACTTGAATATTCTGGTATGAATAATTAATATGGTGCCAATAATTAGTTTTAGGGGAATATATATATATATATATATACTTGTTGACAATATACTTTTTACTTATGTATATGTAGTTAAGAAAGTCAAATTTAACCTTTAAAATCTTTTTTCCCCGTCAATTTAAGCACAACAAGTGGGAAGGTGATTTCATCATTCATGCTCATTGAAAAATTAAATTGATCCCTAACCTTAAATAATTGTTGATAATATATGGCTCTAATTAAATAATTAAGTAATTTTTTTTTTAAATACTGCTGTGATCTTTATACTTTTAGTTTTGCTTCATTTTGGTTCTTATATTTTTAAAATATTTATTTTAGTCTTCATACTTTTAACTTTGATTTATTTTGAAACGTATGAGTTGAATGTGTACAAAAAAAAAAGGAGTCTATTTCCATGTTCACAAAAAAATATAAACATAACCAACAATAGGTCGATTTCATGTATACAAAAAAAATATTGTTCATTAAGATTAGTCAAGTTAGTCTGTTTTACTAAGTAGATGTAAATAATATCTCTTCCTAAACTGTGGTGAAATTGTTAACAAGTAGTCGATTTTCTGGATGTTTGTTACAAGTATGTCCATAAGAATACCCAATCATCTTCGAACAATCCCTTAATGTCAAATCACTATAAAAGATGATTATTAGATACTATAAACTAATAATTTCAAATTTGAGTTTAAAAACACTTTTGGCATTCATACTTTTTTTATTCTTTTAGTGTATGATCGGTTGAATTGGTTGTTAGAGTTGGTCGTTGGAGATGAACAACAAAGTTGGTTGTTGGAGTTGGTTGCCTGAGGTGATCGCCGAGGTAGATCATTAAAAGTGGCTTTATCAGAGTTGGTCGCGTGAGGTGAACGCCAGTGTTGGTTGTCAGAGGTGGTGATCATAGGAGTTGATCATCGAAGACAATTTTTCGTCGGAGTTGTCAGAGCCTAAAGTTGATTGTCGGAGTTGGCCGCGCTAAGGTGGTCATCGGAGTCGGTCGCCGAAGTATGACAACGGTAGTTGTCGGTAGTGGCCAACGAATGGAGTCATTGAAAACATTGGAGGAAGGAAGAGTTGGGTTGAGTTGGTAAAAATAACTAACTCAACTCCACTAACGTTTAAAGTTGGTAGCCCAAACATTAAGTTGGTAATTTCTACCCAGTCAACCCAGCTTATATCGGTGAGTCTGATAAGCTCCAAGTAATTTTGTCGTTACAAAGCATCTCAAAACCACTCATACTGATTACTTTTCAAGAGTAATATATATTTGGTGATAAAGGAAATCAAGAGAGAACAGAGAGCTTGTGACCACACACATGGAGGAGGCCGGCCACCGTGTAACGGTGTTGGACATGGCGGGGTCTGGGGACAACAGCAAGGCAATCCAGGAGGTTAAGTCATTTGAAGAGTATTCAGAACCATTGTTGGAGACCATGGCTAGTGTTGGTCCAAATGAAAAGGTTATATTGGTTGGGCACAGCTATGGTGGCATGAGCTTGGCTTTGGCCATGGAGAATTTCCCTCACAACATTTCAGCTTCTGTTTTCTTAACAGCCTTTGCTCCTGATACTCACCACCACCCTTCCTATGTCTTACAACAGGTATATATATGTATATTATTCTTTCAATTCCAAACATTTTTTTTTTATTAAACTGCACATATGAGTAACAACACATTAAGATGGTCACTCTTTAATTAATACACTCCGTTTAGTTACCATTTGTTTTTTGAATTTTAATTTTCGAAAATTAAGCCTATTATAAACACTCATTTCCCCTCTAAATTTCTTACTTTGTTATTTTTTGTCAATGTTTCTTTACTTATGAAAACTATTGTAAGAAATTGAAGAGAAATAGACTTAATTAATTTTCAAAAACCAAATTGGTTAGATCATAAAGGTGGATGTATAAGAACATCATGAGTAGTTTTTAATCCTTGTTTTTGTTTTTATATTGTTTAATCAAGTTCCTTGAGAGCCTTCCAAAAGAATTTTGGATGGACACCCAGTTTGGTAGTTATGAAAACAGAGATTGGTTTTTATTTGGCCCCAAATGCATGGCCAACAACATCTATCAACTCTCCCCTTCTGAGGTAATTTCCTCTATTTCCCTTTTTCTAATTTGTCTCTTTTAATTTAATTATTACTAAGGGATGTTGATTATTTATTTGTTTATTTACCATAATAAAAAGGATCTAGCTTTGGGAAAGAGTCGTGTGAGACCTGGATCACTATTCCTGGAAGAGCTGGCAAAAGCAAAGAAATTTACAGAGACAAATTATGGATCAGTTAGGAAAGTGTATGTGATTTCCAATGAAGACAAGACAATCCCAAAGCACTTCCAGAAATGGATGATTCAGAATAATGGGATTCAAAATGTAATGGAAATTGATGAAGCTGATCACATGCCTATGTTTTCAAAGCCTCTGCAAGTTTTCCAATGCCTTCTTCAGGTAGCTCACAACTATACTTAAATGTGAGCTCCCCTTAATTGTAATGATAAAAGCATATAGCTGAATCACTTCTAGATTTAGCCATGCATAACTTAAATGAATAAAATATTTAACTGTCTTTTTTAAGCTAAGTCAACCATATATAAGTTGAGAGAACTGATATAAAATATGAGATTTTTTTGGGAAAAATTTAGTTCCATTTCTTTTTTAATTGTTCATGGATCACTAAAAGGTCTTTTAGGCGGTAAGAGTTTGTAAAGTGTTAGATAAGTTTTTTTAGAATTGTTTTCAAATATAGTAAAATGAACAAATTTATTTATAAAATATAGTAAAATGTTACTGTCTACCAATGATAGATGATAGTAGTCTATCACTAATAGACCACTATTCTATTATATTTGAAAATATTTCTAACAGTTTTGCTATTTAAAATAATTTTTATTCTTATTTTTTTAAAGAAAATTCAAAGACACATGATTAAATTTTCTACCAAAATTGTGTCGCACTTGGAGGGCGGATTGAAAAGTTGAATGCATTGTATTTAATCTGAATATCTTATCAAACTATCTTAAGTGGTATTTGAGGTAGGAATGGATCAATAATTGGCTGTCTAGATTCATCAAACTATGAAATTTCAAGAAACAAAATAAATTTCTAATTCATCAAACTGATCAAGTCAAATGAGTTGTAAAATTATTAATGCTCGTTTGATAATCTTTTAGGTTTTGTTTGTTAACTATTTGACTTTTGATTTTTAGTTTTTAAAAATTAAACCTACAAACACTACCAACTCTTGCAACGACCATTCCAGACGACCAAACAAACTTGTATTTTATTTTTTTGAAACAACAAACGAACTTATATATAAAAATACTTTTGAGTAAGAGTTGTCAAATACATAAGTGTTTTTATTTTAAACCATTTTTATAAAAGTGTTTAAAGGAAAATGACATTTTAAAAAATATTTTTTTCTAAATCAATAAAAACAAGCCCTATATGTCAGTGGTTGAAAAAATTTAGAGTGAACCTAAATGAATATTTTAGTAAACAAAAGTTATATATTATAAAATTCTAAAAGGTTTATATGTACTACAAATAAAAATAACATATACACATGTTTATTGCAAAATTTGAATTTCAAAATTTCAAAATATTTAAATATTCAAATTTGAAATTTGAAATTTGAAATTTAAAAATTAAAATAATAAATCAATCTAAATATCGGAAAATTTAAGATAAAAAACTAAACTAATAGTAAAATTAAAAAGTAAAAGAAATATTAGAAAAAAGGGGTAAAAAATTGTTACATCAACCTGGATTTGAGAACCCATGGTCCATGGTCTGGAGGGGTATCCCTAGCATGCTCAATACTAATGCAACAGATGGTGTTATTTGTGTTACATAAGAAGAAACTACTTTTTATAGTTTTTCAAATTTGGCGTATTTTTAGAAACGTTTCTTAAAATTTATAAATAAGAAATGAGAACAGTTATCAAATAATTCTATTTCTTAAAAAATGAGAAACAGAAACAGAAAACAAAACGTTATTAAACAGACTCTAAATATCTAGTTTTTGTTAACACATATACACAAAATGTTATTGCTTTTTTTTTTTTAAAAAAAAAATTTATATATATTACATCAACATAAAAATTAATAATAAAAGATATTTTTTTGACGGTAGAAGATGAAAAAGTTAACAGTAAGGACCATTTCAACTCATTACTCAAAATTGAGGGACCAAAAGAGTACATTTCTAAAACTTATAGCTAATAACTTAAGGGCCAAAAGAGTAACTTTTCCTATTATTTTTTTTTTTCAAATATCAAAGAGTTGTGAAGGAATGAAAAATCTAAAAAAATAAATGTAAGAAGTAGGGTTTGAACTTAGGTTTAAAGGGTGTTAGATGATAAATTTACCACTAAGTTAGTTAATAATATTGATATTATTTCAGCTTTATACAAAAAGTATAAAGTTGAGGGAGACTTGAACCCTCCGAAAGAATGGTTTTATTTGAAATTTGTCCAATGAATAGAAAGAAAATATGTGTTCAGTATTATTCTCAACAAGAAAGAAAAAAACATAGTAGTACCTTGTTAACTTTGTGCAAATTAAAGGCCCCACGTGATAAAAAAAAAAAAAAAATGTACTCAATACTATTCTCAAACAAGAAAGAAAAAAACAGAGTAGTACCTTATTAACTTTTGCAGATTTTAAAGTTTAAATTTCAATTTAATCCTATATATTAATTATTGAATAGTACTTAACTACCAATATTCAGATAGCTATTTATTTTTTGGAACAAAGGAAAAAAAAATCTCTTTTTTACATTCATCTCTTCTAGTTCTCGAAAACTTAATGATGACAAGTAAGAGATACTTACAAAATAATTGAAACATTCTGAGTAGTATTAAAATTGACGAATTATTAGGAAGGGTAAGAGTATGTTATATATCCACGATTAAATTATAAATAGTTTTAACAAAATTAAAAAAATAGAATTTTTTCGGATAAAAAAATGTCAAACTATTTAAAAAAAAATAACAAAAAAAAAAAAATGATAGACATTGATAGACTTCTATCATTTCTATTACTGATAGACCCTGATTACAACTATTTAAAAATTTTACTATTTTTTATAAATAATTTTTTTTATATTTTTATTTTTAAAAATTCTCCTTAAAAAAATTCAAAATATGACAGTTACAATACTTTGGTTGAATTAATCTCATTTGTGGTCAGTTAATATAGCCTAATAAGAAGGGATAAGCTTCCATCATTATATAATTAAAGTTATAAAACTTGAATATCCACCCTATTGTTGAACAAAAAAAAAAGAAAAAAAAAAAAGAAGAAGAAACTTGGTTGCTAGCTGGGATAATGCACCCAACTTGTGCAGCCCAATCACACACATGGCCTATTCTCAAGTGTCATAGTCAATTCCATTTTTGTTTTTACATTTAAAGCTTTTTACCATTTTTCCTTTGTTTTTCTGTTTTTTTTTTCTTTTATCTCGTATTTATCTTTTATTAAACAAATATTTCTTTCTAAAAGAAAAAAAAAATGTTTTTGATGGTAAGTTTTGAGTTTAATTTTCATTTGAATTTCAAAATGTTACACATTTAGTTCTTAAGTTTTGAGTTTAATATGATTTTGTTTTTATATTTCATAATGTTATAATTTTACCCTTGAGATATGAATTTTGTTTCAATTTGGTCTCGGTATTTAAAGATTTACATTCTTAACTTCACATTTTCTTTAAATACTCACTTTAAGTCGTCGATGTTAGTGTTTATTAATTAATTTAAAATAATTATAAAGTTAGATTTTAATAGTGATGAAAATAGTAAAACTTAATTAATTATAATTATTTTATATTAATTAATAGACATTAACACTGAAGATGAAAATTTGTAATGCTATATATCATTTTACTTTGGAGTGTTTGGCCGTTGGTTTGGAATTAGGTTGAGAAACCAAACCCATAAATTTGGATTTTTTTAATGAATGTCGTGGATTTGAGAAAAATAAATTCCTCTAACTCATACCTCTTAGTATAGTGATTGTTGGTGATCGCCAACATCAATCAACCATATGACATTGGCGACCAACTATCGTGATTGTTCACGACCGACCATGTTACCGTCAATGATCAACCATCATGACTGTTAGGGATTGACTGCCGCGATTAACGATTGATTGCCCTTGACTGATTGCAACCAACAACAAGCTGCCAGTGATTGTTGACAAATATCGCTAACCTATCGATCGTGATCATTGGTCGTCAACGACTTTTTTCCCCTCTTCCCCTCCTTCATTTCCCTTTCTTCCTCCCCTTTTATTGGATTTCTCAGTCCTTTCTCCTTCTTCATTTTCACAAAAATGAAAAATAAAAGTAAAGTCCCTTATACTTTTACGAGCTGCAACATTGAAACATGGTGTCAATTAGGCTTGTCGTGGATCGTCAAACGTTCTTCGTCGCCCCGTCGTTTAATGCTGGTCACTAGCAATTTTAGATTGTTTATTATTATTTTTTTAAAAAAGAAAGATTTAGATAAGTTATATATGTTTAGTCCTCTTTCGACACACTCTTTAAGTTATTTAAGGTTAAAATATCTTTTAATAATTTTAAATTGACACGCGCAATGATATAAAATTTACATCATTACACAAATTGACACGCAAACTCAAATAACGAACCCCTTTTGCAATAATTCTAAATTACAAAATCTCACCGTATCTTAATATTAGAAACCCAAGTACAAAAAGACAATAATATCAGTTATTACCTTCGGTTTCATTTAAATCAAAACCATATAAAATTATAAATTTCATGTACTAGAAAGAGAGAGAGATTGAGTAGGCATTATTTTATTTTATTTTAGAAGACAAGAGATATGGAAGAGACAATGATTAAAATATGTTTGATTAGCTAAGCATAGTTGAGAGCAATGTGAAGGAGGCAGTGTAGAAGCTGACGAGGCATACTAAACATAGGCATGTGATCAGAGCCGTTGATTTCCATCACATTTTCAATCCCAGCGTTGGAAATCATCCATTGTTGAAACTCCTTGGGGATTGCTTTGTCTTCCGTACAAATTATATATACTTTCGTGACGGACCCATATTTTTGGTTTGAAAAGTTGTCAGACTTTGAAAAGTCTTCCATGAAGAGTGAACTCGGGCGCAGTAGAGTGTGGCCCAGAGCTAGATCCTTCGGTAATAATCATTCAGATGGCACATGTTATATTATTGCTAGAAAACGAACGCACGATTTAAGTATTACAAAGAAACAAAATTGATAAAGAAGAGAAAGACCTGAGGAGGGGAGAGTTGATAAAGCCTTTCGGCCATGAAATTGGGCCCGAAAAACATTGATGTTGAAGGCTGAGCTTCGGTTCCATAAGAGCCAAATTGTGTGTCTAGCCAACCTTCCATGGGGGTTTGCTCAGAGTACTTGCATTATTGGATCAACACTAAATTTTAGCCACAAAATTTTACCCTAAAGAAAGGGTTTTTTTTTTTTTTTTTTTTTTTTTTTTTTTTTTTTTTTTTTTGCATAGCAAAAAAGGGGAGGTTGAATGTTCTTATTAGTACAATAATATACCCATATCTTTCAAATTTAACTATGCTTCAAAACCATTTCTTTTTCTTTTTCTTCTTCTTTTTTTTTTTTCTGAATTTAGAGATTATGCTTATTTCTTTGTAATTTTTATACTATAAGTTTTCTTAAAGAATGATGTGAATTCTTAGTCCAATACTATAAATAAAAAATATTTATTTATTTATATTTTATTTTCAAAATTTAAGCTCTAAGTTGATAACAAAATGAAAAAAAAAAAAAAAAAAATCATGGGTAGAAGAGTTGATTAGTTTAGATTTTGAATACTAGAAGTGTTATTCATACGCTTAATTTTCAAAAACTAAAATGATATACTATAAATGTTTGGCTTCTCCCATTTTTTTTTACAATTATTTTCACCTTTCTTTTATATATATATATATGGGTTCAAACATTTATGTAAGAAAGATGAAAACATATTGTGATGGGCAAGTAAGTATAAATTTTCGAAACAAACAAAATTAAAAGTAAAATCGTTATCACACCAGATAATGCTGAAGTGATTAATAAACAAAGTATAAACTAATTAATAATATTGTCTAAATTACTTAAAACAAATTCTAGTAGTAACTAAACTTTTCCAACATGTTTCTAATAGACTCAGTTATTATTATGTGATTTTAAAATTATAAGTTTAGAGATTAATTTGGAAACTAAAATATGATGATTTACGAACAAAACTTGTAATTGGAAGGAAAAGAAATAAATAAAATAAACGTACCTGATCTAAGACAGGCTTGTGGTGAGTATCAGGGATAAAGGCAGCCAAAAAAACAGAAGCAGCTATCTTGTCCGAGTATTTCTCCATAGCAACAGCCAAGTTCATACCGCCAAGACTATGACCAACCAATATCACCTTTTCATTTGGAGGAAGGTGAGCCATGGTCTTCAACAAAGGCTCAGAATACTCTTCCATCGAGTGAACATCTTGGATCGGCCTCATGTCGATGCCCGAGGCTGCCATGTCAAGCAGCGTGACACGGTGGCCAGCGTTCTCGAGTAGTGGTTTGATCTTAAACCAGCACCAAGCCCCATGACAAGCTCCGTGCACGAGTACAAAATGCTTGTGCTCCATGAGGAAAATTATTTGAAGGGCTCTCTTCAAAGTTCAAAATATAAAGGTTGTTTTAAAATTAGAGAGCATGGGAGCAATTTAATATGTATTGGTTTAACGTAGACGAGGAGGGAAAAGTCGTTAGGTCGTTTAAAGTCTTCGTGCTGCCTAATTGCAACTCTTAGGAGCAGCCGAAGGTTTTAAGAAGAGATGTAAATAAAGGGCCCCACTAGATGTCCTTTTGTTAGAGATTGAAGGACATCCAATTTAAAGATGAGCACTTTTGAAAGGGATTAATGCTGGTTTGGATTAACCTGAAAAGTAAATATTTTTCAAAAATTATCATTTAAATACTTTTGGATAACAACTCTTTAAAATAAAGATACTAATGACTTTCCAAATCTATTTTGAGTGGTTGTCAAATACTTGTATTTCTTTTAAAATGATTTGTTTTTTAAATTAAACACTTAGAAAAGTTATTCCAAACACACCCTAAATTAAAATTAAGGTAAAAATTAGGCGTAGTTCCATACATCTTTTTTCGGTACATAGTAAAAATAATATAATAGTAATTCAATTTTTGTTAAAAAAAAATTGTCACATAACAAATTTTTATTGGATGTTGTCTGGACTGCACAAAAGATAGGTGGAGCTTTACACTCAATTTTTTTTTTTTTAATTAAAATTATACAATAAGGAAAGAATGAGATTAAATTAATTATTTGTTGTGCATAAAGGCTATGTGTATGTTCTTTCAATCGGAAGGAGAATAAAAAATTGTGGGAACCACTATCATATGATTTATGACATTTATCAATATATGCAATGAAAATCAATCATGGGCCTCACAAGTTTTGATTATGCTCCATTCATAATCGACTTTCGCCTATATTATTATGTACGAATATTTGCTTATTCCTTGATTACATGGGACCACATACATATTTCTTTTTGAAATAGTGACCAAATTTATCATTTTGACTCATGTATTACTATATTCTTGCTCTAATCAAATTGCGTTTAGACTAAATCAAGTATTTGTAAATGACCCATTTCAGAATATCGTGGTTGTTTAATCAACTAAACAACTGAACCCCAAATTTTGATTCTTGTTCTGACTTTCATATGTGAGCAATAGCGAGCGTTAGAGCTAGAGCGAGATTCTTTTAGTTTAGGTGTTAAAGTTTTTCGAGAATAGAAATTTTGATTAGTAAACAAAATTTAAGAAATTGAATAGGTAAAAAGAATAAAAAGGCATTCCAATTCTTGTAACATTTCTTTAATTAATGCATTTTAATTTAATTAGAAATATAAAAGAGCATTATGAGTATTATACATATAAAAAAGAATACCATTCCCATCTCAAACTATTTCCATTGCGATTACGCCGAAATTTCGTTACATGTAAGTAAACATGCCATAAGTGTAGATTGTGATAGACTCATATAACTTGAAACAAAAAGAATTAACTTAGTGTAAAAAAAATGGTTAGGTTGAAGAGAATTATAATGTAAATGAGACATTTAGACATGTTTCGAAGAGATTTTAAAATGATTAAATAAATTGTATAGTCTAAAGTGAGTTTAGCTCAATCATAATTAAATTGCATTCTATTGTAGTTTCAATTCTCTAACAAAATTAGAAAATACAATTTGAATAAGTTAGAGTGGAACTAGATATGCAATTCTACTCTAACTCAAATCTACATCTAGCATATTTAAATTTTTTCTATCCTTACAACTTCTCTTTGGATTTTTTAACCTTTTTATTATTTATCATTTATTTTATAATGTTTTTTTATTTTACTTTAACTATATTTTTTTTCTTAGAAATACTGTATATGTATATAATGTAAAAGTAAGGGTTGATTGAACTTCAAACTTCGAAGTCAATAGTATAAGTTCATATCCGTTAAACCATATTGTTCATATTGACATATATTCTTCAACTTTATTTGGCGTTGAATTGAACCTTTATAGAAATTTTGGAGCTTAAAATATATTGAGATGATTGAAGTTTTAATTTAAAAAAACAAGTATATAGCGTGTATAGAAATCATGGACATTATACAAGTCATTATCTTTTGGATTATTTCATGATTCCATACGTAAATCCAACTAATTTAAACATTAATATAGTGTTTCTTTTTCGAATTAAAAAAAATGTGTTTTTCATATAAAACATTATTGGATGTTTTTTAAAAATAATGTTATTTTAATAAGTAATGACAAAAACAAGATTGAGATGAAAATAATGATAAAAATAGGATTAGGAAATCATGGATTTCAAACTCCACATGGTTGCCACTTACCAAATTTGGAAGCTGTGGACGAGGTCCACGAGTTCCATGTGGTTTCACAACTCCACCCTCCCCTCACATCTGTTCACCTGACACTCCCTTGAAATTTTCTCTATAATTTCTTCCGCTCTAGCCACCACGACCACTGAGAAGCCTGTTGCGTGCACCGTTCAGTTTGGTCTGATTTTGAGCAAAACCAAGGACCGAACAGAACATATATGTTTGTACTTACTATGAATTGTTGAAAATCGAGTTTGTTCGGTTTTGGTTTTTGTCCAACTTTTACACACCCCTAGTTTTAGATTTACTCAAACGAGTACGTAATTTCAATTTTAGTGAGAGGTACGTCTTAAAAAAGACTAGTATAAAAAATGGAAGAACGATGAGTCTGAAACATAATTATTAATTTGACACATATTATGAAAAATTATTAATAAAATTATATTTATATAAACAATGGATTTGATAACCGTTTGATTTTTAGTTTTCGATCTTTGATTTTTGAAAAGGAAATTTTAATTTTTACTTTTTAAAAAACAAAAATCATACATGTTTGGTAACTGAATAGGTTTTGATGACTTTTTTAGTTTTTCTTGAAGAAATAAAATCAATTTGTTTGGTAATATTTTTCCATATGGTACACATAATTACAAAATTATATATTTATTTTTTTAAAAAAGTTCATATTTGATAAAACAATATCAATAATTTAAATTTACTGATTAGTCACAAATAAAATGAAGAAAAATAATAAAAATAAGTAGATTGACAAAACGAAAATCATAGAAGAATAAAAAAACAATTAATCTGACCCAACAAATTCACAATGCTACCTTGTAACAATTTTGTTCCCTCTACAATGTGTGAGTAATTGTGTATAAAAAAAGATATCCATAAAATGCAAGAAAATAGTTTCATTTTTGTAAAAGCAAATTATAGGAGAATAAGAAAACACTAAAGACAATTAATATATACTTAATAATTTAGGTTGTTTCCTTAAGAGAATTTTGAAAAATATATTTTGAGCATTATTTTTCATTTAATTCTATATAAAAGTAAAAAACATTATTATATCATAAAATGGAAAATAAATAAAAGTAAAAAGAAATAAATTGTCAGACACACAAGTTTTTTTATTTTAATTTTTTTTTATCAAAGGTGTTAAAATAAAAATGACTTAACTAGAAACCTTCCCTACACAAATTTGTAAAATAGTTGCTTAAATTTATAAAAAAAAAAAAAAAAATTAAAATGCATGATTCAAAAATAAACCCTAAACCTCATTTCCAAAAACTTCCAAATAATATATTGTGCTTAAAAAATAATAAACTAAAGTGCAATCTATAGTTTATTAATATATATATATATATATATATATATATATATATATATATATATATATATATATATATATATATATATATATATATATATATATAATTATTGAATAAAAAAGTTTCCAATAAAAAAATAATCATCCTAAAAACATATTGCACTTTAATGTTATTTGAATCTAAGACCTCTTATGTAATAGACATAATTAATAACCATTGGACCAGAGTATATGATTTATAAGAACAAATTATTGGAGAATAAAAAAAAAAACTTTAATATAATTAATATAAACTCAATAATTTACGTTAGTTTTTTTTAAGAGTATCAAATTTAGCAAAATCTAATAAGTGATATTGTCTATATTTGCAAATTCTCCAGTAAAAAAAACATTAAATGTTATGAGATTTGAACCCCAATTCTATGTATTAGACATAGTTAAAGGCCATTGGACCAGAATATATAATTTATTAGAAAAAGAACAATGTTTAACAAGTAGTAAAAACAGCTTTAAAAAAATAATAATGCACACCTAACTACTACCACTAAATCAAGAACGTATTTTCTTAAAACAAAAAATCTTTTTAGCTTTTTAAAATTGAAAAAACAAAAAGGTCAATTGATTACTAAACAAATTTATTTTCTAAAAATTAAAATTAAAAAATAAATTAGTTATCAAACCACCTATACTTTTTTAATTTTCAAATTTTGAGTTAATTTTTTAATATATTGATAGAATGTAGATAACAAATCAAAAATTTTAAAAAGAAAATAAATGTTTATAAGTTTAAATTAAAAGAAAAAAATCGAATGATTACCTTATTTTTCGTTGGTTGGGTCCAATAATAGAATCCACTGGCCAACATTTTTTAAAATGTAATAAACATCTTATCCAACTAAAAAAAGTGTCATGTTTAGATGGGTTTTAATACCTTGACTATTAAGTTATGTTATTAAGTTTAAATGATTAGGCCACTAATTCTTAACTAATATTTAGCACTACTTTTTTTAAACAAAAAAAATTAATAATTTTGACATTGTGAAGCTGTTGACCTGATTACCCAAACAATGGATTAAAATTAATGTTTGCATTTTTTTAATGTCATTTTCCGTAAAATACGCCATATTTCTATGATATCAATGTGGTTTTTTCTTTATGATTATGAGTTGTCCTCAACTTTCAATAAAAATCGCGTTTGAATCAAAAAAGTAAATAAATAAATAAAATAATTTATGGAAATATTTATGGACCCTCTCACGTACAATAATTGTGGATTTATCACACCTTAAAGTTATAATACAAATAATCTTTTAAAAAAAATTATGTATAAAAAAAAACATTTTAATATTCTAAAATGCATTTGTTACGCTTCTATCATTTGTCACCTTAAAATTAAAATTTTCAAAATTCTTTTAGAGCTAGGATGATATACTTTTCACACCCACTAATCATAATGCTTAGCTTAGCTTTTAAAATAATCATTTGACAATTATCAACTATTAAATAAAGTACAATCATGTTTTGTAAATTTCAATTTTAAATTAAAAAATATAGTTATAATGTTTATTAAATTGCTGCGATTTAATTATAGGAATCAAAAATAGATTTATTATTTCAATTACTTTCATACTAATATTTAATTTATAATTTATTATAATATAATTATTAAAATTTTATATGATTTAGTTTGTGACTAATTTTATTTAATCTAAATCATTTGATCAAAATTTAAGAAAAATAATTATTATAAAAAATTGAATAAATCAAAATATGATGAAAGAATAATAGAGGTGAAAAATGATTGATAAAATATCTTAGTATTTTCAACTGTCAAGTTACTCACAAACTCGAGACTAACTTAAGCGTTGGAGTGTGTAGTTTGATACCATACCGATGTTCAATTTTTTTTTTTATCTTGTAGGCATTTGGACTATTTTTTTTTTCTGTAATACAAATTTACGATTCATCTATTTTTTGACATTAACAAAAAAAAATTAACTCTTTTTCATATGTTAATTTAGATCTCAATTGATAACGTTATTTTTTGTTTTCTTATTTCGTATTTTTTATGTTAACTTTTCACTTTTTAAATTTAAATTTTCAGAGACAATAAACAAAAAAATAATAACACTATGAAACCGGCATATAGTTACCAATATGATTCACGTCATTGATGATTTCATGGAGTTGAGTCCAAGGTAAGCAAATTATTATAGAATGTAATTAAGGCATTTTTTCATAGTAGTAGTGAGTAAAAAAAAAAAGACGGGTGTGACATTTAAACATATTTTTGAGCTATATGGAGGAGGCATTGGCAAAGTTGTTGAGGCTTAGAGAACATGGCCATATGATCAGCTCCTTCAATCTTCATCACATTTTTAATTCCACTGTTTTCGATCATCCATTCTTGATATTGCTTCTTAAATATCTTGTCTTCACTGCAAATTACATACACTTTGGTCACCTTTCCAAAATTCTCTTCTGAAAATTTCTTTGCCTTTGATAGATTCTCTTGAAACACAGAACTTGGTCTAACCAATGTCTTTGCAAGCTCCAAATCCTATGTGTACAAATTAAACAACCCTTTTAATAAACTTAATTTTAAATATAATATTACCATTGGGATCAAATTAATTAAAAAGAAACAAGACCTCAATTGGAGATAAATGATAGAGATAGGAGGACAAAAATTTGGGGCCGAAGAGTATTGAAGTGAAAGGCTCGGTGGTGCTTCCATTGGAACAAAACTCCACGTCTAGCAAATCTTCTATATGGTTTTTTTCCGAGTGCTTGCATATTACAGAACAAATCATTAGCTAATGGGTCTATCTAATATGACTTTAAATATATTAAAAAAAATTAATGTTTTTTGTTTAATGAAGTTGAAAATGTGAAGATTTATTAGATATTTTTTAAACGTATAAATTAAAGAGACAAAAGTTTAAATTCAACCCATTTGATTGACGAAAGAAAAAAATATTTTTTTAAAAAGTCATTATTATTTACTCTTTTGATAAACATTGTTTAAAATACATTTGAAAGTGTTTCAAAATTATTTTGAGTAGTTCGTGAATACTTTAATTTTTATAAAATGACTTATTTTCAAAACTAAACACTTGAAAAGTGAAATCAAATGCACGCTTAATCGGGTGAAGCCAAAAGAAGGAAAAATGGATTTAGTTTTGATTATGAATAAATGTGAAAAAAATGGTTACCATGTCTAAAACATAGGACGGTGGGTGGAGGGTGTCGGGGACATAGGCAGTCAAGAACACGGCGGCCGCAATCTTATCCGGGTGGGTCTCCATGGCCAGGGCCAAGCTTAAGCCGCCCAGGCTGTGACCCACCATTATCACCTTTTCACCGCCACCTATAACGCCGTCCATCATCTCCAACAGTGGTTTTGAGTACTCTGAGAGCGTCCGAACTTCTTCCACTGGCCTCCGGTCGATTCCGGACGCCGCCAAATCGAGCACCGTCACGCGGTGGCCGGCGGCCTCAAGAAGTGGTTTTAGCTTGTACCAGCACCAAGCTCCGTGACACGCCCCATGCACCAATATGAAATGTTGCTTCTTTTCCTTCTCCGCCATGGCCGCTGGAGATGGATCTTGTTTTCCCTATATATACATATATATTATTTTGTGTTGGGAATAACAATGGAGAGAGGGTGTGGTTTATTTTAGTTTAATTTTGAGTATAAAAATACTTAGGATGTAACTATTTTCTGCATCTCACTAAATTGTTCTATCATAATATAACATGTGACAAACTATTTTTATTTATTTTTTAAAATATTGTAATTATAAAAAAAAAACTTGTGATTGAATACTTGAATAACCTGCAAAAGATAGATAAGAAAACTAATTTGATGTACATTTCAGACGGTACTTATCTTTGTGTCATCTACTCAAATGTGTAATTACAAACTTTTTTTAGAAAATATATTTTTTAAATATTATTTTTCTGTGATTAAAAGAAATGTATTAGTCTAAAGGAAGAAAACGTATGGAGAGATGAGCATAAACTAGACTACACCAAAATATTAATCTTATTTTAAAAGCGGTGTGCTAGGGAGTGGTGGAGTGGGAGAGTGGATGGATCTTTGCTGCCCCCTCATTGTTTATTCATTAAAATTCTATTGGTTGCATCATATAATTATATATTTAATTTCCACCCTAATATCATATTATCTACTTCATTTTTATAATCATAGTGAGTAGATCAACAAGTTTAATTTCTCATAATGTAGTTTATTTGAGTTGGGTATACTCATGTTGATATTATCTACTTCGATATAAAATGTTGTGCCATTTTTGGTCTTTAAAGTTTGTTGTTGGTGTCTATTTAGTCTCTGAAGTTTCAAAAGACATACTTTTAGTCCCTAAGATTTCATTCTTTTTTTTTTCTCCCTCTTCTCTATTTCTATTCTCTTCTTTCACCTTTTCATCTCTTAGCAAAACAAACACATCGTTGCCACTATCAAGAAGTTTGAGTTCGTCCGTTAGAGAAGAAGGTAATGTCTCATGACCCACTATGTAGAAATTCAAAAGCTTTTAGAAAAGAGAATATAATAGTAGTAGTGTTACACACCTCATTGATCCATCCACACCATGATGCTTCATGGATTCTCTTTGGATGGTGCTTTGATAGATAATTTTCTTGACCCATATATTTTCCACCCTCACCCATCACATTCATTATGCCATTGCTATTCAGCCTTCAGAAAAAGGGCTCACGAGAAATCGGTCAACTCACTAAAAAATGACACGCCAACTAAGTTTGGTCAATCAATTTCTACCACATCATCTTTTATAACGTTCACAGCTAACAAATTAAATAAGTTCAATGTTATATGCATATTTTCATTTGGAGTGCGTGTCATGTCAATTGTCAAAGTTGCATACACAAGGTGCGTTGTTAGGCACACTCACAAAGTTTGTAAATGCACACCACACTAACCACCTTTAGCTTTTGAATAATTTCTTTGTTTTTTAATCATTCTTCAAACTTTTTTTTTTTTCTTTTCGGAAAGGGGAAAAAAAACTTTTAAAGTAGCCAATCTTTACTTTTAAGTGTCGATTAAAAATTAAAAGATAAAATAGAAAACAAAGAAACTAGAAAAAAAAATCTATTTCTAAGTTGTATTATTTTAAACTCTAAACTTTGAACTTGATTAAATCGAATACCATAAACTTAAATTAATTTTTACCTTAATTAACAACTAATTTTAGGAAATTGTTCTTAGAATTTTCATTAGTTCATTAATTTCAATAAAATAAAGTTTAACAAAAATAAATTTGGGCCAATGCACATGAATTAGGAATAACTTGCCAAAATTCATAAGTTAAAAAAAAAAATAGCTCTAGTAATGTTATTCGTTTCTAACTTTTTTCATTTCACATCATATATAAATTTTATAATTTACTGAATGTATATAAAAAATTTATAATTTTATCACAATCTATCGCTAATAGACAGTGAATTTTTTCTATATTTATAAATAGTTTAATATTTTATTTATTTACAGTAACTTTTCTTAAATATTGTCATACTTATAAGAAAAAAATAATTTAATAAAATTGAAAATTTAAGATTAAAATTAATACTACTTAACAAGTTTACGGTCAAAGTTTATTTACTTTTGGAAATTATCAACAAAATGTTTTTTTTTTTTTTTTTTTTGTGGAATTCCTTTTTCATAGTGGATTGGGTGGCATTGGCAATGACCACCATTATTGTGCTTTAGTTTAGATCCCTATCTTAGCTTGATGATACGAATTTTGTCTTCACTTCAACTACTATTATTGCTGCAATTGAGGGGGGACGTGTAACTTTATTTATCGCCCATTTTTAAAAAAATTCTATTACTAGTTACTCTCTTTATTTATATTATAAATTTATTTTATAAACATTATTCGACTCTACATTAATATCAATAAATTCTACTCTATGTTTAAAAGCATATTGATGTAGCAAACAATAAATGAACTAGAAAATGTCCCAGTATCTCTCTATTTTTTTCCCAAAAGAGTTCAATGTTAAAGCATGGGAAGACAAAAAACCCTCAAATAATGAACTTTCTCATATATGTCTATTTCTATTTAATAAAAAGAGAACGAGTGACATTGGCATACTTATTATTAAATATAATATCAATATAGATCAAATCAAAACTTTATAAATATTTGCAAGCAATTGAGATTTATTCAAATGACGAGGTATTAGTTGAAAGCAATTAGTTTGTCAAAGACTACTAAAGACTTGATGGTCATTTTTACATTGATTAGTTGAATTAAAAGTGTGAGCAACTTCAATCAAATGTTGGAAAAGTTGTGTGGGTTTTGAGAGCATCACCATATGCCCTCCTCCATACACATATTTCACAGCTTTTGGTGGGAATTCTTCCATCATCATCCTCTGGAATTTCTCCTCCATAACTTCATCTCCTTCACACACCACGAAAACCCGATCGACCGACCCGAATTTCGCTTCGGTTAGGATGGATTCCTTACACAAATCCTCAAAAAACATCTTGAATGGTCTCACCAACAATTTCCCCAACTCCAAATCCTAAGTAAATCATTAAACAAGAATCAAACAATAACCTTAAAAATTGTAGGAGATAAAGATGGTATAATGCCAAAGATATAATAAATCCAAAAAAAAAAAAAACCCTTAAAAAGAAAAAAGATAGGGTAACCTAACTCATCATGGTTTAATCATTATTATTTTTTGAAAATTTAAACATAAAAAAAGGTTGATTTTTTTTTACACCCCAAAAGGTAATTAATTGAGTGAAAACTCACCTGCTCGGAACAATTCTTGTATAACTTTTGTCTCAAAAAGTTATGGCCATAAACAACAGAAGTTGGCATTTCTGGATCATCGCCAAATTTAAATTCACAATCCAGCAAAGTCTCTACCGAAAGGCTCTTAAATAACTGTGTTTGAATCAGAATAGCCATAAATTAAATAAAAATTTCCAAAAAAAAAAAAAAAGGAAATTAATGTTGCATTTTACTTTTTGTAATACAGCTGCTGGAGGATAAAGGAAGTGAGGCATATAAGCAGTGATAAAAACAGCAACAAGAATCCGATGTGGGAATTTTTCCATAGCCAAAGAGATTATAAGGCCGCCGAAGCTATGGCCAACAAGGACCACTTTTTGTTGTTGAGGGAGAGCTTCAATGAAGTCCATCAACGGCTGAACATGGTGATGGATAGATGCCACGTCATCCAACTTTGTGGGGTCAGTGCCGGCGCTGGTGAGGTCGATGGCGGTGGCGTGGTGGCCAGCTGAGCGGAGAAGGGTGAGGAGCTTGAACCAGCACCAGCCACCATGGCCAGCCCCATGAACCAAAACAAAGTGAGGATTATTCATTATTGCTTTCTCCATCTCTATAGTCTATATGCTATGGTTGTCTTTATTTATTTAAAGCCAGCTGGGGGTGTTTATATTGAATAGACAAATTTTCTTTACTTATTTATGGCCGGCTTTAAATATTACTTTTTTTTTGTGTTCTTATTAGGAAATTTTTTGGTGCGGCAGTGTGTAAATACTAATGTGGTTGGTAGTTGTTTTTGTAATATTATGATGGGAAAATAATATTCAATATGAACCCCCAATGATGTTCTTGTCGACTAAGTGATAGGATGATGCAAGTTTCGGATCTATATATATTTACTTCATAATAATTAATGGGTACAAGTGTGACCCTTACTTTATGTCATTTTTCTCTCTCATACATCTCTTTTTTTTTTAAGGGAAAATTGCAAAAAAAAAAAAAAAAAAAAAAAATACTGTGAAAAACATATAACTGTTTTGATTAAACTTCTAAATTGTTATACGTGAATCAATTTAGAGTCTTTATTAAAATTACATTTGAATATTGTCCTTGCATTCAATTCTTATATGTGTATACATTTCTTCAAATGTCAGATTAATAAAATAAACAATAAGAATTGGTACATAGACAATTTTCAAATGAAAATCTTAATTGAGAGTTTAAATTTGTTTCGCTTATGAAACTTTAGGGGCTTAATCGATAAACTTGAGGGTTGCCCAAAGCAGGCACAAAGTCCATGGATGGGTTCAAGTCCAAAGGCTACCGAGAAAGGGCATAAGAAAACGTGTGTCCCAAAAGGAAAATGTTAGTGCTTCAAGGTTTGGGCCGATTAGCCGAGCTAGAGAATATATACCAATCAAGAAATAATCAAGTTGAGTTTGAACTGACATCTTGCAATCTCGAGTGTCAAAAACGTCTTTAAATTTCTAGAGGGAAAACCAAGATGATTCTTTTTTTCTTTTTCTTTTTTTATGGAAAGTGTGGAGATTAAAATAAGACTAAACTCAAATATATGGACTAAAAATCACATTTTGACTCAACATACCAACTAATAAGAATTTAAGAGTAAACGTGAAGATTAAAGTACACGATACTATTTTTTTGTTCCACACGCATATAAGATAAGGAGGAATACTAACTAGTCTTTTCACGAATAAGTCAGAGTACCTATTTGTCATACATAAGTTGTTTGTTTATACTAAATATGTTAAGCATCAAGTATTTATAATTTGTTTTCTTTTGTGTATATTATAATTATTATTTACAGTCTTAAAAGTATTCAACAAAGATACTTTATAAAGAAGAAAATGAAAGGGTAGTCGGAGATTAGTTCATATTACTGGAAAATAAACGTGGATATGGGCAGAAAAACGAGAGGTACTCTATAAGAAAGAAAATAAAGCGTTCACGAAAGTTAAAATGGACTTTTATTAAATTAGAAAATGATTGAAAGAGGCTGTTTATTTGTTTTTAGTTTGGTGATTCACAATCACAAATCTCATCTCATGGTTGCGTTTTTCTCTTCATTTCCGTCCATTCTAAATTTGGGAGTTCCCTTGATGGTAATATTTGAGTGCATTCCAAGATGCACCTATTTTTATGCATCCTTTTTCATAATCTACATAAAAAAGGAATTAAAATATACAAAAAAAAATTATCACATGACAAATTATGATAAGTGCTGCTCGAGATGCATCTAAGTATTTTTATTTCTCAATATCGTTCTTAACTTAGGATTAGAAAAACAAATGAGTTAATATCATGAACCGGAAGTCTAAAGGCAATCTAGGACTGTTGGGAAACTCACATCCGAAGGTTCAATATTATGAACAAAAGAAGGGATGAGAAATGATTTGAGGGATTGATCGTAGTAAAAGCAATACCAAGTTAAGGACTCTTTTTACTTTTTAGAAGCAAATCGATTTAAATCTTCTATCATAAGCCTAAAGATTCCTTTTTCCTTTTCATTCTCTTTATCTTCTAATTTTAAATTATTGTGGGCCAGTACATTGTCGGTGAGCTGGTACTCCTTGAACCGTCTTTCAATATTCAAAAGAGGGGGGCAATGTTACCTCAGGGAGCGGGCAGTTTATCTTCAAATAAATTTACACGTAATTTAAAAATTAAATTATAAAATTTTTATTTCACGGTTAAATCACAATCTAATATTAAAAAAAGAAAAATCACAATCTGATGGATTTTAATTTTTTTTCTTTGATATTCGTGAATATATGAGTCAGCTTATGTATACTTCGACTAATCTCACAAGACAACCAACTTGACTCTACAACATCTAGGTGTTAAAGAAACTAGTAGAATATTAAATTCTAGATAGATAACCACCATAGATTAAACTCGTGATCTCTTAATCATTTATTAAGACCCAATCTACGATGGTTCTAATAGATTTTAAACTTAAAAATGTTTCTAATGAATATCTAAATTTTTAATTTTATATTAAAATTAAATCTTAATAATTCCAATAGAGCTCTAACATATTAAACATTACCTAGTTTTGTGAAATTTGAAAATGCTGATTAAGTCCGTTATTTTGAAATTAATGAATTTTATACCTAAACTTGCCGTGGTTATGAGTTTCTCATACACGAGGCTTTTTATTAAATTGTTGCAAAATTTCGATCATTTATGAGTTATGACGTCGTCTCCAAATGGATTTTTTTTAAAAAAAAATAGAAATCAAGTACTCTTAAAAAGAAAGAACAAATTACTACAGTAGGGCCAACATCAAAAAACCATCTCTCTTAGTTGCATTTAATACCAAATAATGGAGCCAGATAACCAACAAAGTCAAATATTTGTTTTAAGTACAATAGGGTGGGGAATTTAAACCACAAATAAAAAAGGTCTAATACCCCAAAATTTCCATCCCCTTAATCAAGTCCATTAGATTAGCTTAATGTTTATGCCACCAAAACTCCTAAGCCTACTCAAAATCAATGTTTTGCGGTGGAATAGATTCAAGCGTCCAGGCCATTAGATCCTATGTAACACATTAAATGGGCCAAATTATTAATAAAATCTTGGGCAAATATCAATTTATAACCTTGAATTTTGGAAGTTGTATCAATTTAAACCCTAAACTAATAATTATATCAATTTAAACCATGAACTTTTAGAGTTGTATTAATTTAAACCCTAAACTAATAATTGTATCAACTAAAACCTTGAACTTTCATTAGTATACTATTTTAAAATTTAAGCTTTCATAAGTATATCAATTTAAATCATGAAATTACATAAAGTGTATCAAAATAAAACAATTGAGGGTTTAAATTAATACACTTATAAAAGTTCTCAGTGATACAATTATTAGTTTGGAGTTTAAATTGACACACTTAAGAAATTTCAAAATTACAATTATTAGTTTAAAATTTAAATTGATACAACTCCCAAAGTTTAGGGGTATAAATTGATATGTACCCTAAAATCTATTAAACACACTATTAAAAGTTTAAAATACATAAACTAGATAGGCACAACCTTATAAAACTCGAGAGGATCTACACACACCAATGATGGTTCCCACTCACTACAAACCCTGCTCGCTCCATAATCTTAAGGTTAGTAACTAACCATATGAATGTCAAATATGTATATACATTGATTAGTGTCAATATTCACAATGGGAATATGTAAAAAGAAAGAGAAAAAGAAGAAGATAGAGTATTAACATGGATAGAGGATGTGCATGCATGAAGGGTTGCTGCCCTAGTAGGAAAATCAGATATTTTCCTTGACTCCGCTAATATTTGATCATTTTTTCTAATATGACTCTAAATATGCCATAGAGTTCATATAAAAAGAAATGGAACCTTTTATAAAGACAAGATGTGGTAGATTCTTGGTGTAGCTCCCAGAACTCTGATAATCAGCTGAGCATAGTGGGGTGTCCAGTCTGCAACATCCTCTTGATCATGTCCATTCCAAATGCAGAATCTGATGAACTGAGCATCGCCAACATACCATTAAATATGCACTCTATAATCCATGAGCTTTAGAGTTTTCTTAACACAAAATATAATTAATGACAAAGAAGTGAGATGCAAAGACAAAAAGCAAGACATGAAGGAGATTTGCTGCAAAGTACTGGAATTTCAGTTGGAAAGTTAAAAAATTTAGACATCTAAAGCATTCACGTGCTTGACAACTAAAAGTTTGTGAAATCTAATAATAAGCCCGTCAATGAAATGATATCACCAAAGAGGAAGAAACCATCACCACTCAGTCAAATACTTTTTTATTGATTTTTCAACCCATACAAACTAATTGACTTAGGTTCATAAAAAATAAAGCCTCGTGTTAGTAGAACAAAATTCAGAGCATACATATTCTTTTTTCATTTTTACCTCATAACTATCATGACATTTCCATGGAATAAACGTGAAAGCACCCAGTGTGTTCCAAGATCAAGTAACAATCTTTTACGAGATAAAGATCTAACAAGGTTCACCAAACTCAAGCAATAGAATAGGGGAATACATGGAGAGTGGAAAAGCATATGATAAAGATTACAGATGCTGAGGGCAAATCATGAAAAAAAGCCATGTCATTAATTTCATTGGTTCAACTCACCTAGGAATTGTTATTTCATAGGGGAAAATAACAACACCACAATCGGGACTTGGTATAGCAGGAACATGATCCTTCTTTTCATTCACGAACTTTATTACTTGAAACAACACCTCACGAAGAGAAGCTTCCAGTGTTGTCCTGCGAATGCTTCTCTCATCCATTCCACTCTCTGCACAGAAGGGGCAGGTCGTTACAAACAATTTGTCCCTGAGAGACCGGAACTACTAAGTAATAATGATAAAAGCAACAATTAAAAGTACCTCCAGGATCAACTAGAATTTTCTGTTGGTGAGTCTTGCCAGAATGTATTTTAATGTGTTGAGCCACATGCAAATTGATATACCATTGTTCCCAATAAAAGCGTTCAATTTTGTTAGTGAACCAAGAGGCCTGTTTATTTTTCTCTTGATAAAAGGACAAACATATCTGTAACAATAATGGGAAATTAATTATTAAAGATAGAAATAACCAGCACAATGTTCAAAAACGCTTACACGAAAGATACAGCAATTTAAAACCTGGCTTTTTTTGTTCGGGTGTTTCTCTACCCAATTAATGAACTGCTCAATCTTCTCATCTATCTTTTTCTCAACTTCAACGTCCCCACATTGCACCTATACAGCAATAAATAGAATTGTAGAAGTCCCAAAAAAAATTTAATAATAATAATAAAAGAATAAAGCTGACACTCCAAATGTGATATGACTGGAAGAACCTGAGATTGAATTACATTTAAATACATCAAGTTAAGCCTCAGTGAAAGAATAAAAAGTCAAATAAAATAAAAGAATCAATAGATATGGGATACAAGATCACAGCTTTAAGAATAAAGGCATACAAGGGGTGGAGGAAGAGCAAGGAGGAAAACAAAATAGAACATTGGCAATTTATTACAGACACAAACAAGCCCAATATTTTGTCAAGGTTTATATTATGTAATCTCAGTGTCCATCACAGCGCTGAAAGAAAGTTACATAGAAGTTAATAATGTGAAAAATAAAAGGGATTTTCAAATAGTTTTTGCTAGCACAAGTACAATAGAAAGGTTAGCTATTTCTCAACTTTCCAAATCTCAAGTCTTATCTTATGTGGGAAAGGGAGAAACAGACAGATCATCTGTGTTTGATTTCCCCTTTATAAAAGAAACAGGAGAACTTTTGGCTTGATGATATTGGAATTATTCTATGGGAGATTAGTTAGCAAGAAGAACCTTCCACGAGATGGATGGATGAAAGAAATGTTCGAGATGTAATAATTATTTTTTGTATCTTCCTCTTGGAGTTCTCTCCATAGTGAAAGTCTCCTCTCTTTTCTTGTTCTTTTTTTCTTTTTCAATTTGTACCAGCAGGAGAATGTTATGTTTCATGGTATTCGACTTCATGTTTTGAACAACTAAAAAACTAATTTTCTTCTAGGCCATTACAATTTCAGGAGAGACCATAATGAATTGAATAGAAACATTCTTTGACCTACATAAGTGAGTGGCTGGACTCTTCTATACCTAATCGTAAGTAATCCCACTCATGGTGGGGGGCTGCATTTGGAAGAGCAGGCAAATAAATAGTTATGGCAGACCTGATAACTTCTAATTATTCCTTCTCCACCTACGCTATTGGTATAATTTCACATAGAAGATTTTAGCAGTTCAGCCCTTTGCTCTGGCATCTTGTGTAATCCCTTAAGCTTTATAAACCATCATGGATTGGCCTAGTGGTAGTGGGAACATCCAAAAAAAGCCAAAGGGCTAAGGAGTTGTGTGTTCAATCCATGGTGGCCACCTACCTAGGATTTAATATCCTACGGGTAAGTTGGCAGCCCGCCTATTGTAGGGTCGGGTGGGTTGTCCCGTGAGATTAGTCGAGGTGCGCGTAAGCTGGTCCAGACACTCACAGATATAAAAAATAAAAAATAAAAAAAAAAAAAACTTTATTGTTGCAAATCCTTCATTATTTTATTAGATTATCTTAACAATCGTCAATACGCATATGCATCCATCCAGGTAGAAAAAGGAATTCTGTTTTAACTTATTAAATTAATAAGCCAAAATCTTCATAAGATTAAAGCAGCGATGGGAGAAAAAAGGGAAGAAAAAGGAATTCTGTTTTGGCCTGTTCAATTAATAAGCCAAAATCTTAGTACGATTTAAGCAGCAAGATGTGGGATTGTACGAGACTATATAAAGAACAAGATGTGGGCACAATTTTCATATTTTACTACCCAATAAAAACTGGATACTGACACTGCTTCCAACCAGAAGAACTAACCAACTAATAAGTTGAGACTTACATAAGTAATATCAAAAAGCTCCAAATCAATGTCTCTGGGCCGAACAAGACCTAAAGCTCGATGAAATACGATTGTGTGCAGTATGCCTGAAGTAGTGTTGAACAAACATTATCATATTATAAACAAACACAACATAATCATAGGCATGCTAAACATCCACAGAGTATATCAGACATAATAACCTGCCGATCCTGGATTTTTGTAAAAAAAATTAATTATATATATATAATAATAATAAAAATAAAAAACTATTTTCAACTTGGACTAGAACGAATGGAGAAAAATAGGTTCTTCCTAAAAACTCTCGAGGCAACCAATTTCCTAACCCATATAGGTTCGGTTGTGTAGAGGTATAAATATAATTTCCTAGCCTGCCCGAAGGCAATCACATTGCATTGCAATAATGCAATCTGTGTTAAACATTTTCATCAATAATAGAATTAGAGCTTTTTATCCCACTCTGCTACTGTTTTTCTATACAATTCTTCTGCACACTGACATGACACCAGAGCTACTACACAACTGCTCTTGGTGAAATTCTGAGTGGAGACGTATAGCCTAATAACAGTATAAAACAAATAGATAAAACTTGACAATCATTGGGCACCGTAGGAAAAATAACGAGAACTCAGTTCCTCAGCTGTATAATCAAGCTCTCTAACTTCAAAATTCACTTCAGCCAAATTTTTACAATAAATCTCCCATGAAGTTTGATAATATGATGTTTTGATATGAAGCCTATAGGCAATACCAACACAACAACAAAAGGTCATGTGTAACCGAAGCAAGTTCTTGGAGAAGAGAACCCAGTTCATCCACCATACCTTTTAGCGGAAGATTAAGTATAAAGAAATATTCACCAAGATTATGAGGATAGGGAGCAGTAAGATCAGCCGTCAGTATCTTAACTGGTATCATGCCTGGATCAATAGACAGTACTTACACAAATAGTAGGTTGTGATTTTGACAAAGTGGATTCAGTTTGGAGCATCCTAGAACTCTTTTTTTTCCCCTCTGATGAAAGGTAGAATATCATGAACTATCCAAGGAACAAAGAAAAAGGTACGCCCTACCAGAACTGAGTATATGCTAAATAGTACATGGTACTAGTAATGGTTGATCAATTGGCTTCAAATTTTGATTCAATATTTCACGTCCAAATCAGAGTGTAAGGATGTGACCTAAAACTAAAACTGAACAAATGGTCTTGACTTCAAAGGTCTTACAATAAACTACAACAGAATTGCCGTTTGTTCTTACAATGAAGATTAGGCTAAAACAAAGAAGAAGAAGATGATGATGATGATGGATCTAGCAGTCAGAGACTCAGAGCGAAGGCTCTGATGGCAGAGGGAATGAAAAGCCTGCTAGGAAGTCTTGGCTAATGGTAACAAGCCACAGAGTCAATTATGCAGAAAACTATCCTCTCATTAATATCCACTGGTTGATTCACACTCTCTAGTCTCTTAAGTAAATATAACAATCCTGTCATTAGTATCCACTGAAGCAACTTGTTTACAGTTTCTTTGTTTTAAAGGTATTCTTTTTGTTTCCTATTTAAAATATCCATTAAAATATATTGAACCAACAAACAAGGAGGAAGTCTTTCTTGGAATTCTTCCTCTATTTACAACAATTTTCTAGTTTTTGAAACAATACCTTTCATTGATCAAATGAGAAAGGTACAAACTTTCTAGCAGGCCATGACCTCCACAAAAAAGATACATTGAACACCACCACCTCCACAATGAGCAAAACTCAATTAACAACTAAATTGGAAAAAAGGGAAACCAACTACCAAAGGAAACCCAAACTTTATTAATCTAACACAGACTTCAAGATGAAACGAGACCCAGACTGAACCAAGATACTATAAACAGCTCCAACCCAACTCTTGAAAGAAGCTAGATCCTCCTAACTCACATTTCTTTCCATCCTTTTTCCTCACACCTTCCATCTTGCTGCCTGAGCTCTTTCTTTTTTCCCCTTTAGAGCTGTTTTTTTTCACTTTCCTTTTGCCTTGAATTGGAACCATACTGATTCCAGCCTTCTTTGCGAACTCTGGACCATCTTCCCCTAAAGCTCTTAACACTCTTCATATAAGCTTTGACATCCTCTTTTGCCAAAGTTGAAGACCGAAAACAAACTCTGTTTTCTGGCAGAAGTACTCTTTTTCCCAAACTATAAGAATTGGATGAGGCAGCCAAGCCGACCCCCCCCCCCCCCAAAAAAAAAAAAAAAAAGAAAGAAAAAGAAAGAAAAAAGAAAAATCCAAACTAAAAGTCTCATCCACAGCCTCTTTCCTTTCAACTTAACAAATTGCTAGTAACAACTTTGCCTAGCCATTTTAACAGACTCCAACCATCACCTCCATGGCTCTTAACCCTAACAGCCACCTTCTTCTACAGCTTACATGACGCCAATCAAGTTCCTGGAACAGGCTCATATGACTGCTTCTCTGCCATGAAGTCGTTGAGTTGGGGGGATGTAGGGTAAATTTTAAGAATTTATTTGTTTCTTTGGTTCGTTAGACCTTAACTGCTTGTCAGTTTTTGCTGAGTGTACTTTAGTAGTTTAAGCAGAAAAATGATCAACTAAAACCTAAACGTTTTCTCCTCACAATCATCTGAGCGTATTTAAACTTTTCCTCAGTTGACTGAGAAATTGAAGCATACTTTCTCACATGATAGTATAAAAATACTTCTGTATCTCCCAAAACTATGGAACTCATTGGAAAGACTAGCCCGAACTAAAGCAGATCACACAGAAAACAGATTATAGTCATGCTCAACGATTAGTTTTCTGCCAGCAACTACTTCATAATAAAATATCATACAGAATTTCCAACTACGATGTTCATAACATTTATAATTTTTGTTCAGCCAATTCTAAATAAGAAAAAAAGGAACAACAAGCACAAAGGCATAGGCTTACAGCGCAGAACTTCGCGTATCTCGAACTGCTCAACTTCCTACATAGAATAAGCCACAATTGAAATCGATTAACACGACGGCGATAGTCAAAATGGCACGCTTAGAAGACACACACGAAATTCGCGAGGAGAAAAGAACAGAATACCAGTTCTTTGAGTTGGCAGACTTCGCAATTCATGGCACTTGGATATGGTGAGGTTCTGGTCGCAATTAAATCGCGGAATGAAAACCCTAGCTTTCTGAATTAAATAATGTCATCGTTTCTGGGCAGAATTCAAACCGAAGGTTTACTAACCAGACTGTTTTTCTAATATTCATTTATTTTTCTCAATTATTTCTCTTTTACATTTCTCTATATTATTTAATACAAGAAGAAAAAAAGTCCAATTTTTGGTTATAAATAATGAGTTCAATTACAGTTTTTTGAAGGAAAAGAATACAATAAGATTGGGATTCATCTGTTGAGTTATACACGTTTTGGCTTTAATGACAAATTTGGTACTTTTTAAATTTCTGTCAAATACTTCCAATAAGTCTGATTTGATAACTATTTAAACTTTAGGTTTTTTAAAAATTATGGTTTATTTTCCACAATTTCTTAATAACGGTTTTCATATTTCATAAGTAAACAATTGTATTTGTAACCAAATTCAAATAACAAAAATAAGTTTTTTTAAAACAAAAAAAAAAAAACAAAATTTGGTTTGGACTTTAAAAATGATCCTAAAATATAGTCAACAAAATAAATGAATCAATAAGTGCAATTAGTGTTTATAATCTTAATTTTATAGACTAAATAGTTATCAAATAGGCTTTAATAGGTTTATAAATTTGAAAAGTGCCCAATAAGTTTCTATAATAATTTTATTGTTATTATTTTTTTTAATTTTGAAAATTATGTTTTTTCTATTTTTATAATAATTTTCATCAACATTAAAAGAATTTAAATTCTTATTCAATTTTCAAAAATAAAAATAAGTTTAAGAAAATATATAACCAAACAAAAAAAATAGGTAGATTTTATTTTCTTTAGAAAACTATAGATTAATTTATGAATTTGGTTCTTATGGTTTGGAAAAAGTTAGAATTTAGTTCTTATGGTTTTAAAGTTATAATTTGGTCCCTATAGTTTTGAGAAAATTAGAAGTTAGTCTCTATAGTTTGGAAAAAAGTTAGAATTTAGTCTCTACTTTAAAGATCATTTATGAGAGTTTTATCAAATACATGGACTAAATTCTAATTTTAAACCATATAGACTAAACTTTAACTTTTTCCAAACTATAGGAATTAAATTTGCAGTTTAACCAAAATTTAGTGGAACTATGTTTTTGTATAAGCTCAATGATCAAAAGCCATATAATAATAATAATAATAATAATAAGACATTCGTTTTCTTCTCTAAAAATTTACACTCTTCCTCAAATATTTATCACTTTTTTTGTCTTAAGTTTTTTCTTAACGAAATGTAGTGTTCAAAACTTTTTCTTTTTAAAATTTCTCAATATAAACCTTAAAAAGAAAAAAGTATATATTACTTGAATTTTCACCTCTTTTCTGTTTTAAACTTTTAAAAGATAACAATATAATATCTTCATTAATAAAATCATCCATTTGTGATTTACGATTTAGTAATTAAAAATTAAAATTAATTGACGAATAAACCAGCGACTTATTAAATACTAATAGTAATCGATCTACTCAAACTACCATTGGTTATTTTCATTTAAAAGAAGAAGAAGCCAACAACTGGTAATTTTGTACATTTTCTTTTTAATTAAAAAAATTTATCAAATTAATAACCGTGTAAAAAATGCAAAATAATGAAATGCCCCTTGGAGCCATACAAAATGGATGGGCTATTCAAGCCCAATGGACCTTTGAAGAGGTCTGCTACACGGTGCGTTGTAGTCAATTGGAATAAAAATTAAAATAAGTGAGTTTTATCTACGCTAATAGTCTATTTAAATAGACCCAATTACACTAATAATCTAAAATTACTATTTTTTTTTTATGAATAGTCTAATATGGTAGGATATTTCATAAAAGTCTAACCTAAATGTCAAAATAGTCATCCTAATAAATAGGGACAATCGAGTTACCGGTAGTGAAGTAATATAAATTTATAAAAATATGACGAAATAAAACCAATATATGATGAACAACCAAAATCAGATACAATATAAATTTTTTAACTGCATGAAGGATTACTGGTTGAATATATTAGACAATATATCATATATATGTATATATATGAAATATATAATTTACACAAATAGAAACATTTGAAATACCTGTAATAAAATAACGTGAGTTTATAAAAACATGGCAAATAAAACACAATATATAATAAAATAGCCAAAATTAGCAACAATATACATTCTAATATATTTAATTATACGTTTCTTAAATACATGAATGGTTCTGTTGGTTGAATATATTAGACAATATATTGTATTCTATCATATATGAAATATAAGTTATACAATTAGTGACATTCGAATTACATATATTTAAATAATGTAAAATTATATATATATATATATATATATATATATATATATATATATATATATATATATATATATATATATATATATATATAGTAATTGAAGCAATAAAAAAACTAAAGAAAACGTGGAGATGAAAAAATCAGTACACACCGCTGGACGCAAAAAACCCAAAAAGAAATGAAATTTTGAAAACTATAGATGGAAGCCTTAATCGGAACTACCATAACATATCCCAAAATATAAGAGATATATACCATATTAGTTCATGAATAAAATAAGACTCATTAAATGAAAAACCCAATATTAATTATCATATATGTTGTAATTAATGATTATTAAAAAAATCTCTAAATGATTAACATTAAATCCAGTCTACTTTTTTTATTATTATTTAATTATACAAAAATACAAAAATTTTAATTTTAATAAGAGAATGTATAATAAGGTTAAACGCATATAATTCAAATTTAAGACATGTGTGAAATATTATTGGTCAAATCTCTAAATCTTTCTAAAATTAAATAAATAAATAAATAATGTGGGTCAACTTTCAATTTGATTACTTGTACCTCAAATTTTGATGTGTGCAACAAATTTAAGTGTTCTAGTTTTTACTTTTTAACAGACTTCTATTTGAAAAATTCATGAAAACTTTTTTATATGCATTTAATCTACTAAAAAACATACATTTGGTATAAACTTGATGAAAGTTTAGTGAACAATGAACGATGAATTTAAGTTTTTTTTTTTTTTCTTGAAATTTATGGGATTTGAATTGTCTAATGGTTGATCATATACATTAATGTAATTCTATTTTCTACTTTGTATAGTTTTTATTGATAACCATGAGTTTTCAAAATATTTTAGGATTGTTTTAAAATATAAAAAAATGAGTCAAAGTATCTATAAATATAAAAAAGTTTCATTGTCTATTAGCGATAAACCGCAATAGACTTCTATCGCTTGAGCATTGGTTGCTAAGGATGGTAGAGTATTGGTTGTCGGGTGGTTGTGGAGCATTGGTTGTCGGGGTTGAGATGACTGTATTTTTATCCTTAACATGTGTCATTGTGCACATACACCGTTTTCATC
Source organism: Lagenaria siceraria (assembly GCA_002890555.2). Lineage (NCBI taxonomy): Eukaryota > Viridiplantae > Streptophyta > Magnoliopsida > Cucurbitales > Cucurbitaceae > Lagenaria > Lagenaria siceraria. Next base: position 7,794,852 of record CM016485.1, on the reverse strand, counting down.
TTAAGTGTACTCCACTTAGCGCCACGATATGTTACTCACCTAGAAATTGTGGCATTTGCCTAATGAACACCGTTGGCATAGGTATGTCACTATTCTCACCTCATTCCAAGTTTGGTGTTACAATGACAATGACATCTCGACACCCTTATCGTGGGCGAGCCTTTTGACAATCTTGATTAACCTCCAAACAAATCTAACAATCTTTGGTAACTATTCAATAATAACCATCATGAGTTGCTCTAGTGGTAAATAGTGAGACATGACCGATAAAAGGCTAAGATCAGGTCATAGGTTCAATCCATGGTGACCACACCTACCTAGAATTTAATATACTGCGAGTTTTCTTGACACCCAAATGTCATAGAGCCAGGCAGGTTATTGTGTGAGATTAGCCAACGTGCGCATAAGTTGACTCGAATACTCACGAATATAAAAAAAATAACTATTCAATAATAAAATCATACCTCAACTTAGCACCACTCAGTCATGAAAGCATTTGTGCATATAGGCACACAAATGAAGCTAATGAATTATTACAACCCACACCATTATCTAGAAGACAGATCATAAAAAAATTATTCAATAAAACCACCACAATTTGCAACCACTTAATAAACGGTTGTGAATTGAAGTTAAATATATATATATATATATATATATATATATATATATATGCATTTCTCCTAATTATAACCACTCCATACGAATTTTCATATATATATATATATATACATTAATACATTATAGCCATAGCTAGCCATAGGGAATATTTTATTAACTGTATGTCCTCCATCTCTATGCTTTTCTTTTTCAAAGTATGGTCACTCTGAAAGTTGGCGTGTGAGACGCCTTCTGTAGGTGATGGACTTTGAGGGTGTTTTCCTTATGGGGGCCACTCATTGTACTTTTTGAATCATGCCCTATATCTCTCACATTTTTACAAAGTAATTTCTAAAATTAATAATTACAAAAAATATAAATAACGGTAAGATAAAAGTACGGTAAATTACTTGGATTTGTAACATCTATTCTTTACTATAATGTATAAGAATATCCCAGATAAACCCTCTTCTTCTCATTATAATATAAAATATTGTTTACATCACAAGGTACAGGGAAAAAGAAAAAGAAAAGGTTCACAACACTAAAATTTAGGTGGAAAGGAAAAGAAAAAATTTATATAAGGTTGAAATCAACTTTTTCATATATAATTATTTCATTGTCATAGATATATACTTTTCAATATTTTGATCATTACTTCTTTTATATATAAAGAAAAAAAGAGAACATTCATTTTTCAAGCTTGAGAATTAAAATGGTGGAGATGGATCCCTTTTGATTTTACTATTAAACATGTCGGTAACATATTTAACAAAAAAAATATATCTACACAAATATTTGACATGTAGCAAAATATTTATACAACAATACGACGATAAGAATTAAAATAATTACTTGTTTTATAAAAATATATTGAGAAAATATTTTAATTACAATTTGAAAATTAAGAGCTTCCAACACAAATTATTTGAAGCTTATACTTTAAAAAAAAAAAACTTAGACAACAAAAGAACAAGCTAAGAAAGAAAGAGGAAGCTGAACACATGGTGGTGAGTTGATAAGTTAGAATGTCATTATCCAAAAATAACAACATTGAAGAAAAAGTGAGGGATTTAGCTTGAATGTGAAACAACAAATTGTAATTATTAAACTGAATAAAGAAAATGAATAATTAACATAGGGTTTGTTTTATCTTATAATAAAAAAATGGAAAATATATAATAATTATATTTTTAAAAATAGGGGTGTGGAAGTTGAAGGGGAGTGGGGCCAGGCGAATGGCCAGTGGATTTTCTTTGTACAGTGAGTTTTAATAAGACAATGTGAAGGTGGGGACTGTGATTGGATTCCTTTTGTTGTTGATATGATTGGCTGCCTGCCTCTATGGCTCTATGCCCTATTATTATTATTTTCTTTTTTAAAAAAAAAAACAAAATAGAAATTATTAATTCTTCTTTACGTTTTCAACGCCAATATTTGACTCCTCATTTTGGGATAATGTTTTCTCTTCATTATTATGTCATAAATTTATATTTATGTCCCCTTTCTCTCTCTTCAATCTCCAATTCATTAGTACATACACAAAATGTAAAAAAAAAAAAGAAGAATTTTGGTTCAAATGTATAGTTGTCGGAGATTTTACTTCTCTAGTTTTCAACAACTCTACAACACTATTTTTTTAGCAAGATATTGGAATATTGGAAGGTAAAGAGGGATCGGGATTGAAGGTACACTCAAATATCTTAACTAGATTAACACATTTGTAACATTCTTGTCATATCCTAAATTTAATAGCAAATTCATTAGTACAAAAGTAAATCGAGAAGATTGACAACTCTATAATACTATTAATCATCTGTTAACCTTAGGTGTACTCTTTTCTTGAAATAATTTGGTCAATGTTGCTTTTTGAAAAAAATACAATAGTGGAATGTCTTTTGATAATAAAGATATTGTTGTGCAATTCGAGATGTAAGAATATAAAGATGATTTAATCAAACGATGCCTGGTTTTGAATCATAAGAAAGGGTATGGTGACATCATGTCTATACAATTGTTTATACATTTCACATTAGAAAAATAATTCAAACTCTCTTCACATACCTTAATCGTAATAAAAGATTAAAATGTATCAATGACGCTTATGTTTTATTCTTTACTTACATATTTATGGTGAATTTTTCCTTTCTTAGCCAACTTGAGAACACGGTTGAATTCCCAATAAATGGCTAGATAAGTTATATGATTAGATATTTAGTATGAATACAATGATGACAATAATGATTTAGAATAATGGTAGTATATTGTGCAAATAAATTGAGGAAAAAAAAAAGAAAAAAAGGTAGAGAAAAGGAATATTGAATAGATGGAGAGAGAAGGAAGGAGGGGAAGGGATTGGATTATTTGGGGGACACGTTGGGGAATGGTAGGGCTGCTTAGGTTGTCAGTAAGAATTCTCTTGTGTCAGAGAAAACTCATTCTCTCTGACTCAGTTTTATTTTTATTATTTTTATTTTTAATTTAATTTGTATTTTTGGAGAGAATAATATATATATATATATATCGAGGAGGAGGCAGGGCACATGCAAAAGGTTTAGTGTAGAGAGGCAAGACATGACAGATCTATGGGTGGTGGTGCAATGCAAGGACGATTCTGTCCATATTCCAGCTTTTGTCACGTTTGGATATATCCTCTAACCCATTTCCACCATTATAATTCACTTTTTTTTTTCTCTTTCTCTTTTTAACCCTCCATCCCTTTTGGTTACATATTATCTTCAATGTTCTAATAACCATTTAAGGTATATTTAGAAGTGATTCTAAAATAGCTAAAATCACTATAAAAAAATATGTTTTTAATGATTTATTTTTTAACAAAATACTAGAAGAAAGTGGGAACAGGAGGTGTATTGAAATATCTCAATTAGGTTGACATATCCTTAGCATCTTTACTATATCCCAAACCCTGAAGTGATGCATTCGTTCCAAAAGATAGAAGGTTCGATATGGACAAAAAGATCTAGAGATTAAAGGTAGAAAAAGGCTAGAGAAAGCCTTTCAGTTAAGTGCTATGGTAGAGACATCATAATTACAAAACTGGGCGGATTTGGTAAGAGTAGCTAGCGATATAAAATTATGGAGAGTAGAATAAATTATTGAAATGAGTGGGAACCTTGTAAAACCAATATATATATATATATATATATATATATATATATATAGATGCATGGTTAAAAATGAGAGAGGGGGTGGGTTATGTTATAAGAAGGTAGTTTTAATTTGGAGGGGAATAAATTTAGAGAATGAAGAAGAAAGAAAGAAAAGGCAGTAAAAGTAGTGTGTGTTTGAATAATGAAAACTTTGTACCCATTTGAATACACATATGGTAAGAAAAATAGAAAAAAGGGGAAGAATTTGGGGATTGGGTTTGGTTTTTGTGTGTGTTGACATTATGGAAACGCATGATCAATAGGACAAAGGGAGGGAAGGGAAGAGAATGTTGGAAAATTAAGAAAATAGAAAGAAAATTGTTATTGTTTTTGTGTTATATAGTGATGATGGGATGGGATTTGTATATAATTGAAAAAATAAATAATGGAAAAAAAAAAAAAAAGGAAGAAGAAGAAAAAATGTCAAATCAAAGCTGAGGATAGGTTGGAAAAGAGAGGGATGAGAATCCCAAGAGATTAGAATGGTTACAAATCCTAAAAGACTAAAAAAGCAATGGGTGCATTGAAAGAAAGGAAAAGAAAGGAAAGGAAAGGAAAGGGAGAAGTTGAAGTTGAAGTTGAAGTTGAAGTTGAAGTTGAAAGGGGTTGTAGGTGTGGGTTTGTTTGTTTGTTTGTTTCTCTGGTGTTTTTCAAAAAACCATTCCCAAACACACCGAATATTTGCTTTGTATTTCCATTTGATAGATTGATTTCGACTATCTCTGGGGTCTCTCTCCTATCCCTATCCCTATCCCACACACTCTTCACAAGATTCCTCCATTCTTTTTCCAATTAATCTCCTAATCCAATCCTTCATCTTCCGTATATGTTAAAACTATATTACATTTGTTTCTTGGTTTGAATTTTCTATCACTTACTTGTAATCATTTTAAGGAACAAACATTACTATAAACATAAAAAATATCAAACTATTTATAAATATTTTTTCAGATTTTACTGTCTATCAATGATAGATCACTGATCGACAATAAAAAATTTCTCAACATATTAGCATGGAGTAAAATTGGTGAAGAAAATTATACATATTATAATGTTTACTGATAATACATATTAGTAAATTTAAATTTGAGAGATATATCTGCCCTCTACCGAATGTTATATAGATTCACTTTTGACTATTGTTATTTTAGTTGAAGCAAAGACTCTATTAATATTTTAATCATGAAAATTGACTAGTAATTTAGTTATTAAGGAGATGTTGGGAACTCATCATGAAATTAAGTTTAGTTAAAATTTAGTGGCAAATGGATTGGCCCATTGAACGATAAAGGAGTCTTAATCTCATTCTTGATTAGATAATTTTTTCTGTTTTGTTGTGTTTAGGCTGATATAGTCAGATTGACTTTGTAGTTGTTGAGTGATTGTTTTTTTTTTAAAAAAAAAAAATTAAAATCAAGCAATAATGATGTTTCAATGCATAATTTTGAACACGGTTTTAAAATAATGAGAAATGGCGCAAATTCCATGGAATACGACAACAAAGAGTTTATATTTTAAACATAAGAAATAAGAAATACAAAATGTTGACCAAAAAAGATTTGCTTTTTTCTTTTCTCAAGCTTTTGTCTAGATTTCAAAATATAATACTTTCTTTTAAGAATTTGAGTTTAATTTTTAGTTGGTTTTAAATTTTAAAATATTACATTTTTTTTTTTGAATTTTGAGTTTTGTTTCAATTTCGTCTTTAAAGTTTTAAAATTTACACTTTTAGCCTTTATTTTTTTTTATTAAATATTCACTTTCAATCATTGGTGTTAATGTATATATTAATTAATTTAATTATATTTAATTAATTTTCCTTCCCTATTAAAATTAATTAAAACTTTTAACAACATAATTAATTTAATTAATTAATTCAAAAGTTAACGTCAAATACTAAAGTGAACATTAGTAAAAATTTAAGGATAAAAGTGTAAAATTCTTAAACTTAAAGGCTAAATAAAAACTAAATTCAAAACTCCAATGTAAAAAATGCATCATTCTAAAACTTAAGGACTAAATAAAAATCAAACTAAAAAGTTCAGGAGTAAAATTATAATATTTTAAAATATAGAAACTAAATGAAATCTAAAACTCTAAATTCAAGATCCAAAAGAGTATTTAAAAAAAAATTAACAAATTTATAAAATTTTGAACTATAATGGCGCAGAAATCTTTAAGTTTTTCTTTTTAAATTATTATAATTCAACAAATCTCAACTCTAGAAATAATGATCCCATAGAATAAATAAAATTGTACATATAGACAACTCTGGACGAAAAATTAAAGTATATTTTTCTTAAGAAAGTAAGAAGGAATTCAAACTTTAGATGAAAGTTTCAAATCAAGTGGGACTCTATACACCAAACGAGTTATGACGTAATCAACTCTTTGTAAAGTGCACTATGACATTCAAAAAAAAAAAAAAAATCAAATCGATTTCCACTATCAACCTTACAAAATTATATATATATATATATATAGCTTACAAACAAGAACACAAGTTTTTATTTTCTTCACATAATCTTATCTCATCCTAAGATGGCATACTAAAAGCCTAAAATTATATTTAAATGCCAAAAAGTAAAACAAATTAAAAAAAAAGACCAATAATTAGGTAGGTAATGGATTGAAAATATATCATAACACTTCCTTCAGTTGTAAATGTAGAAAATCGAACAAGTGGAATTCGTTATTAATTGAAGAGGAAATAACATTACAAGAGTTTGAACACAGAATCTCCTAGATCATATGTTTGAATACCATCTTAAATCACCGATAGACTCAAAAAGTTTAAGGTGATAGAAGGTATGAACCGAAACTTTTGATATATTTTGATAAAAAAAAAATGATATTTTAGGGTATTAAAATGATGGAAGATGAGGTTGGAAGTGGGAGAGAGGGAGAATGATTGAGAGTATTGATTGAAGGACAAATGAAGAGGTAAATGAAATATAATTGGAATGGCGAATGGGTGGAGTATTAAATAAAATATGAAAGAGAGAGTGAGTGAGAGAGAGAGAGAGAGTATAAAATAAAAAGCTGTGTGGTTGCTGTATGAGTGGGAGACACAAGAAGGGGTCCATCATAGAATGTGGGATTCTATCACATCCCATGCATTGTTGTCATGTCATTTCATAAACCACACCCACCAACTTCAATCTCTCTCCCTCTCTCTCTATCATTATTAACCTTAATTTTCCTTAATCTATTCACTTAATCTATTCAATTTAATTATAATTAAAAACCTTGTATAGTAGGAAGTATATATTTGGCTCAAAGTTTGGTTTGGTTTAAGATGATGATCGATGAATTTGATTCATGTATTGTCGAGTGAGTTGTCAAATTTGGAGTTTATTGAACAAATCTATAAAATTTCGACACTAAATTTTTTTACCTCAGATTTTCTAAATCACTATATTTAGTATTTTTAAGCGTTCATGTTGAACCTTGTGTTCCAAACACACATCCTTAAAATATAATTAAAAGTGTCATGGATTCAAATAGTTTAACTATTTTACTTGCTTTTCATCTACCTTTTAAAATATATTTTTTTAATCTTCATGTCAAATACTTTTATATCTATGAATAGCTCGGTGATAATATTTTCAATATATATAGATAGAAGAACCCGAAACTATTTTATGCTAGTTTACTAATAATAATATTTTTAAAAGTTTAGACCAATTTTAAAAACTATGAAAGAAGTAGTTTTCAAAAAGTTATTTTTTGTTTTCAAAATTTAACTAAGACTTCAAAAGTTTTTTTTTTAAAAAAAGAAAATTGTTTTAAATAAAAAAATATTAAAAATATTTACAAATAAAACAAAATTTCATTGTCTATCTGCAATAGACCGTGATAAATTACTATTTATGTCGCGATAGACTACAAATAAATATATATAGTAGTCTTATCGCAGATAAATAGTAAAATTTTGCTATATTTATAAATATTTTAGTTCATTTTTTTATATTTGAAAATATCTCTATATAAAAAAGGAGGGGTAAGTAAATATATATAATTTTTAGAAATGAAAATCTTCAAGAAAGAGGGTCTTAAACGAAGTGTACTAAAATTTCAGTAAGCACCAATCAAGTAATTCCCTCCTGAGAATTTCCCCTCTCTTCTTATCTTTTTCTGAAAAAGAGAATTTCCTACAAAATTCGATTGAAGTCAAAAGAAAAAAAAAAGTGGGCACAAATAAAATTAAAAAAAAAAAAAAAAAAAAACCAACAGTTTGTTATTGAGAAAGAACATTTAATAATGTTATTTGGGAAATCTTTGTTTTTCTTGCCATTTTCAACAACTACCTCTACAAAATCTTTTCCCAAGACCTAATATATTTAAATGGCAAGTAGCCATATCGGGACAAACCAAGTCAATTTCAAATAGTTCTTCTAATTTACTTTGGCTATTTTTAAATTCCAGGTCCCTTTACCTTTTTATCCCTCGGCTTCTTCCCTCTTACCATTTTCTTAATTTGGTTTTAGTAACTATATCATGTTGATGTCAAAATTTCAACAAAAAAAAAAAAAAAAAGTTTGACATTTACATGACAATTACGGTTAATTTGTTATTGCAGAATAACATAACTTACAAAGAAAAGAAAAATGTGCACATTGATATTATGCCTGTCACATACACTCTAATGCTTAAATCAAAGAGAAAGTGGGTAGAAACTTTAGAATTCAAAATCGAGAATTGACTTACCGTTTATTGAAGTATTATATTATTTATATAGGAAATTGACTTAGAGTATACAACTATTTATTTCTCCTTTTACTAAATCAAAAAAGAATCAAATTCATCTAGGTTGTTCCTGGGCTAATTGTGGGCATAAGGATAAAGTCGGCCTCGATCCTAGCCGATCCTGCCTTTTGGATTTTTGTCCAAAGAATCTCTTGCTTTAGATCAAACGTGCCTATAAAAAAAAAAAAAAAGGATTGTACCCAAACTTCGAGTCAGCCTCGATCTATCTAAGTCCAGGCCTATTCCTACTTTAAAATTTTGACTCCGTTAACTCTCCTATCTTTGAAATTTCATTTTGGTCTAATTTTATCCATAATACATACCATTATCTATTTTTTCCACTACATCTATATACATAATATACTGACGTTAACTTAGTGCGACACTTTTCCAAAATCCGTCCATTTTTCTTGAAACTTTTAATTCATTTTCTATATTGTTACTTATAATCCCAATGATAATGAAATCATAACACAGCCGGAATAATTGTTTTATTTTATTTAAAAAGAAAGTAAAAAATGTTGAATAATTATCAAGAAATTTTTTTATTATCCAAGAAGTTTCTTGGAAACAATTTTGAACCATTGGATCTTACACTTTGTCCAAGACCAAATTGTGACCCTTAGATCTTTCACATTGATCAAGGGCAAATTAGAGTCATTGGATCCTTCACATCTATCAACGATGATTTGGAGCTATTGAATTAACTTGATGGCCAAATTTCTTTAGGCTATACATAGGTGGGGACCCATAGTTGCCAAACCATCCCAAAATCTCCAATAAGTGAGTGAGAGATAAAATAGTGAGAGTTTCTTGTTATAAGAGAGCCTTATATTCCTCTATAAGAAAGAAAGTTTGTAATTCCTATTTTATACTAGTGGAATTCTTCTATCCTTGCCCGTGGTTTTACCCTAATTTGTTTAGGGGTTTTCCACGTAAAATTATTGTGTGTTATTCTCTTCCTTCTTCTTCATTATTATTATTCTCAATCTATTTTAGCTGTGATTTTACTCTATTCGATCATAGTCCCTTTTTTGCGTAACAAAAAAACACAATCCTACTTTTTCTGATTGAAAATATATAGGTGTGAATTATAAGTGTATTATATTTGAGCTTGAATTGTTTGATATTCTTACAGAAATGGTATATGTTTATATTTTGTTACATATTTAACCCCGCTCATTATTCTTGTCTCGCCTTGCGAAACATGTAAAAGTATTATGACAAAAACACAAAAGTCAAAATATAGAAACAGACAACAAAGCATATAATTAAACCGAAAGTCATGGGGGAGAAAATTAAAGGAAATGCAGACAAATAGCTCAAATAATAATTTGGAAATTCGACTATTACACAATAAAAAAATTAATTGCTTTTTAGGTAGATTACTGTGATGATTATTGTGACATATATTACTTCCACCCTCTTTGCTCAAACGATTGAAGGTCAAAACCTAACTATGGCTCAAATAATCAAAGTGTATAATCTTTATAAAAAAGGAGTAGAGGTTTGAATCACTGCGACCCATTATTTGTGTTATATTGAAGTATAAAATGAAAACGAAAGAAGAAGAAGAATACATATTAGTCATTTATTTTTCTCGAGTTCAATTGTTGTGAAAAGAGAGATCCAACTATCAACCTTTGAGATTGGTAATTGTGTATATTTATCTATTGAGATATACGCTCGAATTGACGATTAATTCCTGTTAGATGAAATAATATTAAATTTATCTTCACCCATCAATTTAAGCTTGTGTGGGTCAATCGGTGATTTAAAGAGGTATCAATGCAAGTGGTCCAAGAGGTCACATGTCCCAATTTAAAATTGATTTTCACTTAACGGGTCTTAATATTTTCAAAAGTTTCTATTTTGTTACTTGTAAAATTGAACTTATCCATTCAAATGAAAACAAATTTTGGTAAGTTAATATCATCAAATTTTAATTCATGTGTAGAGTATAAGAATAAATTCAAACTTCCAACTTCTTCTTAGATAAGATAAGTATCATATTTATTTAATACACAGTATTATATGATATTAATTATTGGTATAAAACACAATTAGCATATCACATCAATGAGTAGATAATATTATTGTCATCCAATACATTGAACATGAATGGGAAGGAGTGAGAGAATCTTAAGAAAATTGTGAATAAATAATAATGGGTCCATAGTGGTTAGTAATTAGGTTGAAAATGGTATGAGATGAAAATTGAAAGAAAAGAAAATAGAAGGGAAGGGCAAACAGTATACAAATGAAGAATTTTCAGAAAGATTCGGTTAATGGAATGGAAAAGAATCTTAAAAAAAATTGGAAAATGAAAGAGACTGAAGGAAGTGATTTGAAGGAAGAGCGCCCGAGGATCGAGGGAGAGGGTGGCCCACTCAGACTGCCCAAACTGACCCGCGGGACTGCCCGACACCTCAGTAATTTCACAGGAGGATCGAAAGCTCTCGTCGTTTTCCGCTGCCCGTAAGAGCCAATGACGGGCAGGGGCTAACCTCTGATTTAAAGCCTCCCGCTCCGGACGGCACGCGCACTCAGGTGAGGTACTTCAACGCCTTCATTTCCTTATAACTATTTGCCCATTTACATTTTTTACACTCAATTTTCTTTTTCCAAAAAAGAAAAAAAAAATGACTTTTACGCATATATTAGAATAATTATTGTTAATTTTACTCTTTTTTTTTTATATACCTTTCCTTTGAAATTTATTAAAAATATATGTTCTAATGCATGTAATACAATGTCTCATTGTGTGGTTCTACTTTGATTTGATTTTTTTTTTTTTTTTTTTTTTTTTTTTATATCCGCGAGTGTTCGGGCCAGCTTAGGCGCACCTCGACCTTACCACAACCCCTTAGCTCTTTGGCTCTTTTTGGATGTTCCTACTACCACGAGGCCAATCCATAATGGTTTGATAAAATTTAACTTTGAGAGACTCAATTTAATATTTATTAAAATTACCGTTACTAATTTGGACATTTGAAAGCATAAAAATTAAAAGTTGAACAAACTCATACTCCAAAGGCTAAAATAATATTTTTATCCTTTTCTTTGGTTATAAAAATTGTCATACTTGTTTCAAATCTAGATTGCAACTTGATGAAATGGAAAGCTCAATGTAAAAAATCGAAAAATTCTATGTAATTGGTAAAACTAAGATTAGATTTAAAGAATACGAAACTAGTTATATTTTCAATTGAGTACAAACAAACAAAATATCGTTAAAAAAAACTATTGATCATGACAAGAACGGATAAAATTGACAACTAATCTAATATCTTCATCTAGGTTAAAATATTTGTACTTGATTTGATTTGTTTTTTTAGCCAACATAGTATGGAAATTCGAATTTTTGAACTAAATTTGATTAAGGATATAGATCTTAAAAATTATAGTTATGTAATAAGATTATTTAAAAGTGAAATAAATCCTTTTATACTACCATAAAGTAAATAGGTTCAAATTAAATGTATAATGAGCACTACTAATGTCTACTTGAATCATATTTAGGTTGAGAATTATTGAAAAACAAAATTAAAAAAGAGAGAGAAGTAGAAATAAAATTTTAAAAATTAAAGGAAATAAAAATAAAGAGTGTAAGGAAATAAAGTCAATATGCATGAGATGAAGAAGAGTACAAATTAATAACTCTATTAGGATAATTACAAGGGTCAAGAAAGGCAATAATTAAGCAAAATTAATATAATTGTCGTGTAACTTAAGGGATAAGATTTGAACTTTGGTATTATTATCTATCAATAATCTGGAACCAAGAAATTGACCATAACACCCACAAATCTCAGAAGACATGTAGGCCCCTTCATCTTTTTTATTCATTTTTTTTTAAAAAAAAAAATCATTTCAATTTTTTTTCTCTTTTATGAAAAAGTTAAGTTGTCTTCATAAACCAGAATTAAGTAAATGGGAAACAAATAAAAAAATGGTAAGATAAGACTAAAATAACTGATGATGTGTCGCATTCTGTGTGTGTCTCAAGTATGAGTGGTCAATGTCACAACACAACAACCACCATCATGAATTTTTTAAATTTTCTGTTCTTGCAATTTCTACTTAATATATATATTTGTTATATCATGACTATGAGTGAAATTTGGACCATTTCAAGCATTTCAAATAACTACCTCATATTAAAACATTAAAGTTCGAATGTTCACTATAGTTGAAAATAATCATAAAAAACATATCAAATATGATTTGAAATAAGATAGATATTTTGATAATTATGAGTTTTGAGTATATAATTTAATAAGTTAAAATGTCTATTTCCTTCGAGAAATGTGACAAATTTGAATAGACAATTATACGTCAAAAGTGTGTTTTAAAAAATATTATTAAATTTACCGAATTATAGTCAATCATATAATTTAAAGGGGAAAAAAATCTTGCCTTATTTTAAAAAGAATTTTCAAAATAAAATTTCAAACCCAAGTCATAATTTTTTTTAATCTTAATCATAATTTGTGGTTTGAAAGTGTACTGTAAATGTACGGTAAATGTTGTATAAGACTTAGTGTTACCATGACAATATTTAAAGTTAAATTGTAATTTAGTCTATAAACTTTTTAAATTTGTATCTAATAAATTTTAAAAATTTAAGAAGTGTCAAATATTTTGAAAATAAAAAAATTTAATTGTAAAAATTATTTAATAGATTCTTAAATCTTCAATTTTGAATTTGATATAAGTCTATGAATTTTAAATTTTATTTTTAATAGTTCATCAATCTATTTGAAAATTCTAAACTCACAAACCTATATGAAATATAATATTGAATTGACTCTTTGCTTTGCCTAATAAATTTATTGATTTTAGAAAATGTTCGAAATTATTTGTGTTAGATAACAAAAAAGAAAAAAAAAAGTTCTTTTAAACTATCTAATTAAATAGAAAATTACTAATTTAAGAATTTAATAGATGTATATATATTTAATATTTAAGAGATCTCTAATTTTACACCAACGTGAAAATTTAGGCACTACATTTATAATTTACCCAAAATTAAATGGGTAGGATGAATATGTGAGAAGAAGATGAAATATGAGTTGATTTGGTTGGTTTGATTTAAAATAAATTCATTTTATTTCCATGAATAGCAAGTACCCAACAAAACATGAAATTATTTATTATAGTTCAATTATCTGTTTCATATTTATTCAAGAAGCTCTTATATTTTTGCTTTATTACAAATATAGAAAGATTATTAAGGATAACTATAGAGCTTACGTGGGAAAAGGGTTGCATATTAATTTTGGTCCAAAATTTGTCTTATGTTGAATATTATTAGGTAAAATAGGGTCTGAAATACAGAAGAAAAGCTTTAAAAAAAGAAAAAATAAAAGTTAATAATCAATCAATGTTTATTAAGTGTCGATGTCTAGAGTCATGTGTTTGAATTGTTGTTTTCATGTAATTTCTTTAATGTTTCTCTGTCACTATATGAACTAAAAATCAGCCACTTAAACAGTACTCTTCCCTTTTGTTCTTTTGTTTTTTTGTTTTTTTTTCTAAAAAAAATAAAAAAGAAATTAAAACAGTAGTCAATTTTGGTCTACCTATTGATCAGAATATCCATTCTTTTGCACATATTGCATTTGCAAAACTATTTTGTTGATTTTCTTTAATTTGGCAGTTTTCTGTTTTTTAAATCCGTGCGTTCTCCTTTCTCCCAATTTTTATTTTACCAGAATTTTCATGTTTAAACTCTTAACCAAATTTTAAAGACATTTACAAATATAACAATTAAATTCATAGTATTAACAAATATAGTACAATACAAAATAATTTGCAGATATAGCAAAATGTAGATCTAACTTTTGGAGTCTATTAGCTAGTGATAGACTATATCACTTATAGGAGTCTATCACAGATAGATTTAACTATATTTACAATTCTTTAAAAATATTGTTATACACTTATTTATTAGCCCTAAAAATACCTATTACAATTATCTAATTTTAAATTCAAAAACTATTTTTTAATTTTCAAAATTTAACTTAAGCCTGTTTGGTTTTTGAAAAATAAACTTATAAACACTATATTTACCTATATGTTTAACTTTTTTTTTGTTTTTTGCTATCTACTTTTTGTCAATATTTTCAAAAGTTAAGTTAAATTTTAAATATTAAAAAAATTAGCTTTCACAAACTTATTTTTGTTTTATAATTTGATTAAATAATTCAAATATGTTTTAAAGAAATATGAAAACTACAATATGAAATTTACGAGAAAATAAATTTTAATTTTAAAAATAGAAAATTAAAAATAAAATTATTACCAAATAGGACGTTAAATTTTGGAAACATTTTTAGAAAGTAAAAAATAAATAAGGATAAGACAAAATCAGCAAGTAAAGCAGAGTCCTCCTCACCCTCTACTCTTTGGAAAAATATCATCACTTTAGCTAGAAATCCAAGTTTTTTTTTTTCTTTTTTTAAAATAATAGTTATGATACTAATCCTATTATTTTTAATTGGAGAGTTTTTTTTCTAAACACTTTCCTTTTTTTCATTTTTTTCCTAATAATGAAGCGTTTTTCTCTAATTAAGAAGATAATAAATAAAGAAATTATAATGAAAGTAGAGTTTATATTTGAGTTGTGTGTAAAAAAAAGGGCTATTTTTTGTACGTTATTTTAAAAAGTACGATGGGAGTGGGCGTGGATCACTCAAAATCAACCTACAAAAGACTAAAAAACAATGAAGAACCGCTACAAAAATCAACGTATTCAAAGATAGTTTGTTCCCACTACAAGTACCTAATAATAAATCAACCCAACTAAAAAAACATTCATGAGTGAAAATAGTTTTTTTTTTTTTTTTTTTTTTTTTTTTTTTTTTTTTTTTTTAAAAAAAAAAAAAAAAAAAAGAGAGATAAAGATATAGATAAAAAGGAAGTGGTGGAATTAATGGAATGGAGAGAGATTCATTTTAATGACACGTGTAAATGAATTTGATGACAATAGAATTATTGATTAAAAAAGTGATATATCCCAATGTGCAGCTCAGACGATGAGTGCCCATAGCATGCAGCTTCTGCTTTGCTTTTAGGTGTGTGTGTGTGTGTGTGTGTGAAGGCCAAACTTGAAGCCCCCCCGAAGGGTATCATGTCCTTTAATTTGTGGGGTCGTCGTAGCTGGCTGGGGCTGGGACACTCAACCCTTTATCCAATATCCCTCATAAACTTTCACATTATTCAATTTTTTTTTTTTTTTTTTATTGGTGGAGGAGTGGGTGTTAAAGTCACTCCAATTTCATCTATTCAATGCTAATGGTGAAAAAGAGATTGCCCAAAAAACATATGTCTACTTCTATTTTCAAATCATTTTACATCCCAAAACATTCTCTATTTATACTGTTTAAGCCAAAGTTTACTATTTTTCGAATTATTAGATCATTTTTATATTTATGTTAATATTTGTTTAATTAGTTGTTGATTTAAATTCATTAGGATTTAATTATTATTTTGGATTAATTTAGTTAGAGAAATTTTAAAAAATAGAAAAATAAATAAAAATATTTACACAAAATAGCAAAATTTTTAAATAGTTTTGATAGACCCTGATAGAAATCTATCAGTGATAGAAATATGATAGAAGTCTATGACTGATAGATGTTGATAGAAGTCTATCAATGTTTATCAGTGTTTTTTTTTTTGCTATTTTCTGTAAATAGATTGACATTTTTTCTATCTGTAAAAAATTCTCATTTAGTTATTTGTCTTTTTTTTTTTTTTTTTACGGCGATAAGTAGCCACTTTAGAGAAAGCTTTTGAAATCATATTTGAATAAGAATCTTTATTCTTCAAAGAGTGCTCTCCAACTTTTGGAAGTGAATTTACTTTTTTTTTTTACATGAATTTGATCTAACATCTTCAACTCGATGCCTCAAAGTACCACTTGGACTAGATGAGTTTGAGAAAGAGCTTCCATTACATCTTTGAGCCATTGTGAAAATGAAATTGACCCATATTACAAAAATGTTGAGAGCGCCTGTAATTAGTCCGAGTGCAACAACATCACAAAGAAAATTTTTAGTACTACGGTAGTATGAAATATTTTTCATACTACCTTCATCCATTGCTTGTCACAAAAGCGTAACATTTAAGAATTATATGGATTCCATAAAATAAATGAATAATAAAATAATAAATTATTTAATGACATATCAAATAATAAATAGGAAGAGTAGGTATTGTAATAGGAGTAGATATTTTGTTAGCATCACATTTTCAATTCCTTTATGAAGTACTATGACTCTTCATCTAATAAATGAGAGTTTGGATAAGGATTAAATTAATTAGTTGAGAGGATAATGACTTGTAAGAAGATATATAGAAGCGTTGGATGAAGAATATGTAGTTTCTTCTCTTCTTCTTCTCAAACCTACCTAGTTTGGTAGAAAGGGTTAGTGAGTGTGTTATTGCCATAGTTGAAAAAACTATGTAGATACTTGAGGCAGTATCTTAGTTGAATAAATTGTGTGTTTTGGAGACTATTTAAGTCTATGTTTTGCTTTCAATCATATCATCTTTTGTTAAAGTATGTACTTCACATAATACTATTGAATTTTTCAAATCATTAGTGGTAAGAAAGAGAACTTTAAAAAAAAAAACACCCTTTTTTTTATGTAGCCAATAATTATAAGAGTGACAACTACCTTTATATGTATAGCTAATACTTGAATTATATTGTTCATGGAAATATTTAGTACTATTCATTTGTGTATATATATATACTAGCTACTAAATGATATAGAATCAAGAATGAGCATATCAAAATTCCCAAAAAAAAGAAAAAAAAAGTGAAGAAAAGGGAAGTGGAAAAAGAAAAAGAAGGATACAAATGTTTTTTTTCTCCAAGAATCAGTTGGTACCAAATTACAAAAAGAAGACAAGAGAGTTGGTATTAAAAAGAAAAAACCTAAAAACAGTTACTTTGGTCTTTCCCCTTTGAACAGTACATAATATAATCCTATATATCCTATATATTAAACCCTTCTCTTTCCACACACTCTCTCAAAAGCCCCCTTCTACCCCCAAATTAAAATCCCTCCATTTTTCCTCTCTCTCTCAAATCAAAAACATTGATCCAACAAAACCTACTTTCTTTATCTTTTTCCCCACTAACTAAAAAGACTCACACTTCTATTTCCCTTTGCTTTTCTTTTCTTTTCTTTTGTTTTTGGATTGTTCTTAAATCCAACAAAAAAGAAAGAAAAAAATGATCCAAGAACTATTTGGTGTATCAGGGCTTTTAGCTACTGCTGGAGACACCAAAATCTCCATCAATGGTTCAATTCTAGATTCTTCCCCTTCTACTTCCCTTCCTGCCTCCGCCACTGCCGCTGCCACTTCCACAACCACCACCACCGCCACTGCCACTGCCACGTCAACAACCTCCTCAAATTCCGAAGGCCAAAACTTGCGGTGCCCAAGATGTGATTCTCCAAACACTAAATTCTGTTACTACAACAACTACAACCTCACTCAACCTCGTCACTTCTGTAAGACATGTCGCCGTTATTGGACCAAAGGTGGGGCCCTCAGGAACGTTCCCATCGGCGGTGGGTGTCGGAAGAACAAAAGCGCTGCCGCGACGGTGGCGGCTGCTGTAGGGAAGTCTGCAGCTGGAAAAATGAAAACTTTATCGTCTGAAATATTGAGTCGGGTCGGATTTGGAAATGGGTCGGCGTTGGATCATGAAATAATATCGTCGCCCACGCAAATTCTGTGGGGATCGCCGCAAAATTCTCACCTTTTGGCTATTTTGAGATCCGCCACCCAAAACCCTAACCCTAATAATCTCGCCGCTTCCCACGTCATCAATAACGAACCACCACCAACCACGCCGTTTCATGCTCGGACGATGGGTTTTGATGATCCAGCGGCGGCCACTCATATTTCTTCTCTGGGGCTCTGCAGTTCTTACTGGAGAAACAATCAGACTCAAGTTCATCATCAACAAAATGGGTATCCTCACAGCGGCGGAGATCAGGTCCACGGCGGCGCCGGTGGGATTCAGGAGCTCTATCAGAAGCTTAAATCGTCGTCGAACAATTATTTCACCGACGGCCATCAGGGATCGATGGGAGTAACGAATGTGGGTACGATGGCTACGGCGGCGATTTTGGAAGCAGCTCCGGTGGGAGGCGGCGAAACGACAGGTTACTGGAATCCAGCTTTTTCTTGGTCTGATGTTCATGCTAGTGCTAATGGAGCATATCCTTAAAAAAAAAAAAAAAAAAAAAAAGGGACTGTGTTTTATTTTCCCTTAATTTAGCCCTTTTCTTTTACCATATTAGGATTTATTTTTGTTTGCGTTTTTTTGTTTGGGTTTTTGGTGTATGAAATGAATGGCTTATTTAGCATCAGTGTTTTTCTTTTTTGGGAAAATTATTTACAGTGTGTCTTTAAATTAAATTAATTTAATATGAAGATGTATTCAATATTAACTTCATGGAATTAATTAAGATTAATTTTACCATCTTTTTATGCATATGATATTCTATTTAAGAAATTTTCTTACTTGAAATTTTACTTTTTTACAAGTATTATTTACAATTCTTTTTTTTCTTTTTAAAAAAGAAAATTCAAACCCACTAAAAGTCTCCATTCAACATTTCAAATTCTTGTTACTTTTCCTTGGTACTTTTATGGAGAAAATACCAGAAAAAATCTTACACATTTTTCCCATGAACATGAAAACACAAATTCCTAATAATGTGGGCTACTAGTTCAAGATAATTAATTAGAGTATATTAGATTTTATTTGATGTATGAGTATAAGAAGTTTTTATCAATATACTTAATACGAACAATGTCAAAGGTGTTAAGAAGGTGTCCACTTAGCAGAGACGTTCGAATGCACTCCTGACCAAGTAAGAAGTTTTTACTTTTTTTAGGTGATATTCTCATTTCGCATGTCCTTTTTTTAGTTAACCAAGATTTGGAAAATATGAAAATAAAGGGAGAAAGAGGAGAAGGAACAAAGATATATGAGAGATCTCTCTTTTTCTTGGTTTCCTCAAAAACAGATCTCTTTTGTATATATAAAGTTAAATTCAATGGAAAAATAAGAATAAAATAATTATATTAAAAAAAAAAAAAAAAACCAGGGGGTAGTGGAGAAAGAGAAGGAGAAGGTGGTAAAAAATAGAAATGTAAGTAAATGGGGAGAAATAAAATAATGAAGTGAAAATAAATATGGTTATAAGGGTAATAATAGTTTATATTAAATATTAGGAGGAAGTGAAAGAAAAGAGAAAGAAGCAGGCTTTTGGGAAATAAAGAAAAGTGTTTTTGATGTGTTTTGTGTTTTCTTTCAACAACATCTTCTCTGATTCTCACTGTTATTTCAGATTTGCTTTATTTTATATGGTCTCAGTCTCATTGCTTTCAAATCTACCTTTCTACTTTAAATATTATGCTCCCATGCTATTCTACTATCCTCTATAATATCTATGGTTTTTACCTACATTATGCAATTGCCTTAATTATTATTCTAATTATAAACTCTCTTAAACACCCTCTCACTTTGGATTTCTTTTTAGTTTTATAATTATTTTTCAATTTGGCTAAATGTCTATGTTATATATATGTTTTAGTTTTTCCATTAGTTTGAAAATTTTTAAACTTGTTCCTTATGTTTTAACATTTTTGAAAATTGGAAATATATTTCTCTTCCAACTTTCTAATCACTCGCTAAGTGTCCTATTATGTATACATGTTTATCATAAGTTAATTTTAATATTTTCTGAGGGTTTAATTTTAAAATGTTAAAAAAATAAAGAAAAATTAATATTAATGACTAAATTAATAATGTCCAAACATTAGAGACCAAAACATATATTTAACCTTTCACACACAAAAAAAAAAAAAAAAAAAAAAAACACATATTTTGTTTTTTCAATTTAGTTGTTAGTGTTTGAAAATTTTTAAACCAACTCCTTGTGTTTTAAGTTTTTAACTTTTTTGAATTTTTTTTATTTTTATTTTGAGGAAACGTAATTTCTCTTAACTTTTTAAATATTCATGGAGTATCATGTCACATTTACACGTTTATCATAAGTGAATTTTAACGTGGGGTAATTTAAAAATGTTAAACATGAAGAACTATATTAATTCGAAAAATTAAAATTAAAGACAAATTGAAAAGACATCCAAACATTAAAGAGCAAAACATATATTTAGCTTTTTCAAAGTGTTGTTATATATATCTTGTTTATTTAATAACCACTTTCTTTATTCTGCTTTATTGATTTTTCATTTTAGATTACATATACTAGAAAAATGTAACTACAATACCAAAAAAATATATATAAAGTTGAGAAAACAAAAACTATTTGATTCCAAATTGTAAATTGTTGCTTATGTTTTATCTGTTAATAATTGTTCGTTATTCCAAAGTTATACTTCCTCCAATCAAAGAACGCGATGTTAAAAATAAAGCAAAAATAGATCAAATATGCATTAAATTAAAGCTAACGGTCCATATATGACTTGCAGAAACATTGACGGATTTTTCTTAGTGAAAGACTTAACTTTTAAATTGTTTTTCTTTTTAATTAATGTTGGTCTGATTCTCCCAAATTCATCTTTTACCCAATAAAAACCCCATGACTTCTTTACAATCCAATACCAATAGGAATTTTCTCCTCAAAATCGACCATTAATACGCCATTCAACAGGCTCAAAATAAATTTCATCTTTATTATTGAATCCAGGGATAAAAACAACATATATTTATTTATAATATGAACCAATTATCTAGTTTTCAAAACTTACTATTTTAATAATAAATTATTGCCAATGAAAACAAAATTAATAACTAACTACTTGCATCACACCATTAATTAGAGCCTAGAGGTATATACCAATTGTCAGATTCTAGAAGCATCAAACTTTAAACCTTAAAGAATTGAGTGTATATCAATTACTCATGTATTTGTTGAACTTTAAATATTTACTTCTTGAATTTAGAAATTAAATATCAAACCAAATTTAAAATTATCAGCAAATTTCTCATCATTTATGACTTATGAATTAATTTCAGAAGTTTAAATCATTTATGAATCTAAATTTTACCATCTTAAATCGATGGATAATAAAAAAGAAAGTCTCTAAATGTGAATAGATAGCTCTTTATTATTACTTTTCAGTTATTATGTTTATATTAGTTGATTTTGGGCTATCTTAATTAACATTTTTTTTTTTTTTTGTACTTATAAACACTCAAAGTCAATTTAAACGATCCTTAAGATTCTACCATAATTAAAATGATGTCTCTTTGGTCAACACAAACTTAAAACTATCTTCCACTCTTTACATGTTGTCCAAAAAAAAATGGTGCCTCGACAGATCACCATTGCCATGGTATTCTTAAGAAACCCACTTGTGTATCTGTATTGCAAATAAAAATATAGAAAAAGTTGTGTTGGGAGAAGGAAATTAAATTATTGGTTACAATATTACAACTTGACCACATGCAAACTATGCGGGCTTGGGCCCATAGAATACCCAACAAATTTGGCATCAAACCCAATTTGGAACCTAAGCCCTATGAATATTGAAAATAGATAGTTACAAATATAGTAATCAAGTTAAAATATTAGTAAATATAACCTATTGTAAAATTTAGATTGACTCTAGAGTCTACCACTCAGCTATGTAGTCTATCACTA
Source organism: Lagenaria siceraria (assembly GCA_002890555.2). Classification (NCBI taxonomy): domain Eukaryota; kingdom Viridiplantae; phylum Streptophyta; class Magnoliopsida; order Cucurbitales; family Cucurbitaceae; genus Lagenaria; species Lagenaria siceraria. The sequence continues at coordinate 7,772,624 of CM016485.1, read as the reverse complement.
ATAAAGTGTATCAACGATAGTCTATCACAAATAAATTATGCTATACTTGCAAATATTTGTAAATATTATTATACACTTAGTTATTAGTCCTAAAATACTACCCATTGTAATTACCATATTCAAAAATTACCTTCCTCTTTCCAAATTCAACGACGTGATTCGTAATTTTTCTTTCCGATGAAACCAAGTTTAATTTTATCAATTCTTACCTTATATTGTATTCATCATATTGCACTAATATTTGATGTGTAGCCATCTTTATCTCTAAGCTGAATAAATGTTATAAATTTTACCTTCTAGTAATAAACATGCATTTGAAAAATATCATAAAATAAAACACCACAAACGTAAGATTTTTGTTTAAATTTGTAAGTTCAATTATTGATTGTCAACATTAATCGAACTCAATTTTAAGCAAGGTGTTATTGCTTTTTAACAAAATTCATTGAGAACGTTTTTTCCCCCATTTTTTTTATTCAAATAAGTGGACAAATTTTAGTGAAAATTGAATAAAGAGTACAAAAAGTAGAACACTATTTAAGTCTAGAGTAAGTCAACATTAATTTTTTAAGAAAAATAGGTAAATTTTTATTTTTTAATAAAAGATATTTTTTTTCTTTCTTTTAATGTAACACCAAAAAAGAAAATCTTATTAATAAAAATAAGCCTTTAAGTTTGTATTATGAATCTTCTCCCATTCCTTGCTTATACAATAATTCATTTGCATCTCCAACAATTCTTACCTAAGCATAGGTTTCTTTGGAGCCAACTTAACTGCATCACTTGTACCAATTTCTACTTCCAACTTCATTCACTTTGTCGATCTATATGTAAATGAACAATTTAGAAACACGACTTGAATATGGCACTTCAAATAACAATACATGTAAAATTTTTCAAGCCATTGAAAGAATAAGGTAAATGACTATAAAATTTTGCATTGCTTGGTTTCACTCTATTTCCCCTATCTTATCTCTTCTCTCCAATGTTATGTAGTCAAACTCTCATGACTAAGAAACAGATCGCCGATGCGTTATTCATCAATGTCGTCCCGCAGCCTTGCCGCATAACAAGGCGTTTGAAGGGATGTTATATTCATTGGCAAGACTCTGAGTTTGAGTCCATACTCTGAGATAGAATTGTTGGCCAAGATACTGTCTTTCCCAGATTGCAGACCTTAAATTCCACATCCCTTGGTTGTCTAATGACACCAATATGGTTGTCCATGAATTAGGATACACCTGCAAAACACCAACAAAGCCATACAAGAAGCTCAGCACTGGTTCCATCTGGGGGAGTACATTGTAGATTCTAAGGATATCTATCGAAAAAGTACGACATAGCTCAAAATGTGTCAAAGCAAATGTAATGACAATGTCACTGCCCAATGGTAATGACAATGTCACTTGATACCGGAGTTCATTCATATGGAAACAACAACCTCGGGGGAGTTAGTTTAATACCTGCGCAGTGTGTCTGGTAAGAGCGTCTACTAAATTGTAGGAGTTTCTGCTGGCTTGACTCCATTGTCCAGAGCCATACCTATCATATTGCCAACAAAGGAAAAATGTCAAGATTTGGACATGAAACATTGTAGAAGCAGAGAACAGAACATTAGACTTACCCAACCACCCAGAAATCATAACCATCAAGGTGGAAGGATTGCACGGTATTCTCGTTATTCTGGAAAACAATTTCAACGAAATCGTGGAGAGCTGTTGGTAATACAGAAGTAGCAATGAAGGCAGGGCCATCAGAAGGAAGGCTCTGGAGGGAATCTACAGAGAAAACACCAGGGATGTTGAAGTGATCGGCAAGCTTTAGAGGGGTATCAGAATTAACATATGAAACCCTGTTGATGGCGTATCGCTGTTTTCCGTTAATTAAAGCAGCAGAAGACGCCAAAACGATCGTCTTTGTCGGGATAATCTTCCCATAATGGAAAGAGCCCTGAGGATTAGGCCTTGCTGCATTTGCTGTTAAGTTCCACCTTCAAGAGATCAATAGAAAAAGATTAGTCACCTTGTTGATAGGAATTAAAAGAAATCGATTCCGTTACATCTTCTCAACATACCTGAAAGTTCTGGCTTGCTTAACAGACCAATCTACTTCGATGGTAGGACCAGCAGGCACAGGCCCAGAAACAGGTGAGTTGGAATTTGAGTAGTGCAAAACTGCAGTTGCTGTGAGTACAATTTTAGTGAAGCGTGTTGACGCAACAATGTAATAGTCCTTTGGGACCTGATCTAAGGTGACTAGAACCGATAAAGATTGACCGACATGGACATCAAGGGAGTCGTATAAGTTCTGGAGAGTATGAGATCCTTCAACCTCTACTAACTTCAATTTATGTCCCTGAATCCTGAAGTTAAGAGATGTTGACAAACCCACATTTGAGATCCTGAACATGTAAGTTTTACCTGAAATATTTGCAGAAATCAGTGTTAGGCTTCTTTGGAAACTTGAAAGAAAATGGGAATGTGTAAAACTTCAGGAAAGTAATAGATATGTTTCGCAAATAACCTTGATCGCCAGTGAAAGTACTATGAGTTTGTCCATTAATAAGGACACCATCAGGCAAGGAAAGAGATCCTCCTGCATCTAGAGATTCTTGCAGGGACTGAAAAGTAAAGAAACCGACATCAACATCACCAAATATAAGAATTGACCATACAAAGATGAAAGAACTCTGTCATTGATATATTTAGATCTTGTATCCTATAATTTATAATCTAATCCAAAGGCACATTTAAAGTCCAGTCTATAAACAGGCAATATTTCAGTAACATTATCCTTCCCATTGGTTTCATTAACATGAACTTGCAGAGAATGGAAGAATTTAAATTACCTTGTGACTGGTCTTGAACCAATCACCAATAAGTAGAGTAAAATCTCCATCTTGAATAGGATAAGGAATTGGAATTCTCGGTCTCTGGTAGACATTCAGGGCACCAAATCCACCAGCAGCTTTGTGAAATTGAGTTGAAGGGAAGTAAGCAAAAGATCCAATCTGATCTTTGGTTTGAAAGGCATAAGTATAATTGGAGTTTGGAGGAATTGGACAATTGGTCCCAAGCACTCCATCTTGCCATGAGTTCTTCCTTTGCTTAATCCCATTCCTTAAGATAGAACAAACATTACAGAATATAAGACCATATTTGAAAGCACTACCAAACACTCACAACTACACTTAGAAAACAACATGATCTGAATGAAACTATGAACTTCATATAGTTTGGCAATGTACTCAGAGAACAACATGATCTGAATGAAACCATGAACTTCAAACTACAATGCTAGAGAAGGAATGAGATTCAGCAACTCACCATGTAAGCAACAAAGGCTCATCTAGCTTGTTGAAAAGATTGAGGATGATATTGTCATTGGTCACTACTTCTAGTTTAGGGCCAGGAAACTGACCATTGATGAGGATGACCTTAAAAAATCAAACAAAGGAACCATTTCAACAAACAGTAACCACCAATAATAATCTGTAAAAACAAGATCTGAAGCATGAAAAGCAGTAAACCAACCTGTTGAGGAACACCAAGAGGAGAAATAGTCCCATATGTCACGGTCCAAGTGTAAAACCTATATGGGTCATCAGCATTCACTAATGAAACACTCAGCAAAGCCAAAGCTCCAAAAATCAGTCGAATCAAACCCTGTTTCTCCATTGATCTGCCAAATGGTACTACATCAGAAACCCCCACAGACAGAATGTGAGAAGAATTAAGAAGCAAACAGAGTTCAAAGAAAAAATACCTTGATTGAGAGAATGCAGAGGAGATGGAGGTTGAAGAGAGAATTATTTGTTGGCAATTTGAAAACCCTTTTATTAAGGTCAGTGGGTAACAGCTAAAAGCTGATTGAATACAACTGGAGTGGATAAAGGCCTTAAATAGAGACAGAGCGGGAAGAGAACCAATATTCTTCACCTGCACTAATCCTTTCTTAGATGTATTGAAATGTAATAATATTAAATTGTTAAACCCAAATTGAGTTTTAATTTTAAAAAATGGTAATGTATTGAAATTTCAACCGTAGAAAAGGCAGGGCAGTATATATGTGGTAAAGGTTGTAACTTTATGGAGTATTCGGTGCTACTGACGCGTTTTCTCATAATTGAGAAGCCAAATCGCTTCAACTGGAAGCGACCTCAATCACAGTGAATGAGTATCAAAAGTTGAGATTAATTATTTCTATTTTCTTTTCTTTTTTAATCAAAAACTCCCCCTGATTACGCTGTTAGTTATGGCTTTAATCTTCCTTTCTTTTCCTTTTTGACCTTCTCTTAAAATAAAATAATAATCATTTAACACACAGCGTCTTTGTTTTTGGCTGTCTTGTCCCTGATGATTTTGATTCTCTTTTTCACAAGAATGGATCACAGTGGACAGTGATGCAAGATGTCTGGAAAATCACTTTCCTTTGCAACTTTCTTTCCATGAGAATGAAAATCTTATTTTGCAAATTTATATTTTTTTTGAGAAATTTTTAAAAATAGAAAAATAAAGAAAATTATTTACACAAAATAGTAAAATTTTTAGATAGTTGTGATAAAACGCGGATACAAGTTTTTGCTCTTTTTGTTATTCTACTTCTACTTGTTTCTCTATACATTGATCTGTAATTGTAACGTATAAATTAAGATGTGCTTGAAAAGATTATGAGAAAGTATAAAGAATATATATGGCAACAAAAATATTATGTTTACTTTCTGATAATTTGTTAAAAAATATACTCTATCAAGTAAGTTTTCTTATAATTAAATATTGTTTATTATTATTTGAGTACAACTAGTTGAAGTATGAAAATTTGAACGTCAATAAACTTTGATTATTTCATTTAAAAGTAGGAATTTGATTTGTAACGGAGAATTTCAAAAGAAAAGACCATACCATTAGATTAGATGAGTTCATCTTCATACTGAGTATCTAATTTGAAGTCTATACTTCAATTAGAAATGATTAAAATAATGAGTCTTAAAACAAGAATGGAATAGAAATAAGAAATAATTTATAATATATACATAAATGTATACCCAAAAATAAGTGTTGATTGAATATTGAAAAGAGAAACATTAATTTTATAGATGAGAGACATGTGAGATGTCGGAGAGGAAGTGGTTTGGTGTGTAAATTTAATGTAAAATATGAATGGTTCCCCACACGGTTTGTCAATTTGGCAATTTGTCTCCTCCTATCAAACGACGCACCGCCGCTCAATGCTACCATTCTCTAACCATATTTACAAAATCAAACCTTTGATTCCAAACTCAAAACCTATATATATATATATATTTTTTTTTTTTTTTTTAATTACCAAGACAAGAATCCGACCATGTTTCTATATCCTTCTTTACCTTAATCATGGTATTTTGCTTCATATTTTATAACATTGTTCTTATATATTACTAGTACAGCAAATAATTAATATATGAATATATGTAGTGTAATCAATTTCAAAGTCAAACGTTTAATTTACCTCTTATGGAAAAATTGTAGTATGATTTTTTTTTTCATATCTACCATAGTACTATAAATATTTTTGAAGTTAACTGATTTAAAACTTAAAAGAAGAGCCACATGGCAACAATTTATGAAAGGACAAGAATGAAAGTATTGAAGGAATAAAGAGAGAGATTGAAGGACAATGCTAGAATACATTTAAAAAATCTAAGGGTAAAATGGACACACAATGTTTTTCTTCATTGTGACTTTTATATACACTACATATTATAGATGTATTGTAGATATTGGGATAAAATTACATTTTCGGTCTCAAAGGTTTTTGGATTTGTGTCAAATCATTCGTTAGATTTTAAAATTGAACAATTAAGTCTTTAATATTAAAAAATGCTCGACTTCAGTCCCGAGTAATTTCATGAATAATTATCTTCCAAGATAGAATATATTACTTTTCTTATAGAAGCAACACCTCATTCAAAAGAAAGAGAGAAAGAAAATCATACCAGAAAAAATTCACTATATGAAAATTTGATTGTCAAAGCTTTTATATACTCACACACTCAAAATTGATTCTCAAAGATTTTATATACTCACACACTTTCCCACTCTCGAATTAGAGAATGCATAAAGGAAATTTAACACACTAAGCTTAAAATATTTCTAATTGAGACGATTTGAAACTAGAGACATAGACTCTTTTTATAGACTTAGAGTCCATTTCTATTTTTCAATTTACCCGATGTGAGACCACTGCATTTTTAATATTTTGCTAAAAACCTAATAATTATATCACTTTAAAAACACGTCCCAAAACAAATATATATCAAACGTTTATTTGACGAGTTCATGGAAAAATAGTCCAAAGCCGAAGCAAATGGGAGTGGAAATTAAAATGCAGCACGTATCCACTTCCGATCTAGGAAAATGACATGAGAATATTACAATGCAACCTCCATGCATGTCATGTTCGTATGTCACACATACATATTAGAAGTTTAAAAGTCTAAACCACCCCGTTCAGCTAATTAAATGCATTCATATCGATTTGTTGAATTTAGATATTGATGGTATATATTAAATGCAGTAAGTTGTTAACTGATATATTAAATATAAATTATATTAGCCAATCTATTTTATTTTCAAACTTGTTATATGATTTTAGTGATATATAAATTATATTTAATATGATATATCATATATAATAAATATTTCATATTTCGTATACTAGTGGATTGATATACCTAATTTAAAAAGAGAAAAAAAAAACATATCAATGATATTGTTGGTATACCAAATATGAAGTACAACATTTAGATTAATACTTAAAGTTTAACATTGACATTTCAATTCTATATTAGTACTAATTGAAAATGAATTGCAAGTAAATCATTATTGTATTAATAATATATCATGATGAGCTGAAAATGCAATACTACTTTCATTTAAAGTACAAATTAGTTTATCAATATTGTATCAATGCTAATAAAAAACTAATTTCAAATATATTATTAGTGTAACAGTAGTATATCAACATTTTTTCTAAAAATAATTTAAGTATAAGATTGGTGTATTAGTATATAAATATGAGGTTTTTTCATAAATAATAAAATAATAAAACTATTTACAAACATAGTAAAATGACAAAAAGTTTATTCATTCCAAAGTGTGCTTTTTTGCTATATTTGTAAATAGTTTCATTATTTTATCATTTAAAACAATTTCCGTATAAATATCAACATTAACTAAAAAAATTCATTTCAAGTATATATAAAATGTTGGTATATCATTAGTATATCAACACTTCTTAAAATTACATTTGTTCAAAATTCAATTTCAAGTATAGTATTGTTGTACTAATAGTTTATCAATATTCATTTAAAATGGTAATTGACATAGCAAATTGAACTACTATAAGTTGATTATAATGTATTAGAAAAATAATGTTCTATAATAAACGAATAATTATTGAAATTAAACCCACGAATAATAGTAAATGAGCAAGGACTTCTTAATTGGTAAATATGGTGTATGAATAATATTTTATGTTTGGTATATTAGTCAATTGATATACTAAATATAAATTATTTCAGATGACTGATATATCAAATATAAAGTATATCAAATATACGATTGATATACATGTTGAGACTAAATTTGAAATAATAAAAACAAAAACCTACTTTTATGTTTTCTATGCTATATTTACAAATTTTTAAAAACCATTACTAAATTTATACATTTAAGATTTTTTTTTTTGCTATTATTGCAAAAGTCCCATTAATTAAACCCTACCCCAAATTTGAGAGTAGTTTGTCTAAATTTGTTATTTTGAATGGTGAGAATTTGCAGGTGGAATATTGTAAACAAGTGGTGTTTTATTTGTATTAACGGCAAAGATTGCATGGATGTGCAGTTACAATTACAATTAAACCATGCATACTTCAAAAACTCCAATTAATAATACCAAATCCCCTTTTATTAAATTTGATTAAAAATCACAATTGAGGTTTAGAAGGGTCTTGTACTCACAGTCGTTGTTTAGGGTTGAAAGTAGAGTTGCAGTGGTTTTGGATGGCGTTGTGGGTGCGACCCATAAGGAGACGAGCAATGGTGGGCCAGTTGTTTCCGAGCCTAGATAATGAACACATCATCTTCCTCAGGAGTGAAGGGACGGTGCTCAGCCTCTAGTACCACCGAAGACGGCAGGACTTACCGGATCCACTGGAGTTGCTTATTAAAGAGGAATTTATAAAGTACAAAATCTTGAACTTAGACTGCAATATTGCGAGAGTGACTGGTTGGGGGAGGAAGTGGCGACCGGTGATAGCCCGTTTGTCGAATCATTTCTTAGATTTCAAGAGTGAACAATCAAGTCTCTAATATTAAGAAAATGTTCGATTTTAGTCTCTAAATTACTGAAATTTGTTAATAATTGACAAAAGTGGATTTGGTAATTTTTTAGATACAAGATAAAAAAATAATAACTTAATTATTCAATTTTGAAAATGGAGCATTGAAAACTAAATAGCTAAACTATTGAAAACACTCCTAAACTTTATCATAATTTGTTTAAAAAATATTCTTGAAATTTCAAACGAGAGAGAGGAAATGAAAGGAGAAGGAGAATTGGGGTGTGTTAAATAACAACAATAAAGGTTTTTTTTTCTTAATTTTTTTAAAGGTTAGGGATATTAGTACAAATTTTAAAAATTCAGCAGTATTTTTTGAAGAAGGTACCAATTACTTTTATCTATATATATTTGCGTTAAGAGTATTATTTATTATTTATTTATTTTTTTGTTGTGGTGTTCAAAATAGTATTTAATAAAACTTTTGAAAAGTCCATTGTTAGTTTTGAATTAGAAAATGAATAATGAATGGTAAGGGTATTTTTCAATTTTCCTTGACTATTTAAAGGTATTAATGAAACTCTGGAAATTTTTTATAATATAGGCAAAGTAAGTTGATAGTGATACAAAATAAACTATAAAGTAAAGGTGTAAATTAGGTTAGATATTTATGTAGACGGGTGTGGTTGGAAATGGAATATGGAAAAAACAATAGCCATACGTCGTCGTTTTGTGCAAATGAATGATCAAATTCTCTTATCTATTTGTCCTCGTAAGTTAAGTACCACACACAAACAGTAGCGTCCAGGCTTCAGAAGAAACATTTTCTTAGCCTTTGATCGTTCATATGGCCGGGGAATTAACACCATTTCTTCTATGGCTCACAGCTTGGCCCTCCCCATGGAAACTTACCTTATTCTGCCGTCTTCTCTTCCGCCTATCGCCAATATGGTAAAATTCTTTTCTTCTTTTTCTTAATTTGTTTTCCAACAAACAATATTCAAACCAAAATGTAACTTCAAAGTTTTTTTTATTTCGTCTTTTGATTTCAAAATGTTGCATTTTTACTTTTGAGTTTTGAATTTATAGTTTTCATTATTTAGTCTTCATGTTTTAAATTTTATATTTTTACCTTCTAGTTAACTTTTTTTTAATTAATGTTAAATAATTATGTTGTGAATTTTTTAAAGTAATTTTAATATTGAAGAAAATTTGTGAAAACTATTTTGATTTTTTAAAAATTAATTGTTAGACATTAACACCAAGACGACCGAAAGTAAGTATATTTATCGAAAAATCAAGGGTAGTATAAGTGTAAATCTTCAAACTTATACACATTAAATCGAAAACAAACTCAAAATTCATGAATAAAAACGTAACATTTTAAACTAGAGATCACTAGATAATGGTTGAATAAAAGTATGACTGCATTTTGAAATGTAAAAATGAAATGGGAACGAAACTCAAAGTAATCAAATTTTGGAAACAAGAAACAAGATATGTTATCAAGGACTTGTTTGGTAAACATTTGGTTCTTTGTTTTTAAAATTAGTTATGCTTATGGACTCTAATTCAACCTATAATTTTTTTTTGTTATGCACTTTTTACCAATGTTTAAAAAAAACTAAAAAAAAAAAATTCCAAATACTCGTTTTTGTGTTAAATTTTCTATTAGAGATTCAAATGTTTTTCCAAGAAATGTGAAAACCATAGTATAGAATTTAATAGAAAACAAATATAAATTCAAAAAACAGAAAAAACTAAAAATGGTCCTTAACAAAAAAAAAAAAAAAAAAGAACAAAGAGAGCCTAAACGTGCACCAATTGATTCTTTTTTCTTCTTTTTTTTTCAAAGAAAAAGAGAGCCCAAACAAATCTATTTCTTAAAAAATGAACAACGAGAACAAAAAACAACAACGTGATAAAAAAAAGTCTTTGAGAGACTAAAATATTTGATATTCAATTGAGAATGCAACTAAAGGTATTGCAGTAGTTAAAAAAAATGAGAAAACAAAGGATAATTATATTATATCACTTTAAAAAATACGATATTTTTGTCAATGTGAGTGTAGCTTAATTGACAAATATCAATTTATATCAAAGTTTTGGTAGTTTACCATGACTTGATGTTATAGTTGTCATGCTAAAGCCGTTGATAGCTACTTCGCGTGACGAGCTAAGTAGAAAGATTTTGGGGATGAATCCCTAAACTTTGGGAGTTGTATCAATTTAAATCCTAAACTATTAATTGTATCAATTTAAACTCCAAACTTTAGAGATTGTATCAATTTAAGCTTTAAACTAATAATTGTATCAATTACAACCTTGAACTTTCATAAGTATATCAATTTTGACCCACCATTATGTTTTATTTAGATACACTTATAAAAGTTTTGAATTTAAATTGATATACTAATTAGTTTGGGGTTTAAATTGATACAAGAGCAAAATATATTTTTGGTCAATCAGGTTTGAGTCTAATGTCTATTTGGTCTTTGTCTAACGTCTATTTGGTCCTTGAAACTTCAAAATGAACATATTAGTTCTCAACGTTTGAATAATAGTTCTAAATAGTCGTCGGAGTTAAAGTTGACGGTTAGTCAACTAATGAAAAATGAAATGGCATTGGTGGGTTGTCTAATATTGAATGATGTGAAATTTTATTTGGTAGAAAATTGTAGTTTTTCCTTTTTTCTTCTCTCATTTCTCTACCTTCCTTTCTCCTTTTTACTCTCCGGTTTCCTTCCATCTTCTCTTTTGGGAAGAACACCCACTCCACCCACCACGTCTTGATCATCAAACAATAACTTTTGATTCTCAATGGCAATTGAATGCTTCTATTAAATAAAAATATATAAAAAGAAAAACCCCACAAGCTGATTTAAATTAAACAAGAAGCAAAATGGGTTTTTCTTGTATCATTTGCCCAATTTCGCCTTACTGTTCATTAGAAAACTATGGTTATGTTAGTTCTTATAAATTGTTTTCTTTCTTCCTTTTATTTCTTCATCATTAATTTCTAACTTACGTTGGAGAAAATTTTCCACAATTTTAGGTATTAGGGTCAAAGAGGGGTTTTCAAAGAAGAAAAAACAAAATGAAGAAAACTGAATGAGATGAATGATTTTGAAAATGGGATGGTAATAACGAGATTTTAAGGAGAAGAAGGAGGAGAAAGATAAGGAATGGAGTTGGGGGCAACACAAATCTCCAGTCCACGCGAGGAAGGGAGAGAAAAAAAGGGATGGGAATAGAGTGAAAGAAGAAGAAAATAAAAAATTTAAGTAAAAAAATGCCATTTCACTAAAATAATATAAAATTAATAAAAATATATCCAACTATTTTTTTTTTTTAACAAAGATATTAATGGAGAGAGATCAGTAGGTGCACTAGAACATCTCAACTAAGTTGACAACTCCTTAGCACCATCATCCTATCCCAAAACCAAAAGAGATGTGTTGATAAGATAAAGATAATCTAGAATATGTACATGAGGAACTAAAAGATAGTTCGAGCCAAAAGGACATGAAAAGCAAAAAGTGGGGGAAACAGATCATATGAAGGCCCTCCAATTTAGTGTAATAGTAGGAGCATCATAATTAAAAAAAAAGAAAGATTTCTTGCTCCAAAAGCCTAGCTAATGCTACAATGTCTTCCCATAATTGATGATGCAATTTGTCAATGTTTTGAAATATCCTAGGATTTCTCTGGATCCATATGCACTAGATAGTAGCAGCCACCAAATTACTAGTCAGAACGTTTAAATCTGGGACCAAAAGCGTATTTTATCCTTGATACAATTAACCGTTTAAGATTTAAATTAATACAACCCCAAAGTTTAGAGATATAAATTGATATTTGCCCTAAAATTTACTATTAACTCACAAATAGTAAAAAAAAAAAAAAAAAAAAAAAAACGAAAACTTCCAGAATATATAAATGAAACGTTCGAACGCGGAAGCAAATGGGAATGGAAAACGTCGAACCCTTGTTTTTCTCTATCGCAGCGCGTATTCACTTCCGTAGGTGGGAACTCCGATATTACAATGCAACTTCCAATGTTATGTCACACTTACACTTACACTCACACATACATAATTCCAAGTTTAAAAGTCCAAACCGCCACTTCACATAATTAAAACCATTCATTTCCATCCTTAACATCCTTTATTTTGATGTCATTTGGTGGTTAAATATGTACATAAATATGACGACATTTTAAATAGGAAGAACAATCAATTTACATCCTTTTTATTTGATGGTGAAAAGGAACGGATAAGGGTTGACGAGGGGAAGGAAATTAAGCTGACGTATTCTTAGTCAACTGGCGGAGTCAATGTCCGTAATTTATTAGTAGAGGTACTATCTCGTTGCCTCGAAACATCTCCTAATTAATTAATTTCTTCCAAATGAGATTAATTGAGAAAGAATAAACAGGCGGTTGAATTATTATAATTTTGGCCGAGATCATCGATCCAGTATTAAGAAATTATAAGAATTATTAAATGGAGGGGGCGGAATTGGTAGCCGGGGCGGCTTTGGGTGCTTTATTAGGAGAGTTACTGAAACGGGTGATTAATTTGATGGAAAAGGCCATTAATTTCAAACCTGTGCTTGCAGAAATCAAAAGCCAGGTAGAGTTTTTAATGCCATTGATGAAGCAGGTGGATGAGCTTGGTGAGGATTTCCAGCTGGAATATTCTAACACTTTGAAGGAAGTCGTACATCAAGGGAAGCAACTGATTATGGAGTGCGATGCTGCCAAACAACGTTTTCTCAAATATCATAAGTTCCCATCTTACACCAAAAGGCTTCGCAAATTGGATGCTCAACTTGAAAGGGCCTCACTCAATTTATTGTTGCAATTGAGTGTACAACACATGAAGAAATTACAAACTTTGGAAATCAATAATAATCGACATGGTCGACCTCGGTTATTGGCATCTAAGATCGTCGATAAAGGCAAGATCGTCATCAAGAAAATATTTATGGGCGAGAGTAGTATTAATAATAATGATTGTAGTTGTGGTCTCCACGGTTACGTTCCAAATTACCCAACAACCAAGCTGCCCTTCTGTTTTACCACGACAAGCGACTCAAAGGTAAACAATAAAATTATTTAAATTTGGTATGATGATGTAGGGAATATATTAATTAATTGAATTTTTATTTTTATTTTTATATTGAAGCAGGGAAAACAGGCCTAAATTTTGTTGATGCTTTGGTGGGAAGGGCTGTAGAACACATTAAGGACGACTCAAAGAAAGGTGGGTATTGACGGTTTTCAAATATAGAAAAATTTCAGTGACGTTTATCAACAATAGATATATAGTGATAGAATTCTATATTCGTAAATGATTTGATATTTTTTCTATTTATATATAGTAATTAATTATGATATGGGATATGATGTTGAGGGAAGAATTGAAGAGAAGATAAAGAAGTGGGGGGAAGATCGATTTGAGAGGATATTTCATCGTACATTTGAAACAACTATTGTGGGTGACGAAAAACTTAAAAATTGGTTTGCTTGTGATTTGTCAATTACAACGGAGAGAGATGAACAAAGCTTGCATTGTGGTGTTTTATTTGTATCCACCGCAAAGCTTGCATTCTGCAGTCTCAATCATACTTCAAACTCCAATAATACCAAATCCCTCTATCTCAAGGTACTTTAATCTCTTTTAATCTTTTTCACTCTATCAAATGATTAAAAACTTGTTCAAGAGGGTCATATCGATAATATATTTTGATTAGGGTAATTTGCCACATATAATAATGCTTTTAGAGTTAATAATTAAGTGTATAGCAATACATATAGCCAAATATATATGTGATAAACTCTTTCCCTAATAGATTCTAAGAGCTAAATCTAATATTAATACTTTGTGGGTCTGATTGTTATAGTTCCAACTGCTCCTTTGATTAAATTATAAGTTTATAGTTTTAAGTTTTTAAGATTCTGATGTTATAAAATGTTTTAAATAGATTCTTGAATTATCAATTTTGTGTTTGAAGAAGTCGTTGGCCTGCTAAATTAATGTTTAGAATTTAAAATATGTTGAATAGCTTAGACTCCATTTGGTAACTATATCGTTTTTTATTTTTGGTTTTTGAAAACTAAGTCTATTTTCTTTCCATTTCTTACAATGATTGCATATTTCTTAAGGACAAAAGTCGATTTCTTAACCAAAATTTTAAAACTACTTTTTTTTTAGTTTTCAAAATTTGGCTTGGTTTTTTAAAATATTGGCAAAAAGTAGATAACAAAAAACATAGAATTTAGAGATGAGATGAATGTTTATAGGCTTAATTTTCAAAAACGAAAACAAAATTATTACCAAACGAGAGCCTCGGGACTTTTTTTTTTTTTTAAAAAAAAGTAGAAAAAGGAAGTGAGTGGCTAGAGTAAAGTCTTTCAATTAATGAGATACAAGAGATACCATAATTACAAAAAAAAAAAACGATGATTTGGAATTACATGTTGGAGCCAAAAAGATTTTTATAACTAATTAGGTTGAAAGATCCATTAGATCTTAAATTAAAAGCTTAAGGGTGTGTCTAGCTATTAGTCACTTTTTCCTATAGTGAATAGTTACTATTTTTATGTGATTAGTTGAGGTATGTTGTTGTGTATTTAAAAACTTAATTATTGGTTAAATATGATAATGGTTGATAATAAATATATAGATGTTTTAATTATGTGTTTAGTTGAATAATATTTGAGAAAATTAAAGCTTAAATATGTAAGTGTTGTTAAACACAACAGGTAGTTATACCATTTGAGCTACTAAAAGGCGTTGAGTTTGATGAAGAAGAAGAATACATACAACTCATTTCTATTGATAACCAAAAGTTTGGGTTCATAAAATTTCGGAACTACAATGACACACAAAAATACATCCAAGACATTCATATGATACCACCCGCATGTACTCGCTGTACACGCTCTCTCTCTAGCTTCAATTAATTGGTAACTCTCTTCTACCTTCACTTAATTTGGTTAATTATTACAAGTTTTTAGCTTAATCCATGAGCCAAGGGAAGATTTAAGATTAAGGTAATTTTGTGTAATTGAGTGATGTTGGTGCTTTAACTAAGGATTAAAGAGTTATTAATTTTGCCTAAATTATTATTTCAGGTCAGCTGTAGATCAAGATTGGCCTGCGAGAAATAGTTGTTTGTAAATTGGATTGATTTTATTAGTATATGAAACTTCAAGAGACATCTTATGGTTATGTATATATCATTGAATTTCAATAGATATTAATTATGACTTTGTATGTCATTTGAATTTATTATTTCAAACTCATATGTTAAATTAATTTTGAAGACTTCTTAATTTTATCATTTCTGATAAAGGTTCATCTTTTGTTCTTTGAAGTTGCTTTACGTGCATGCCTATAACTAGATAATTTAGTATATATACTAAGTATTTTAAGATTACAAGATGATGATCAATAGCCTTAATTATATATGTACAATAAATTTCTTAATACAGTAGTATGACCGGTTAAACCTATGCCTATATGGTGATTTTTTATGATTATGTTTTGAGGTGCTCTTAACTTTCATCATTTCAAAAAAAACAAAAAGGTTTCATATTTGTAAATGAACTCATAAATTTCAAAGTTCTATATATTGAGATATTTAAATAGTGCTTGTTAACTATGATTCACAACTGTTTTCGCCAATGTATTTCTATTCAATTTTACAAAGGGAAACTATATTCAGATTTTTTTAAAAAATATTTTAGCTTTTTAGGATTTAATCGTAACACTCGTTCTGGGTTAGTTAGGATAATTTAGTGTTGGAGGTGTCAATATTAATTATTAACGATCAATATTACACCATAAGTGTTGAATTAAAAAAAATATAATCAACTAGTTAATGTTAAAGTATTGTACACTTAACCTAAAGGTAAGTTCAAATTTCCACCTCAAAATATTGGTTGAACTAAAAATTAATAATAATAGTAATCATTGTTAGATTCTATTTATACTAGTTTTATACTATGTGGCACATGGTTTAGGAAATTGAAAATATGATTTAATTGTGTAGAAGTTGATCAAATTTGATGATGTATAAAATAATATGTGATTCATCTAAATTGGTAGTTATTGCATATTTAAACAGTTTTTTTTCTTTCTTTGTGACAAAAATGTGAAGTGATAGAATCGAACATTTGACTTCTAAGTCAATAGTACAACTTTATGTCAATTAAACAAATTATATTCGTGATAGATTTTATCGTTGATAAACTTCTATCAATGATAGACTTTATTGCTGGATATAGACTTCGAAAATTAGATTTTAAATTTTACTATATTTGTAATTTTTTTGTGCTATACATCTAATAATAATACTTTGGCCTGATTGTTATATATTTGCTAACTTCCTCTCATTTATAATGAAAAGAAGATACTCGTATTGTTCAATTAAAAATAACGATTATGCAAATGGAACATAATTGAATAAATAATAGAAAGAACAAGCAAAGCAATTTAATATTACATTGACCTTATTCATTATTAATCCTTTGTTGACTTTTTTCCCCCTAATTCGTCAAATTTTTTATGGCATGACGAAAATATTGATTGATATTTATGATCCATACGTCAAATTGATCGATAAATTGACTTTCAGTGTTGTTCATTCCTTGAACAAGTAACTTTGAAAGCATTTACACCCAGAAACAGAATCAACAAAAAGAAAAAGGAAAATGCTTCGGACATGGAGGAACGATACCATTCCCATCCCATCAGGCTTGAAAATATCTAATTTAGACGCTCCATTCCCACTTCCAGAAACCTCAAGAAGATTCGATTTTTTGCTTCGATGGAACCCCAAAGCTTTCAAAAACTACTAAACGAGAAGAAGGGGTTTGGCCGATCGGTTAAAGGTATTGCCTTTTGTTGTCTCTGTTTTTAACGAAAGAAATGGCGCTGGAATTGGTGGGTGGAGCTGTTTTGGGGGCTGTAGTTGGGGAGCTGTTCAAAGCGATCTTGAATTTGGGCGAAAGGGCCATCAATTTCAATCCTGTTCTTAAGGATATCCATTCCAAGCTAAAGGCTATAACCCCTTTGGTGAAGCAAATCGATGAGCTTAATGATTATCTCGATTACCCAAAAGAAGAAACAGAGAAACTGAGGGATCTAATGAATGAAGGGAAGAGGCTGCTTCTCCAGTGCGGCGATGTTAAATTGGGGAATCTTAATTATTTGAAGAAACCATTTTACACCCAAAAGCTTCGGGAATTGGATAATGCACTTCGAAGCTTCATGGATGTTCTGTTGTTGCAGATGGCTAGAGATCAGAAGAAGAACTTGAAGATGATGAACCAACTGATGGAGATCATTTGCAGACTTGATAACAGCGGTGGGTCGAGCAAGGCTATGGATTTGATTGTACCGCCATGTTTAGTTCCTCAACTGCGAGAAGAAACTGTTGGGTTGGAGAAGCCAGTTATGGAGTTGAAGCTGAAACTTTTCAAAAATGGAGTTCAAATGTTGGTGGTGACAGCTCCTGGAGGCTGTGGAAAAACCACACTGGCCTTGAAATTTTGCCATGACAAAGAAGTCAAAGGTACGCCAAAATCATTCTTATATTAAACTATTGGGTGCTAATTTTCCATGGCGATGATAAAAACTTAATGGCATCTCTTACAGGAGCTTTCTAATTTCGCATCTTGATAGATATATTCCAGGAGAAGATCTTCTTTGTTGCAGTTTCAAGAAAACCAGACTTGAAGCTTATACTAAAAGACATAATTGAAAGCCTTAGAGGGATTCAATTGCCTGATTTGAAAAGTGATGAACGTGCATTCTGCTATTTAGAATTGTGGTTGAAGCAAACAAGTCTAAATCATCCTGTTTTGATTGTGTTAGACGATGTGTGGGATGGGCCAGAATCTGAAGTCCTTCTTGATAAGCTTTTCCAATTGCCTTGCTGCAAAATCTTGGTCACTTCTAGATTTATTTTCCCAAGATTTAGTGAGCCTTATTATTTGGAACCTTTGAACCACGAGAATGCAATAAAACTTTTTCGTCGTGCAGCATCATTGGACAAAGGAATTTCTAAGCTTCCTGATGATGAAACTGTAGAACAGGCAAATTTTCTATAATTTGATAGCTTTACTTTCTCTTATTTATATATCTGCCAGTTTGAAGATTTCTTTGAAATTGAATTTCAGATAATTGGGGGATGCAAGAGACTCCCTCTTGCTTTGAAGGTAATTGGAAGGTCGCTTTCCCGCAGACCGACATCGGTTTGGAAAGTGACAGGGAGGAATTTGTCTAGAAGTGGCTCCATATTTGATTCTGAGAAAGAACTTCTTGAATGCTTACAGAGCAGTCTGGATGTCTTGGATGATAACATGGTAACTAAGAAGAGTTTCATGGATTTAGGTTCTTTTCGTGAAGATCAGAGAATTCCTGCTTCTACCTTCATCGACATTTGCTCAGTTTTGTACAAACGAGACGAAACTGAAGCAATGGTTACCCTCGACGAACTATCCTCTCGGAGTCTAGTTAATTCTGTCACAACGAGGTAAATACTATGCACATATTTGCTAAAAGATCGAATTATGAACACTTTTCCAGTTGCTGATAGTGTTACCTGTATTATTGATGTAAAGAGAATAGAAATTGATTTGTTTTGTGGGGCTATTCATCAGAAAATGTGCATATGATGATGACTTCTACGAAGAGTACTTTTTTACTCAGCATGATATTCTTAGAGATTTAGCTATCCACTTGATGAATATGGAGCCCATAGAACAAAGGAAAAGATTGATCTTGGACATTAATGGAAATGATCTTCCCAAATGGTGGGTAGATCAAGAAAAGCATCCTTCCAATGCCCACCTTATATCCATAACCACAGGTCTGTCTCTCTCTGTTATATTCCATTTTTTTTTTCTTTGTCTCACTTTCATAACTTCAAACTCAAAGGGGTTTTGGATGTTGCAGATGAGAGATTCTCATCAAGTTGGCCTGACATGGAAGCACCTGAAGTGGAGGTTCTGATTCTTAATTTTCAGTCAAGAACTTACAACTTGCCTGGGTTCATCAAAAGAATGAATAAACTGAAAGTTTTGATAATCACATATTTTGATTCTTTTCTAACTGAGGTGACAAGTGAAGATAATCAACAACTCGACGATCTAACGAGTCTTGAACGAATTAGGTTCGAGCGGATTTCAGTTCCTATCTTTAGTAATCCGAACCCGAAACCGCTGATAAATCTGCAGAAAATATCATTCTTTATGTGCAAATTTGGTCAAACTTTCATGAACCTTTCAACCCATATATCAGATTTGTTGCCAAACTTGCTGGAGATTTCCATAGACTTCTGCAAAAATTTGAGTGCAGTCCCCAATGGGCTGTGTGAAATTGTCAACTTGCAGAAGCTGAGCATTACAAATTGCCATGGACTATCTTCCTTGCCAGAAGATGTAGGAAAGCTGATTAATCTTAAAAAACTGAGGCTAAGATCTTGCATTCATTTAGAAGAGTTGCCCGAGTCAACGACGAAACTTCGGGAATTAGTCCTGCTTGATATATCTAACTGTCTTGGTCTTGCCATGCTTCCTGAGAAGATTGGTGAATTGCATCGATTAGAAAAGCTTGACATGAGGAACTGCTCGAGTCTGCGCAAGCTGCCATTGTCGATTAGAAACCTGAAAAAGTTGAAGCTTTTATGTGATGGAGAGGTTGCAGAGTGGTTGAAAAAGGTTGCACCCCGCCTTTCCAAACAGGTGAAAGTGCAAGAGGAAGAAGCCAACCTGGAATGGCTTGGTTTATGAACTATTTTTTGATTTAAAATATTTGTTCGTTTATTCAGTTGTGTTTATACTAGGTCAAACATGAGTATAGCTCAACTGATTAGGTTTATGTATCTCTCGGGTGTGAGTTAAAAAATTCACCCTTAGTTTGAATTAGCAAGGTAATAATTAATATTGTGACAAAAAAAATGGAAGTCTTGAATTTTGGATAAGATCTTCAATAATTTATGTAACTTGTGTTCGTTTGGTTGTTGAATGTTAATGTTAAAGGTCTTAATACAATTTGGTTTAATTCGTTTTTCCATTCAAGTATTGGAACTGATATATTAAAAGAATTGAGTCCATTCAATACACACTAATAATTCCTCTAGAGTCTCACTTCAAGAAAGTAGACTCTATAGAAATTATTAGGTTGGTTTCCGTTATGACTTTGTTATATTTTTTCAAAAATATTTTTATATATGTTAATATTTTGAATCTAATTGTTACATTTGTAACTGTACCGACTTCCTATACCAAGTAATTGGGGCTGCAAATCCACTGTTATTGCATTTTGGGCCACTAAATGGAACTAGCCCATGGTGGGTTTCATTTGTGATAATGGGCCTAATATAAATATAGCCCACTGATAGGTGTTCATCGTCTATCTTGCTAATATACTGTTGTTAGTAAAAGTAAAAATTTAGTCCCTCGTTTGAGATATATATCTATTTGATGTCTGAAATTTTAAAATTACAAATTCAGCTTAGATCTGTTAAACAAAAAATTTTAAAATTAAGGTACTGTTAAACACAAAATTTAAATTCATACGTAATAGATCAATTAATTTTAAAAAAGTTTGAATTTGTCAGAGACATGTTAGACACAAAATTGAAAGTTTAGAAACTCAATAAAAAATTGACAATTTAAAGATTTATTAGTATAACTTCTACTCGAATATAGACTTATTAATGTTTTTCCATTCAAGTACTGGAACGGATTAATACACATAATTGTTATATAGTTTGAAATGAATTGATGTTGGAATTATAATAATCTATAAACAAAAAGGTATATGAAATAATGAGTATAATGTAACTTTTAGTCTTAATAAAAATAAAAATGAATTTGTCCATTGTATATTTAACGGCTCAAAAATAACCATCACATCATATCACAAATGTAGAATAATTTTCTCAAAAAGTTTAAAGGTGGGACATTTATCCATTATAAATTCATCGTCCCAATTTCCAAAAGGTTAAAGAACGTCTTTTTAAAGGTACTTTTCTTACACTTTTTTTTATTTTTAATTTTTTTACAAGTGATTCAAAAACTGACTAAAAATAAATAATTTAAAATCCTTCATGGGTGTTGCTGCTTTGAAAATCAGGAGAGACAGGAATATAATAGAAGATAAAATTGATAATTAAATTTAGTTATAATAGAAGATAAAATTGATAATTAAATTTAGTTAATTGAACTTAGTCAACAAAGATAAATGGTTGCGAGAAAAAGAAAAGGAGAAAAAAAAAAGATCCCTTTTATTTCTTTGCCGTAGAAATGTAGAGTGGGAAACACGTCGATTTATCACAAAGGAAAAGGAGAGAATAAAATGGTTGTATTTTTTTTTTTTTCTTTTTTTATAATTTTATTATAAAAAATGAATGATTTGTTTTTTTCTAAAAGGAAAAAAAAAATGAAAAAAAAATGGGGGGACAGTGGGCACTGAAAAAATGTAAGAGAAATAGAAGTGATGGGAATGGGAGTAAATTTTTGTGTAGGCCACCCAATATGTGGCGAAACGAAACGTTCATGTCTTGTTTTTATTTTGTTGCCCACTTACTTACAATTCTCATCCATTTGCTTTTTTCGAGATAACCCAATCTCATCTTTTCATACCATTTTCTCTTTAATTAAAACTTTCTTACTAGTAATATGGTTGGTAACACATTCAATTTTATTTTATATGTTATAAGGGCACGGACTTCTAAATCTAAGTTCTTATCAAAATATTTTAAACAACTTCGGCTTTTGTGCAATTTGAAACTTTGATTTTTACGAGGGAAAGATGTCTTTTTCTATCAAAGCTTTTGTATTTAATTTTTATTTTGTGTTTGAGTCCACTCATTTATAAATATAGTAAAATATCACTAGACACAGATAAACTACCAATAATCTATTATTGATATTTTGCTATACTTAAAAATATTTTCACCAATTTTATCCTTTAAAATAATTACTCTTAATTTAAAATATTTAAAATATTATATTTAATTATTTTTACTAAACTTTTATCACTAGTAAAATTAATCTTGAAATTTCACTTCATAATTATTTTAGATTGATTAATTGAAAGTTAATGTCAAATATCACTCTGAGCAATAAGCATTAGTAAAAATTTGGGGGCAAAAGTGTAAATCAATGAAACCTAAGGATCAAGTAGAAGCTAAATTAATAACTCAAAGATAAAAATTTAACGTTTTGAAACTTAGAAACCTAATAGAACTAAAACTTAAAATTTTTAAATGAAAGTGTAACATTTTAAAATCTAAAGATTAAATAGAAATTAGACTCAAAACGTATGGATGAAGTGGGTACATTTTTTTTATTTTTTTTAAATTTATTTAAAGGTATGGTATATTGGAGTAGGTCTCTAGAATGTTATTTAATCTTTGTTTTATATTCCGGATTTTTTTTTTTTTTTTTTTTTTGGAGTGATAGTAATGTAAATCTCTTCTAACAAGACAAATTAAACTATCATGTTTGACAATCGTATACCCAATTTGGTTTTATAAACTTGAAAATATGTTAATTAACATATTCTTAAAACTAAATGATTGCCCAAATCTCACCTAAAATCTAAAGAAAGTATAGAACATTCAAACTTGAATTACAAAAATGCCCGCAACCAGAACAATCAATTTCAGCCACAAAATATATCAAACGATTAAAAGAATGTCCAATCTAATAATAAAGTGCCAAATTTCAGAAAAACAAATATTCAATATAAAGTACTAAAATATGTACTAACAAAAGTAATCCTTCGCTAACAGTTGATGTGTATCTAGATCGTTTTTTTATTAAAAAAAAAAAAAAAAAAAAAGTTTGTAGGTTTAAATCTTTATTTTTGTATTTATGATGCAATTTTCAAAAAATATTAACAATTGTTTTGAATGAAAATTTTCTTCTATAAACACTTTTAATTGAAAACACCTCTGCCAAAAGCACTCTGTGTGTTTTTTTCTAGTATTTTTAGTATTTTAAAATTATATTTTTTAATTATTTAATTAAAAAAATTTCCAATATAATATGACTAAGATAATGATATGAGTGTTACTTTCATTCATTGTCAACCAGATCAAATGATGGTGTGAGTTATAAAAATAGAAGAACTATGTATCAAAGAAATACGTAAATATAAAAAAAAATATTTTAATAGGCTAAAAATACTTTTAATATTTGAAAAGTAATGTCAAACTTGTCCAATGTCATAAGATTAAAGAATGAATTTTTCTCCTTCCTTTATGAAGTCAAAAAGTTTGTCTTCACAAATTTGAAAGTTTTTAATGTCAAATAATAAAATTTAATTCATCTTAATTTATGACATGTGAAAGCACAATTGAAAGATATTAATCCCATCCCACCTCTCAACCCTTTTTAAATCCAACAAAGTAATGATCAGCTTCAATTCTTTTGCCAAATGTTTTCCATTATTCATGGACCCTTTCTCAAACCATCTCTCCTTTATTTTATTTGTCTTTTTTTAAAAATAACAATAATAATAATAATAATAATGTTTCTGCACTTCATGTTCCTCCCAATCTCTCATCTTTCTCCTTTTCAAATAGTGAGATGCAAAAGGGATATAACATTGTCTTTTGGTTTGTAAGATGATAATTTTAAAACATTAATTTCATAAACATTTGAAATTTTCTAATTTCATAAAGTTTCAAACATGATATTCAACAAAAGGAAGATAATTTGTCTAATCTTTTTCTCCCCATTTTTTTATAAAGGTGCAAGTATAGATTAGTCTTTTCTTTCAAACTTTTAAGATAAATGATTTAAAGGTCATAAATCAGTACATTTCCCTATTAGTTAACCTTATATTATTAATTAAGGTCACATCCTTTTTTATTTAATGTACTTCTAATATTAGACAAAGGAAATTAGTAAGCTCGGTAGATTTATTAAATAGTATATAATAATAAGATTCTGTTTGTTAATCATTTAGTTTTTTACTTTTGGAAACTGAGTCTATAAACTCCACTTCCATCTATTAGTTTTTGAGTTTATTGGTTACATTTTTTAAAAAAGTATTTTCAATAACAATATCTCTCGATCTTATATTTTCTTAGAAATGGTTTACATAACAAGTTTTTTCCCCTATATATATTTTTTTTCCTTACTACATATTAGGAGTATTTCCGGTTAACTATTTCAAAGCCATTTTTTTATAATCTCTCTCTCAAGCGTTTTTCAAAAATAAATTTTTAATTAATCTAATTTCTTGAAGTTTTTTTTTTTTTTTTTTGGGGGGGGGGGGGTTATTACTGAAAAAAAAACACTTTTGATATTAAAGTTTCTTTAAATTATTCATTTTTTTTTTCAAATAAAATAAGCTTATAGGAAAAATTATTTGGCTTAAAAAGCATTTTCCCCCTTAAAACTATGTCAAAAGGCACTATTAAATATTTTAATATGTTGAGTTAAATTGGGATCGGAAAACCCTTAAAACAATCCTAATTATTCCCAGCAAAATCTTTGTTGAAAAATGGACAAAGATGAAAATTTTGGCAGAAAAATTTATCCATTACTTTCATTGTATTATTTTTTATATCTCTGAGTGTTCGAGACAGCTTATGCACATTTTGACTAATCTCACTCGCTTTACGCTACAATATTTAGGTGTCAAAAAAATTCCTAAAATTTTAAATCTTAGATAGGCACTTACCATGGATGGAATTGAACTCGTGACTGCTTAATCTTTTGACCTTTTTTTTATGTTCCCACTACCACTAACCAACTGATTTAGGATTTCCAGAGTGCTATTTAGTTAAAATTCATTTGTATTCTTTAAATTTCTCCTACGGTTTCTATATTAGTTTGAACATTAATATATATGTGACCTTTCATTAATTAAAAGAAAAACACGCTTGGTCCATAATTTTTATTCAAGTGTCAATTTTAGTCTATGAACTTTAGCTAATAAGAATTTAGTCCATGTACTTTACCATATGTTACAATTTAGCCCTTGAATTATAATTAATAAGTATCAATTTAGTCCTTCCATTTTACTATTTATAACGATTTAGTCTTTATTGTGAAAAATAATAATAAAATTTAATGAAATTTTTATCACATGTAGATTGATAAGTTAAATGGGAATCAATATTTTTTATAAATTATAAAAACTAAGTAGTTACATAATAAAAGTTACACTTAATTTGGAAGAGATGTTTTTATGATAGAGATTAAATTGTTATAAGGACCAAAAATATTTTTTTAAAGAAAAAAAAAGAAAAAGAAAAAGAAGAAAGACTAAGTTATAGAAAATATTATTGAGCGTAACTTTGTGGCTGATTTTCAACAGAGTACCAAGTTGTGTTAATACCTTTTGATTTTTTAAAATTTTTAAAAATACCCTAAATGAAAAACCTTTATCCTTACCCATCATTTCTCATTTCCATTTCTTTTATTCTTAATTCTCTCTCATATGCTTCATTTATGGCCTAATATTTTTTTCCACTTCCCCACTTCTTTTCCTCTCTCCTCTAATACTCTCTTAAACTCCAATTCCACTTCCAAATCCTTCTTCCCTATTTCCATCATGGAATGTACTTTAAGATGTGTTGGGATGAATAGAAGAAGAAAATTAAGAAGGTATATTGAATAAGAGAGAAGAAAAAAAAAGAGGGAACATAATAAGAAAGTGTTGGATCATGAATTGAAGCAAATACCAGAGAGAAGAGAGGCAAAGTAATGAGCTAGATGTTAGAATAAACTTTTTCCATTCACATATACTTGACAACTTGGTACTGTTAATGAAACTTTCTAAAGTTTTGTGATATTATTGAAATAAAAATTTATATAAATGATAAGAAAGATAAACTTACAAAAAAAAAAAAAAATTTTGAGGATAACAACAATTAGTTTTGGGCAATTTCTAAATTCATACATCTCGAAAATTAATAAAAAGATGGAATAAAAACCGTTCATTCTATTCCAACTTTATTTAACACTTAAAATTGAGATTCCTCATCCTATTTTAAAATCAATCTTCATATAAAAGAAAATGACACTTTTATCCTTTTAGTTTTTTTTAGACAATATGTGAGGTGGAGAGATCGAACCTTTAATCTCGAGATTGATAGTACGTGTTAGTTAAGATACACTCATTTTGGCTACGTTTTAATTTGAAAATATGAAAAAGGAAAGGGTGTAGATGAAAGTGTGTTAATGAAAAGTAGTTTTTGCATGAGGGAAATGGAGATTGGGAGAGAGAAGTACCCCCACAGACTAGATTCTAGGGTTTGTTCTCACACACACACACAAAGAAAGAAAGTTCAAAGATTTGATGTGCATCAAAATCCAGATGAATGGAAAATGGGGTCCACTGATTGAGCAATATTAAGAGCCATTGATTGGGAAAAAACAAATGGGCAAAGGCATCAATTGGTACATTATAATTGTTTCTAAGTCTAATGAGAAACTCAATTTTGGGGAAACACAGCATATAATGGCCTTTGAAATGTTCTGGTTGTAACAGGAGAGCCATTGCTTCTTCAATCCTTTCAGAATCTTTTTTTCTTTTTTTTTTTCTTTTAATATATTTTCAGCTCATCATTCTTCAGTGTACTTCAAAAAGAACCCCAATGGCCATAATTCATAAACTATTCAATCTCACGCCTCCTCATTTGGATAACAAGCATGGTTTTAGATTAGATTCTCCAAAAACAAAATCCCATATTGATTCTATTTTCGATAAATTACCCAAAAATGCTCACCAACTTTGTTTTTGTCTAAAAAGCATCCATATTCTTTTATAAGTTGTAAACTTAGTTGTTTTTTTACCATTTATAATCGTTTCAAAACTATTTGTAGTCTAAAAAATCGTTGGAATTATGAATGAAAATTAGGATTTGGAACATGCATGACCGTGACTTGAAACAATATGGTCATGTTTGAGTTATTTTCAATCCAAGTCATGTTGTCACACCTTTCAAATTTCAATTCTGTTTAATATATATATTCTAAATATATATTTTTACTCCAATGATAGTTTTGAAACGTCTAAAAAGAATATCATCAAGGTAATAATATTGCAAATTATGAAGATTGAGATATTTATGGCAAAGTTCATGAGTATTTTTGTACTTTAGCCTTCTCTTTTCTATTACTAAAATCCATCATTTTCGACATTTGTTTTCATGAAACATCGATCTATGTTTGATTCTGTGTCGATAGTGTTCGCACAAGGTTTTCGGAGAAATGTGTTTCGTGGAGTTGAACTTGTGTTTATGTAGATTTGTAGATTTAATGTAGATGTTATTCGATTTTTAGTACTTGATTCTCTTATTCTCTCTCAATTGAAGGCGTGCGCTTGATGTATGAAAATAGTACTTAATTCTCTTATTCTCTCTCAATTGAAGGCGTGCGCTTGATGTATGAAAATGGAGCGCGGATGTTCAGTCTTCAAGTGTGATTTAGCTCAGGAGTTAGGAAATCTTCTGATTGTAAGAAGAATTCTCTCTAGGCTCTCTGGAGTGTAGAATTTATGGACTTTCAAATGGAGGAAAACTCCTCTATTTATAGAGTTGTCATGTGGGCTTTTATTGGACTTGGGTTTGGCCGATCCATGGACCTGCCCTTGCGGCCAACTAATTGGATTTGAGCATTTGTGGGTTTTTGGGCTAAATTAAGTTGACTCAATTGGATTTTAACCAAAATATTAATAATTAATTGAACCAAATAATTAATTTGATCCAACCTGAAAACAGAGGGCACCATCGAGATTTGCCAATTTATGTTTCAATTTCAATTTATGACACATGTTAACTTTTAATTAGTAAGAAATGTCAGGACAATTTGTGATTGGTTCAAAATTTGTCATTACAATATAGAAAAATTAGTTAAACCGCTTAGTGAATAATTTATTTGTTTAATTAGTAAATGTCACGAAACAAGAGTTAGAGCTCACTTATAGCTAAATTAGAAATGGCTATTGTTTAAAAATAAATAAATAAATAAAGCATGTTTTGTGTTTCGAATGAAAATTATCTCCCTTTGGATTTTCCAACGATTCATTCTATATTCCTTTCTTTGAAGATTTTGATCCCGACTCTCACATTATTGGAAATAATGAATGTTTTAATATAAAAGTTTAAAAGCATGGATTGATCAGTTTTTATAACTAAAGAACACTAACTAAAATTATTGCAAAAAAAAGTCTATATATGATTAAGTTTCTAAAAGTTTGGCTGGAAGATTTTTGACAAGAAAAAAAACTGTTAGAAATTTAACTGCAAGGAAAAAAACTATTAGTTTTTGGGGGAAAATTGTTTTATAAAACATAAAACTATAATAAGCATACATTTCTTTGCGAATATAACCTTACAAATGTCTTAAATTTATAAGAGAAATATTTCGATCATATTAGTTGATAATGGAAACATGTGACAGATTGATTGACCTCTTGGATATTTATTGAAGAACTATTTTTATGTGTGGTGGCTAGAATTTTCTCGAGTGGATTAACCGAATTTTTTAAATTTTAAGTAAATTATTAGTTTTTTAGTCGTAGTTTGGTTTAGTGATGTGTTAGAAAAAAAAAGAAAAAAGAAAAAATTAACGGAAAAAAGAAAAAAAAATTTACTATAAACAGAAAAAAAATATTAAACTATTTACAAATATATAAAATTTTGACTAAAATTTTCTATATTTATAAATAATTTGACTCATTCTTTATATTTGAAAACAATATAGATAAAAAAAACTATTTAAATTATTATTATTATTTTGTTCATCGGCAGTGTTGCACTATACATGAAAAATAGGAATCTTTTTCGTCATCAATAATAGAGAAAACCAATGAAAAGAATCCAGATTAATATTTGGGTATTACTAATGGTTTTTTCTTTTTCAAAAGAGAGAGAGAGAGAGAATATACTCAGATATTTAATATATGTAATTATGAAAATTTAAACTATAAGATTAGGGTTTTAGTTGAAAAATAAAGTAACGGTGTAAAAAAAACTCATTTTTCATATGAGATTCGCTAAGGCGACAGCAACGGACTATGGGGCTCTCTGTGGGATTCTCAAGCTCTACAGTTTCCAGCTTTTTTTTTTCAATATATAAATATTTTTTTTATTTGCTTTCAATTTTTTATGGCTAAATTAAAAATTAAAAAACAAATTCGTTAGATATACTTTGTGTCAAAAATACTATTGAATTTTCAAAAGTTTAAAAAATATTTTTAAATTTTTAAAAATAGTTCAAAAATACTATTACCGCTAGTTTTGTATAGAAACTATTAGTTTTGTTTAAAAAATATCCCTAGATTTTTAAATTTTTGAAAAATATCCTTAAACTTAAAAAAATTTAAAAAAATACCCTAAATATTAGTATATGAACAGAAATTGTTAAAATACCTCGTTGAAAAATAACTCTAATTTTTTTTTAAAAAAAAAAGTTTGAAAATACTTGTATTATTAGTATAATGATCCATTTATTTGGAAAAAGAACCAAATTTTAAAAAATTTATATAGATATTTTCATTTTTTTCATATAAATACTCTCATTGTCGGCCTATTTTTCCAATTCTTACACAAAATCAAAACTTTAAGTTAAAACGTAAATTTCACAAAATTTCAAAAGCAATGTCTCCTTTAAAACATACCAAACCGATAAGTAGTCAAATGGAAAAAGAAAAAAAATTATATTGGGCTATTCAAATGCATTTAGTTACTAATGTACAACTTTGTTAAAATATTTAAGTTCTAAAATTTTTTTGGTGCTTCCATTATTCTCTTCTTGTAATAGTTCGTATATCTTAATTGAAGTGAACAGTTTTATTTTATTCAACTTTTTTTAGATAAATAAATGTCAATCATGTAGCAAAAAATGAATAAGATGAGTAAGAAAGAAGAAGGGAAGAGGGAAATCTGATAAGTAAGAGCATATTAATGATTTTTGTTCATATATTAATGATAAGGGTATTTTTTAATTTTTTTTTTTTTTTTTAGTTTAGGATAGGGTGTTCAAAAAATCAGATGACCCGAAAAACCCGATCAACCCAACCCAACCCAGACGGTTTGAGTTGGGTTATTAACTTATTCGGGTTGGGTTAAAATAAATAAAAATTTTATGGGTTGGGTTGGTCCATAGTTCACCTAAAATAACCCAAACCAACCTGAATTTATTATTAATTTTAAAAATTATGTTGTTTTTATTTATGATACAATTATTTTTATATATGTTTATTTCATAATTTTTTTTGGTTAACTTATTCTCTAACAACTCTTAAAATTAAAATAATTTGTTAGCACTTTAGGAAGAAAAGCTTTATAATATAAATTAAAATATAGTTACTAATCTTAATTGAATATATGAAAATAATTAAATAAAAATTTTACTTATTTCTATAACAAAATTTTAAATAAATGATCCAACTAACTCGAAACAACCTAACCAAATGTTTTATGACTGGGTTGGATTAAGTTCATTATTTAATAAGCATTATTTGAGTTGAATAAATTTACAACTCGAACAATTGGGTTGAGTCTAAAAAATACTTCAACCCAACCCCAACCCATGAACACTAGTAGTTGGATATTTTTAAAACTTTTGAAAGTTTATGGGTATTTTTGACACAAAACACTAACTGTTTTTATCCAAAAGTAACGGTAATTACATTTTTGAACTCATTTTAAAAGTTTAACGGTATTTTTGAAACTTTTGAAAGCTAAAGGGTATTTTTTACACAAAGTACATAAGTATTTTGTATAATATAGCCCGACTCATATCTAAAATAATAAATCATGAAATCTATTTTATGATGGATTAAATTACAAGTTTAGCCCTTAACTTTTGAGTATATCTTTATTTAGTTCTTGAACTTTCTAAAATATCTAGCCGCTCAATGAAATTTAATTTGGTGTCGAATAAGTTTTCGAACTTTCAATTCTTAATAGTAATATAATTGAAAATATATATTTTTTAATTAGTGAATCATATTAGATATAATTTTAAATTTGTATATTTAAAACTCTAAACTTTTAAGTGCGTGCTTAATAAATCTATGATTTTCTTTTATTAAAAAAAATTAAATATTTAAAGGTTTATTGAGTATAAAATTAAACACTCAAAACCTTTTAAACATTTTTAAAAGTTCAAAAATCAAATAGACACAAACATAATAGTTTATTGGCTAAATTTTGTAATTCCAACATTTTTTTTATTAATCACGGAATGGTTAATGAACTTTTGAACTTCCCCTATTGTTGAATTTCGCATAAATAATCTAGCTAGCTAATTTTTTATATTAATTTTTAAGGGTCCTAAAAACCTTTTTGTTTTTAGAATTTGACAATCAATTCATATGTTTTCTTATAATTTTTCTTTTTAAAAAATCTTTCTTAAAAAAGATTTAAAAAAATGATAAAAAGAATGTGTAACTTTAAAAAATGAAACAGTTGTCAAATTGCAACTTTTCTATAGTTTGAGTATTGTCTTTAAAATTTAATCCCTTTCAGATTTTACTATTTTCAAATTTAATTCTTATTTTATTTATAATGTTATTACCTTAAAATATATTAAGAGAAATGTGAGGGAGAAAGAGAGTACCGATTTATAATTTTTATGCCGTATGCATATTATTACCTCACAATGGAAATTCAGAAGGGAATAATGGAAGACGAATATAAATTTGAAGAATCAAATTTATAATTTATAAAACAAACCTGAAAAAAGGAAAAATGAAAAAAGAAAAAAGAAAAAAAAAAAAAAAAAAAAAGATAGTGATTGGAGTGTGGTGAGCGGCTGTGATTATTTAGTATAAAAGAAAAAAAAGAAGAAGCATCTTTTACCATGTGTTGTGCGGCAGGAACCACAGCCAATGAATGCTCAAGATACCTCATCTTCATTCGAACTTTTTTTTTTAATAAAAAAAAAAGAAAAAGAAAATAGAGGGATGAGATTAAATATTATCGGGAGGACACGTGTGAGCATCAGAGAGAAGGAATCAAGTACGAATCAGAAAAAGGCAGATCGTACTGGATCCTTACAACTGCATTGGTTGAAGCAGCAGCAAAGGCAATCCAACCGTTTAAAAGAAATGCCTTATTCCACGTGCCAAAATCTTAATCGATGTGACTATCTCTCTCTCCTGTGGCACAAAATGTTGAGCCATACTTTTTTGAACTCAATACCACTATTAGTGGAATCAACAAACCATTTTCCACCATTCATTATTTTACTCTTTTTTTTTTCATTTTCTGAATGTTGCAGAATCTTAACACCATTCTTAAATTTTATTATATCCTTTCCATTTTTATGGATTATCTACTCATCATTTTTCCTTTAATTTCGTTAAAATTTAATCTCTATAGTTTTAAAAGTTAAAATTTAGTCTTTATGATTTGATAACGATAAAGACTATTTATGAAGATTTTACCAAAACTAAGAGACTAAATTCTAATTATTAACTACAGAGAGACTAAATTCTAGGTTTTTTCTTCAAACTATAGGGACTAAAATTTACAATTTAACCAAAATTAGTTGTATTTGTTTGTGCAGTTCCTTATGTTTCATTTTGTATGTAAATTCCATATAAAGAATACTAATAATATACTTATATTTATATTATGAGAATAATAACCACAGTTGACCTACAATAAGGAAGAAGTTAAATTCGAAGCTCGATCATATGGAATAACAAAACCGACCTAGCCAAGTCGAACCCCCAGAGGAAAACCTCTTTTATTTGTCAAACTAAGGTGAACACTCTTAAGTGGAGTCAATCTTAAAGATTGTAACATTGCGAAAAACTATAGAAATCATATTGCTTGAGAATTGGATGTCATTAAATAAGTACGTTGAGCTAAACAACCAAAATCACATGTAGCTTATTCCATAACAGGAGAAGACGCCTCATGGACGCTTGGTATCATAGTGTATTTGACCAACATATAACATCAATGTGTGTTTGTTTCTATTTTTCACCGTGTCAAGTTAGTATTATTTATATATATGTGTATCGATTGTTACCCAAAAAGTAAGTGCCCTATTTAATATATTGCAAAGATTATTATTTAATATTTATGTTTGTGGTTTCAATACATAAAAAAATACATTGTAATACATGTCATTTATTTTCTCAATAACTAATTCACAACATTATAAGTGAACAACATAACTAAAAAAATATAAATCATTAACTAAGGGTCCATTTGAATTGACTTTTTAAATGTCTATGAACATTTTTTTTTTTCATTTATAAACACTTAAAAAGTTAATCCACAAACTAAAAAAAAAAAGCTTAAAAATATTATAATGATAAAGATTTAAATAGATATTTTTTCAATTAATTTTCATTTCTTTACATAGAGACAAAAGGGAAAATAAAGCTTGAAATTTTATTCAATTAATTTATTAAAGTCAAATTATATTAATTATCCTTCAAAAAAAAATATCAATTAATATTATATTGCACGTCTCTTTTTTCTAAAAATTTAACATGAGATAGAGAATTTGAACATCTAACTTTTAGTAATGTCTTGATTAAGTTACGTTCATATTAACATACAAAATGAATTTTCATCCTAATCATTAAAGCTTCATTATGCCACATAGGAACTTTTAAGTTATAGGCTAAGTTATAGAAAATACACTTTAATTGTATACTATGTTTTAAAAATATTCACGAACTGTCAAAAGTTTATTTAATGCCCTTAAACCTTAAAAAAATGACCTCATTGTTAGTTTTTGGCGGAATTAATTTTAAAAAGTTTCATTAATACTCTTGAATTAAAAAAAAAAAAGTTTAACGATCCTCTTACCTTAAGTATATGAATGAAAATTGTTAATACTTCATTTAAAAAAGATTGCTGAACTTTCAATAAAGTTGCAATAATACCATTAACATCTTTAAAAAAAAAGTTAAAAAATGTCCTTATCTATAGTATATGGACAATAACAATTTATCTACGCCTCATTTCATCTTCACATTCCATTTTTTTCTCTTCTCTACTGCAATATATAGTATAACATTACCATATTTTTCCTCTCTTTTTCGATACGTTTTCACTCTCCTTCTTTCATCCATCAATTTCTAAAATTACCCCATCTAATCAAGGTACGTATGCTATAGCAAAAAGAAAGGAGGATAATGAAAATCACCAACAGACCTTAGAACTTAAACGTGGTTCAATAAAATTGTACATTAGTTATCCAGAATATGAGTTAGTATGTTTGCATTTAATACCCATCATAATTTTGAGGACAATCAATGGGAGAAAGAAAGAAAACACGAGCATTATCATATTTATAGTGATGAAGATTTTATTGATTTTTTTTTCAGTTCAAATTAGTATATGTATTGTGGTTAGTTATCCATGATCGAATATATTATTCATTTGTTGGTTCTTTGTGTATTAGGTGATTCATCGTTTTGGTGAGTTTTGAGGAAAGATTTTGATTTTGAAACTTCGTAGGATTTTATAACTTGAAGTTTTAGGTCGTATTTGATTGCCAAGAAAATTGATGTAAGAATTGAAAATTTTAAAGTATTATTACAACATTTGAAAATTAAATGATATTTTTGAAATAAGTACTAACGAGGTAATTTATTTTTTTAAAAAAATTAAGAATATTTTCACAAGGATATTTTTAAAACAAAAGGACAGTTTTTACCTTCAAATTTATTTAACTAATAAAATGGGAGTGGAAGGGATGAGAATGGTAAATTGCAAAGGCGGAAAATATCAAAATTGCCCCTCAAATGATAGATAAAATTACGTGTAGGTCAAAGACACCGTTGCTTTCGGCCCACGATTCCTCTCCTGGCGCACCCACCAACCGAAGAATCTAGTAGAAATTTCTTTTTGGAAATTTCAAAAAGAGACGCATTATTAATTTAAAGACAGTGAAAAACAAATTAAAAAAAAGAACAGTAAACAATTCGCCGCGTGACTACGATCTAATGGAATCCAAAGATTCCAACACCACCAGACTCGGCAACTCGACCAGACCGATTCGATTTAATTTCCCCGAGTCGCCGATTTATTGTTCTAGATGCGACGACCCGATTTCGTCTAAAAACACCAAACCCACCATCGAATCTTAGCCTCCTGAATCTGCGCTGTTTATAAATACACTCTCCCGATCTCTGTTTCTACTGTCTATTCTCTGTTTTCTCTCTTTGCAAATGTTAGAGATAAACATACAGAGAATTCAACACACCCACTGATTTTCAAGATTAATTGATTATGGAACTCAGCTTAGATTTGTCCTTGGACTTCTCACCCAAAACCATTCCCGAAATTCTTCACGAACTTTCAACCATCTCCGATTCCTTTACTAAACGCTCCAAGCTTGATGATTATGTCAAAAGATTGGAAGATGAAATGAGGAAGATCGATGCCTTTAAACGGGAGCTTCCTCTCTGTGTTCTTCTCTTGCAAGATGGTGGGTCTCTTTGGAATGATTCTCTGATTTTAGAATATGGGTTTCGGGTTTTCTGACGTTTCGATTCCTGGGTTTGCAGCTATTTTGAGATTGAAAGAGGAGGTGTTGCAGTTTCAGTCGTTCAAGGATCAGCCGGTGATTGAAGAGTTCATCCCATTGAAAGGAAGTTCCGATCAACCCGATGAGGAAACCGAAAAGAGGAAGACGAGGAAGTGGTTGAGTTCTTCGCAGTTGTGGAACACCAATTTCAATTTTGTTGATGACGAAATCTCAAACCCCAAATCAAATATGAACTTGGTAACCTTTAACAGAGATTTAATTCTTAAATTATTCCTCTTTTTGAGTTGAATGGAGGGTTTTTTTTTTTTTTTTTTCGGGATAAGATTTAAATAGCTTTATGCCTTTAATTACAGAATGGGGATGAAGACGATCGGTCTGTGCCACAGACCCCAATCGAAAACTGGGATAGTGCAAAAAGACGAAGAGCATTCGAGTTGTTCAAAGATCAAAACAATTTCGTAAAAAGAGCAACAAAAGAAGATGTAGCGTTTTCCGAAGTTCCAAAACTTACTTTAATGACCCCAATCTCCGATCCTTTTCCTGTTAATTTGACCGTCAAGAGCGGTGGCAGCGGTGGACGGAACGGCAGAGCTACTGTTTCTGGGTTGTCTTCGCCGGCGGCACAAATGAAAGGACAAGCAAAATTGTCCCAACAGCAACAGACTATAAGGAAACAGAGACGGTGCTGGTCGCCGGAGCTCCACCGGCGTTTTGTCGACGCACTGCATCGACTCGGCGGATCTCAAGGTAAAAGAATAATTCTAATAATTTTGATCCAATGGAAAATTTATTAAATCTGAGAATCAATTAATTGATCTATTTTCAATTCCGCAGTGGCAACACCAAAACAGATAAGGGAATTGATGCAAGTGGACGGCCTCACCAACGACGAAGTGAAAAGCCATTTACAAGTAGGATTAACAAAACAAAAAGACATAAATAATTTCTGGGTTCGTTTTAAATTCTCAATTTCTAAACGCAGATTTTTTTTTTCTTGTTAAAACAGAAATACAGGCTTCACGTTCGAAAATTGTCCCCTCCGGAAGGTTCAAGCGGCGAGGGGTGGATACCAGGAGAACACGGCGGCGAGCACCACTTAAAAACAAGTGTGACACACGCAGGATCCCCAGATGGACCACTCCACGGTGGTGGTTCTGGAAAAGCTCTGTCGATAACAGAAGGGGAAAGTATGGAAGGGGAAGAAGATGCGAAATCGGACGGTCATAGTTGGAAGGGAAGGATTCAGAAACATGGAGATGTGTGAGGAATTGAAAAGAAAAAAAAAAAAAGATTAAACGAATGAAATGGGTGTTTTCAATTCCGACAAGTTTTGCAGAGAAATGGATACAAAATGGGGAATCTGAAATTTCTGATTTTGTAGACACAAAAGAATAAGGTATAATTGTAACTTACAAAGTAATTTGTTTTTTTCTTTGTTAATGTGTAGTAGTAAGTAAGTTAATTAGTATTGGATGATGAGGATGTTACTTTTTATAAAAACTGATCTTTTTGAAGAGGAAGTTTCTTTTGTAACTTTTTCAATGTTGGTGGAGATCGGCGTATTGGCCTCTCATCAATATGCATGCAATTGTATTGTAGGAAATAACAAGACATTACAATCCACTGTCTCAAATTCATCTAAGAATATTATCGGACTATTTCACTGATGTTTCATTCATTATCTAATACGCATTTGAAAGTACTTATGGACAAACAAAATTATGATACATTTTTTTTTTTTTTTACTTTGTTTATAATGGGAAGTTATGTTCCTGTTTACACACAATGGTGAGTTAAAGATAGTATTTAAAGAAAGGAGAGAAATGGGAGTGGGACTGACAAAGAGAGAAGCACCTTCTGAAGGTCTCTCTGCTCCATTGAAGAATTGATAAGAGAAGCTGCTTCTCACGTGGATTCTCACCATGTTATCAAGTTAGCATGTGGTGGATGAGCACTTGCTAAGCACGTGGGTGGCATCTTCTCCTCCAATAGTTAATGGAATATAGAATCATCGCATAAATAAAGCAATGGAGAAACAGATTGAGAAAATTTTGGCTTTTTCTTGGGATCAATGGAAGACTTGGATCAGTAATGGTGCAACTGAGATGATGAGTGTTCTTAAGATTGGGTTTAATTTCTACACTCTTACATTGTCATCATCAATCAACGTATTCATCATATTCACTCAATTCATTGATAGTTTTATGTCAATGCTATTTATAAATAGAATATCATACAACTTGCAAGTATTCATCAAATCAATGCTTTTTTTTTTTTCGTGAACAAAGCCTAGGTACTTCATTAAATCTCGATACCATAAAAAGTATATCTAATTGCACTTCATGTTTCAATTTTTTTTTTATAATTAAATCAATTATATTGTAAGAGAGAGAAGATGTTTGACATCAATCGAATGAGAGAATGAGAAAATATCATATGACCCAATATATCTAACAAGTCATACTATACATCAATTCGTGATGCACTTTCCTTTCTTCAACTTAAAATTAAGAGGTACTTCTGTTATGTATAATGTATGTTATTTTAGTATGGACCTATCCCCAGGAGGTCACCCAACATAGGATTGACTCAAGTTAAGCACGCTTAACTGTGGAATTCTTATGATTGAGCTACCGAAAAAGAAGGTGCACCTTGTAAGTATAGACAGTAACTTTCAGTTCTTTTAAGCCTTTCTTAATCATGTTTTCATATCCTCATGATCCCTCTCATTCGGATGTGATCTCGGTTCATTCATGTCCCCCTCCTGAACTCGGGTTGTTACATAATCTATTTTTTTAATAGATTTTATTTAAAGTTGACCCAATCTATTTTAGTAAGTTCAGACTACCTTAGTTTGGTCCAACCGCCATGTAGCATAATTTAATTATACTAGCTGACATTACTAGATGGATCAATGCTTAGACAAGTAGCGTCATTTAATTTATCAATTTCCATGTCTTTCAATTTAAGTTGAGGACACATATAAATTTGTAATTGACCTCAAATTTATCCATCATTAATTTAATTTTATGACGTAGAAATTGGTCAAAATTTCTCACAAACTAGAAGCCTAAACCTTTATTTCAAGCTCAACCATTTTTACTTATTTATTGTTATTTTTTAGTACAACAATTTGAGATGTGAGGTTTTGAACCTTTAACTTTTTGATAAGATTACATCTCTTATGCTGGGCGATACTCATATTAACAACTTAGTATAACATCACTTTTATTCATGTTTATAGTGAACTTCATAAACTCAACCTATACGACAGATTTAATAGTATAGACAATCAAGTTGAGCCAATTTGGACACCAAGGATGAGATGATGAAGAGGATTACAGCTCAGGTCATGGTTGATTTTATTATAGAAATGTTGAAATTAGAGCATAAATTCTGCCAATCAGGGAAAGATCTTCATGCTGATGCGTAATTCCTTGATGGCTTAATCTTTGAATTGTCTTATAATCGAGATTTGATGCATCTAATTAGGAAAAGTCTCTCAAGAATATGTCAACAATTCACTAACAATGTAACTTAGCTTTCAAGTGATTTTAATTTCAATAAGCAGGGCTTCGACAAGAACAGGCTCATAATTTATTTTTCTAGTTTCTAAATTAAATGGGCACTATTATTTCAGGAGTACACTTCTTTTCTGCAGTAAAAATTAGGAGAGTAAGAACCAAACAAAAATTACAAATGGAACAAAATCAAAATGATTTGGATTCGTATGTCACATGGCTTGGATTCATCTATTATCTAGGATTTTTCAATCTTTTTGTATTCTCCATGCCTTTGCCTCAATTCTAGACTAATGATATGTAACGACCCGAATTCAAGAGGAGGACATGAATGAACCGAGATCACATTCAAATAAGAGGGATTTTGAGGACATGAAAGCATGGTTAAAAAATACTTAAAAAAATTGAAAGTTACTACCTATACCAACTAGGTGCACCTTTCTTTTCGGTGGTTCAATCATAAGAACTCCACCGTAAGCTGGTGCGCAAGTAAGGACCCGAGTTGAACTCCTAGGATAACAATGATTAGACCGCACTTAATTTCATGGGCTCATTTTTAAAAAAAAAAATTGAAAAAAAATATTTTCTTAAAACAAACATAGCAATACATATGTATTTCTTTTTAATTTCGTTAACAGAATTTAGTATATGTAAATGTCTATTTTGCCACTGGAAAAAAAATCCCTAATTTCCACTTCCTTCTTTCTCCTCTCGCGCGCACGGGTGTACTCTTTCTCTATTAACGCCGAAGCATTGCGACGGCGACGGGGACGGCGAATACCAGCGACGGCGTTGATCCTTTCCTTCACGCACGGCAGCTTTAAATGTAATATTTCTTCTTTCTGTCCAATTTTTGGCAATTCCCCTGCTTGAAAACGCTCTTAACTCTGGTTTCCCAATTTCCCGCCATCACTGATCACTTGCTCCTACTCCTTCTCCAGCCACTCTCTTCTCTTCTATTATCATCTAAAGTAGACGCAGATATTGAAAATTTGGTGTGAAAATCACTCCGTCTCAGGTGAGAAAACTTCGGCTACGTTTCTTTTTCCTGAACATGCCTTATATTTATATCAGTCTTGAATAGTCTATTATAAATAGCGA
Organism: Lagenaria siceraria; assembly: GCA_002890555.2. Lineage (NCBI taxonomy): Eukaryota > Viridiplantae > Streptophyta > Magnoliopsida > Cucurbitales > Cucurbitaceae > Lagenaria > Lagenaria siceraria. The sequence continues at coordinate 7,732,171 of CM016485.1, read as the reverse complement.
CATTCTTAGAGACTCCAGGACCTTCACTCAGTGTTCCTAAGACATGGGGTTTTTCACCCAGTTCTTTGATTTAATTTCTTTGTGGCAGGAACTATGAGGGAACTCGTGACTGTTCAAGTTGGAGAATTTGCGAACTTCGTTGGTTCTCATTTCTGGAACTTTCAGGTAGAGCCTTCCCCGTATTACCATTTTTCTCTTCCACTATGTGTATTGTGAGCATTGATGGAACTGAAACTGGTAATTTCAATTGAAAGTACTGAGTAAATCTTCTTCTTCTTCTTCAAGTTATACTATTTGAATGATTGATTGGACTAACCATTGGGATTTCAAGAGCGTATTTATTCTCTTTTCGAACTTTAATCATGCCAAGCTAAATTTACGTTGATCTTGATGGAAGGATGAGTTGATTGGCCTGGCTGCGGACCCTCTTGGAGATGCTGTTTTTAAGAATCAACATCTTAATATGGACGTACTCTACCGTTCTGGTGAGACACAACAGGTGGAATATTTGACATTATGTTGTAAATGAAGAAAGTTATAGAGTTGTCACTTCACATCTCACAATGTAGTAAACTTACTAATCAACATATAATGTGTTAACCTCTTCTTTTTAGTTAATGTTACTGAATATATTATTTCATGCATTTATTAGAAGCTTCATTTTGAGACAAAGTACATCTAGGTCAAGTTTATATTGTCTTTAACAATTGATGCTTGCTTCTTATTCTTGGAATAGATGATGGTATTTTCCTAACCAACCATGTGTCAAAGTTGTAGCATATTTGTGCTAAGTTTTTTTCAAGCTAATTAACTTTCTTTACTAATGTAACTAATGTTCTGTATTTTGTCCATCTGTTTCATTTTCTTTTCTCTGAATAATTTGCAGGGTGTACTTACGTATACTCCACGCCTAGTTTCAGTTGGCTTTAAAGGTATCTTTCTGTAATCAATACTTGGGAGCAAGTTTATCATAGAGTCATTTTATTTTTCCTAGATATTAGATAAGTCTTATGATGCTAATACAATTTTGAGTTGCAACCCATCCCCCTGATTGAGTTATAATATGCAGGAGGCTTAGGATCTGTAAGTGCATGTGGCACTCTATATAATGATGATGCTGATACACCATCTGAGATTGTCACATGGTGAGATTGTCATTATTGAATAATGAAGATTTCTCCCTCACATTTAGAGCCATCCATCAGAACATTAATGTGTATGCATATATTATTTATGTATTCCCATTTGTTCGACTTTTACATCTAAAAGATATATGGGAATGGGTGATGTTTGTTCTCAGTTGACTTCTCTGGCTAACTGTAGAAGCTCCTAGATAGATGGTTTACATTGCTCATATGCTAGTATCAGTGTGTAGATAGATGGATGTATGTTAATATAAGACAAAAAGTTCTGACGTCTAAGGGTATTCTTACACTATGAATTGACTTCTTGTAATTTACAGTTGCAGTGCAATGAACCAGTAACTCCAGAAACCCTGTAAAATTTCCTAATTTAGTCTTTGCACTTAGTTCTTTATAACTTTCTAGCATTGATCTAGGTTAAATTTTGTTTCTTTGATCTGGTAATGCGCTATCTGGTCAAGCTTCATTAACATCTAATTTTGTAGTGTAATCTTGAAATAAATTTATGGTGCTTGAAGAAATTGAATGCGTATTTTCTATTCTGCAGGCGTGGTAATGTTGCCACTCATCATACTGAACCACGTAAGAAAAACCTGTTCTTGCAAAGTTTATCTGAAGAAGAGCAGGAGAACTTGGTGAATGGTAAGAATAGTGGTCGAGGAGAAATTGAGGACAAAGATATAGTTGAATGTCTAGAAAGAGATGTCACCTTTTGGACGGACTTCTCTAAGGTTCACTACCACCCTCAAAGTTTATATCAATTCAATGGATCATGGGTGGATGCTCAGGAGTTTGACAATTATGGAATTGGAAAAGAATCTTTCTCTTGGAGTTTGCAAGGTGAAGAAATTGATGAAAGGCTTCGTTTTTTTGTGGAGGAATGTGACCATATCCAAGTATGTGTTATTAGAGATAATTTTAATTTAAATGTACCAAACGGTCACTTTATTTTCTTCTTCAGACTCCCAGCACCCCAAACTTTCCTGTCCCTCTCGCTGGCAACTATTCTCATGCATTTTATACACCATCTCTTTGTTTTGTTAAACGTCTTGAATTTTTTATTATATCAATAAAATGTAATCCTTTCTTTTCTCTCTGTAGTTACAATATGTGCAAACTATTCATCCCAGTGGATTGTTAATGATCAAAGGTGTGGAATCTCCTAGAAACATTTTTAATATCAGAAATTTAGGGCACTTTTTAGGATGAATTTGAATGTATAAAACTACACGTAGATACTTTAGATACTTTTTCCTTATGATCTTGTTCTTTGCAATGAAATGGGCATTATAGTTCTTTTTTTTTCTTTTAATGAAAGAAATTGACATATTAATTGAGGGAGCCATTAACATCACTAAAATCATGTTCTCTACTTCTCTTTTATCTTTGGATGTCCTTCGGGACCTACTTCTCTTTTATCTTGATAACCATTTTTTTCTCTTTTCCCATGGTGTTCAAGGGTGGGATTTGAATCTACAGTTACTCTTTATATGGCCTAGAATTGAACTTAGACTCTTACTAAGTGCACTGTTGTATTATGTTTGTTAGTATTGTGATCGTATATTAAACATTGGTACTACATTTTTATATTTTCAAGCCTAAACTGCGAATTCCCTATGCCAATGGGTCTTTTTTATAGTGGATTCTTTACACCCCAATATGATGGGACCTTTAATACAAATTTGAGCTAGGATGGTTGTACTTTTATTCCTTGTTTAGTAATGGCATTTTGTTGATGCTTATAGGGGTTTCAGTTCATAGTTGATGACTCAGGAGGATTTTCGGCAATAGCTGGGGATTTTCTTGAGAGTGTTGCAGATGAATATTCAAACACCCCAGTTTTACTTTATAGTGTTCGAAGTCCTAGTTCTAACATGCTTCGTGAAAATAAGAGGCAGATAGTTTCTAGAGATCTCCATGATGCAGTTTCATTTGCAAGACTATCATCTTTCTGTCAGCTCTGTGTGCCAGTTGGTTTGCCAAGTTTGAGCAGGAGTATGTGCCACTGTGACTGGAAAGTTTTCTTGCTTATCATTCTCTGTGTCTATGTTTTCTATATGACATTACATATCTGCTTAGAGTTTCAAGATCGCTTGGGAATCAATTCCTTTTTCTCGTTCATTGTTTTGAAGTAAATAGATGCTAAGATCTTGATCTCCCGATTTTTTTAATATTTGAACATTTTGCACTCGACTTTTTATTCTTATAATTCTTTGATATATATTGATAATCATTTTTACATTTTTCAAGGCAAAGCTACGACCCATCTCTGCATTGATGACCAGAAGCCTTATCACTGTAGTGCTGTATATGCTGCTGCTTTACACTCAATTGGTCTCCCTTTACGAATGGAAGCCCATGGACCAACCACAAATTCATGTTGTGTTTCTGGTGCGGTTCATGTCAATGACATGGTACGGATGTTAGCTGGGCAAGGTAGGCAAAATATGGTGGCCATTTTGGATGTTGCAATGCCAGCGCCCTCTCTCTCTGGTATATACTCTTCCATTTCTTTCTACTTGCAGAAAAGAACTTTTCATCGTTGGTCACAGGCTTCTGCAATCTGTAATACAGGGAAACATTTGGGCCAATCTTTTTTGGGAAGTTTGCAGCCGTTGACACCAGAGGTAAAAGAGGATGCAGAAGATTTGCTGGCATTGGAATCCATGACTGTGCACGGAGTGTTTGGATCAGGTATGTATTAGTATTACATTAAATTATCACCAGGTATTCTTATAATGTTTAGTCAAGATGCACTGGTTCTGCATTTCAAGACGTATCTTCAAAACTATCTTGTTTAGAAGGAAAATATGTTATACATCTCAATGTAATGGAACTAAAATGTTGACATGTTATTGTTCTAACTCGATTTTTACCTCTTCAGGAGGGGAGCGGGCTTCAGTCTCCGAATTAAAGGATCAAATTAGTGCTGCTTATGAAGGTGAAACAGTAAGGCCAATGCTCTGCCATCTATCAGCAGTTCAATGTCCTCTGCCTGTACCATTGCCTTTTCCTTCAATCTTTGGAAACCTGGTAGGCCAACATGGTCAATTGTTGGCTACTCCTATCTCGGGTGCTTCGTCAAGGGGATCCCTTGACGTGCATTCCATCCCCATGGCAGCTCGGCTACGTTCTAGCAATGCAGTACTGCCATTTTTAGAGAGAAGACTAACAAATCTACTTAGACATGGAACTCAAGGATCATCTGCAGCCCCATTGCTTAGGAGTTGGGGGTTCGGAAGAGAGGAACTAGAAGACATGGGAGAATCAATTTCAAAAATGGTTTTGGCGCTAAATCCACATTCGCTATCTTCATCAGATTCTGATTGAAGTATGTGTAACTGTTATAAAATTGAAAATGTAGGAACTTGAGAAAGTGGGGTTGTAGTAGTCTGTCTGCTGTCTGTTTGATTTATAGTCAAACTCAGAATGATGAAAAGAAAATGAGAATATGGGTTTTTATGTGATTCTTCTCATCTTGTGGCTGGGGGTTTTGAAGAGTGTAGCAAGGAAGGTCAACGGTCAAGATGAATGCTGTTTTGTTGGAATACAGGTAATGGTCGTGCTTGGGTCTTTCTTTGATGTAGCTGTCTTTATAAAATTGTGGTGAGTTTGTTGATTATTAGTCTAAGCAATGTTTAAAAATGTATACAGGAACATAAAATTTAATGTTTTCTTGTATGCCACATGCTGGGTGCAGTATCGTTTTTCCATTTTTTTATATAAAAAAATATATTTAAATAAGTCTATAAAACAAATCTTAGAAAACTACAACTCTGTTTTATAATATATATATACACACATATATATCATTTTTCTATTCAAGTTTTTGGCCTTTGATTAATAGATTTCTAGTAATTAAATGCAAAAAAAAAAAAAAAAAAAAAAAAGCATATTTGAAAACTATAAATATATATATTTCTAAATTTTATGTACACTATTAGTTCTGTCTTTGAAAATCAGTAAGCCCCTGATTTGATGACCATTTAATTTTCAATTCTGAATTTTAAAGTCAAACTTTTTTTTTACAGTTATATAAAATTATGATGAATTTTAGTTGATATATCATCAAACGAATTACGTTGACTATAAATCAAGCATAATGTAAATAAAGAATTAAATTAAATGAAAAGGCTGTAGACCGAAAGACTAGACCTGTTCAAACTAAAAATTGATCCGAATGACATGAAATCTTCTTCTTTTTTTTTTTTTTTCTTTCCCATCAAGAAGATAACATGAAATCTAAATCTTAGGATAATGTGGCCAGACATCATAATCATTACAGCTAAGTTTTGTAATGACCATCAATCAAGTTTGAAATTTCCTTGGCTTTTTTCTACAGATAATTCTATTGATTTATTAATGTTGAGTTTGGAATAATGTTTGTCAAACGGACATGGACTTGACTTTTCCATCTTCCTTTTGATTTTGACCTCATCTTCTAGAGTTGATTCCTCATGTTAATAAAAGAGTAATATTTGGCGGCTAGTTAGTTGCAACTATTTTTTACAGTCTAGAATTGTAACCCTACACCTGGTAATTTTTTCTTCTTCTGCTGCGGTTGGTCTAAGCTAAGCTAAGCTTAAAAAAAAAGCTACAGCCTAGCATTCCTCTTATAAAATCATGTGATTATGGAAATTGAGTTTTATTAAAGGTAAAATTACGATTTGTTTTTTAAATTATTGGTTAAATTTTTCAACATGCTCTTTGCATCACCTTGTAACTTGTGATGTTATTTAGTTGACGTTCAAAAAAATGTGACATAAAAAAAAAAAACTCAGTATTTGGTAAACCTAAATATATGTGGCGAAAAGGGTTGTTTGACAAACACAAACTTATAAGGAAAAAAGAAAATACATGGTGTAGGGTCTGGTCTCCTTGACTGAAATAAAAGTTGACATATGATATTTAGAATCTCTAAAATTATAATAAACAATAATAAATAAATGAATCTTCATTCAACCTATTCAATTACACGGATAAATATAAATATTTTTTTTTTAAAAAAAGAAAAATTTATCCCGTGACAATTTATGATTTGACACTTAATGTAAAGTGCACAAACATAAGTATAAGCTAGGATGCAAAATTACACTCTATTTTTATTACCAAGAATTTGGAGGCCTCACTCACATAAATGCTAAAATCGAGTGGGCAACTTAAAAAAATTGTCTCTAATACGTAGGGATATTTGTATTCACGTTCTTAGTCTATATTTTTTAGGAAGATTTTGAAAATCTTTAATTTTAGTATACAGACATGGGGATGCAAAATGAACATCAATATTTCTACATATTAGAGACATTCGATTTTAACATTTTTCTAAATAAACAGGTTTTAAACTAAAACCCACAAATAGTAGTGAGTTGGTAGCCACGTGGAGGATGGCCCACATTTCTCCAATTGGATAACTCTTTATGTCCCTTTTAAGTTGACCGTTGACTCTACACCCTTCCGCCCCTTTAGCTAATTTGATGCCGCTCCGGCAAATCTGCCGACTGAACTGGCTTTATATATAATATACAATAAAATTTATTAATTTCTCTTAATCGTTTGCTTTTTTTTTTTTTTTTTTTTTTTTTTTTTTTTTGAGAAATTACAAAAATTACTCCTAAATTATAGTGGTAGTTGCAATTATATTATTAAACTTTGGATTTTCAAAATTGAGCCCTTATGACAGAGATTTTCAAAATTATATAAATTGTAACATTTGTCTAAGTTTGAGGGTTCAATTTTTATCTAAGTCTAATTTCTACAATTATTGTAAGCTTGAGGGTCAAATTTCAATATTTGTAGAAATTTGGAGGCCTAGTTTTTATAATTTGAACATGTAATTGCAACCACAACCATATTTCAAGGGTGATTTTTGCAACTTGCGCTTGTTTTTTGTTAATTTGGTTTACTTTAATATTTATGCTTTTAATATATATAGATTTTTTTTTTATACTCCTACACTTTAGTGGTTGTATCAATTTAAATTATGAACTAATAATTGCATCAATTTAAACCCTAAACTTTAATAAGCGTATCAATCTACATCCTCAATTATATTTCGTTTCAGAAACTCCATGTAAAACATATAATTATATCAATTAAACCACTAAACATTCATAAATGAATCAATTTAGACTCTTGGTCATAATTTCCTTTAAGAATTGTCTATGCATTTATTTAATCGTTCATTTTGTAAAACTGACATTTGAAAAAGTCTACACATGTCTGAGAATTAATACATGGATAATTTTCAAAGATAAATATAATGAAGGGTCTAAATTAACTAACTCATGAAAATTTTGGAGTTTAATTGACTCATACTATATATTTCACACTATATTAGTCGAGCGAAATCTAGAGGAGAACCAAAAAAATAAAAATAGTTACTTTTTAATATAGAGATAAAGTGGACATTTTAAAAGTCTAGAATAAAAGTGGAACTAAAATTAAACACATGTAGAGGAGCTAAAATAATTTTTTTACGAAATTTTACAACACATTATAGATTAAGATGATCTTATTAAAATAAATATATAAAGAAATCTAAAACATCCTCTATATAATAATAACAATAATAATAATAAAGGTATTGTGTTTTCAAAACCGTCAATTCTAATATATTTTTGTTTTCTACGTGACAAGAATTAAACCATAAATTGTTTTCAATCTTTTTACTTGACATATCAAATATGACATGAATTCAACGTACCAATTCTATTAAAGAGAAAGGAAATTATATTTGAATTATAAAATTACCAATTGAGTGTGTTTGTAAAGTCTTAATTAAGATGACTTTAGTTTAATTAAGAAATTCAAAGCAATCATGTGCCGGCAAAGTCCTCTATAATTTTGGGTCAACGAAATTAATTTTATTCCGTAATACTTATAGTGAAATGGTTGTTTTAGTTCAGCTTAGATTAAGGTCCTTATCTTTGATATAATGCTATTTTCTTATTTAATCCTGCATGCCTAATTAATCCTTTTATTAATTAGGTTTATTATATAATATTGTATTTAATTAGTTGCTGGTGATATTTGTTATATTACTTAAAGTTGTTAAAGTTTTTGCTTTGAATAGGGTTGTATAGTTAGGAAAAGAAAAAGGAATTATTATAGAGAAAAACAAACAGAAGAGACAAAAAAAAAAAAAAAAATGTTGAATAATGTAATTATGTGAAGTGGAAGCGTGTTAGGAGTTTTGACTTTGTTAGAGAAAGGGGCCATTATTGACCTCTCAAATGGAGACCTCCTTCCCGTTTGGTGTGGAGGGACGTTTCAAACCGCGTTCTCCTTCTCCTTCTTTCCTATCACACTCTCTTTCACCTTCTTCTTCTTCTTCTTCTTCTTCTTCTTCTTTCTCTGTTTCTTCTTCTTCTTCTTCCTCCTTCATGCCATTCCCCATTTCATGATAGATTACAATGATTGATTGTTCATCATGCGTTGGTTGCGTAACATTTCCTTTACCCCTTCTTCAATGGTGAGAATTTCTGGAACTGGCACAGGTGGTGAATCTCCAACCAGAAGAACTGCTACCAGAGGTTCCGACGATCATAATTATCGGGGAATTGTTTGGCGTTTTGGTGCCTCTAAGTATTCCCGCCACAGGAAGCTTCGGAACCTTAGCGGACGTGAACGTGCTGCTACTGCTTTGTCTAAATGGTCCGATACTACGCCCGAGCCTATCTCCTTGTCGCGATCGTCGAGTACCTCTGATGACCATGCCGTACCCTTGCCGCTCCCGGAGGTTTCTCCCATATTTCAGCGTCGTGAAGGGATCTCCAATTCGAATTCTGCAGGAGAAAATGGGGATTGCCCTCTTCCATCGCCCAAGGGTTGGCGTGGACGTGGCGGGGACGACCGCGATGTAGATAGAGATAGAACTGCACCTCCTCATAAGATTGGGGGTGCGGCCTCCCCTAGCGCTCCGATTAAAAGGTAGCCCAATTGGAATATGCTTCCTACTCACTACTCCTAATGTTAAATGCCGTTGTTGATGGGGTTTTATGAGTTTGACATCTCTGTTTTTATGTTGAAGACGATTTGAATCTTAACCACTATGTTTATTGTTTACACTGTTTAGTGCGTCTCTGTTGTGTTCTCTTGCTTATTCGTGAATTTGATGTTTCAAGTGGCTGTGTTAGTTATATACTTCTTGTCTCATTCTTGTTTACTGAGGATGCTGTATGGTGTGGTCTTATTGATACGCTTTGTTGTTTGGACAACGTTGATATTGTATGGTGTTCTGTGTTTCTATCATAACGTTAATTTTGTTATTATGACTAACACTTGCTCTTAATTTTACAAAACCAGTATATTTGATTCCGGGGAAAAGCAGAAGAAAGAAGATCAGATTGAGACTAGGTCGTCTGGGAGGGCGAATCAAGATGCAAGAGGACATCCTGAAAGTTCCCGGAACGGTTTTTGGATTGATGTTCCCAGTAGGAGTGCTCCTACTAGTCCTTATGCAAGTCCTACACTCAGTCCCCAAAGAAATAGTTCCGGTAACCTTTCAAATTTCCATTATGTGGCTCCAGTAGGAAATCAAGGCTGGTCTGCACCTGAGCTGCCAAATTTCCCTTCTGTGGCTCCAGTTGGAAATCACGTCTGGTCTGCACCTGAGCTGCCATCCTCAGCAATGATGCGGGGGGTTCCTCCTGCATTCTTTGATTGCTCCACTCTTAGTTCTGACAGTTCTCCCATGCATAGCCCAACAGGTAGAAGTCCCCACCGAGATCCCAGAAGTCCAACAGGACCTACATCTCCATTGCACACCAAGATTTCCCATGAAACACATGCTGGACGTCGTGAAGGTTCTGGTCATGTCAGTGTCCACCCTTTACCTCTTCCTCCTAGTCCTGGAGGGCCAATGCCTTCAGCATCAATCCCAACAATGCCTTCAGCATCAACCTCTATGCCTCTACCATCAACCCCTGTGCCTTCACCATCAATTCCAATGCCTTCAGCATCATCCTCAATGGCTCTACCATCAACCCCAATGGCTTCACCATCATCCCCAATTACACAAGCAAACACTAAAACTGAGTCAATCTCAATGAAAAATCAATGGCAGAAAGGAAAGCTTATCGGCCGGGGCACATTCGGAAGTGTGTATGTTGCTAGCAACAGGTAATATTTGTTTCGTTGGCATCTTCTGTTGTTATCATTAGCTTCTTTGGACTGACTGTTTTTTCTTTTCCTTCTTTTTTCTTTTTTAACTCCCCCGAAGAGAAAATGGAGCTTTATGTGCAATGAAGGAAGTTGAACTATTTCATGACGATCCAAAGTCAGCTGAATGTATAAAGCAATTAGAACAGGTAATTTCAAATTTTATTTAAGTTATGGTAAACTGTGTAATGTGCTCAGTTCTACATTCTGATGGTAGGATGAAATTTGATGTTGTTTAGTGCTGCCTCTCATATTCTAACTGTCACAGGAGATCAAGCTTCTGAGCCAGCTAAAGCATCCAAATATTGTCCAGTATTATGGTTGTGATAGTGTAAGTACTGGTTGTGTATGTTACGACATTTCAATGCTATTCACTTTAATAATCTTGTAACTAAATATAATTCTTACTCTGGTGTCTATGTAGGTTGAAGATCGATTATATATATACCTGGAGTACGTTCATCCTGGTTCAATTAATAAATATGTTCGTGAACATTGTGGAGCCATGACAGAATCTGTTGTTCGAAATTTTACTCGGCACATCCTCTCAGGGTTGGCCTACTTGCACAGCACAAAGACTATACACCGGTAGGGAACTTATGTATTGATGTGTTTGAGACAAAGTCTTAAGGTTGACATGTAAAATCAAGATGACCACAAATATTCTATCGAAAATAAGAAAGAAATACTTTATTATTTACATTCTATCTTGAATCTTCAGTTAGTCTAATCTTGGAAGAAATAATTACGAACAACAGTCTTTAAACATATGCTATGTTTTTACTTTATATGATTAATCTGTTTGGAGACTTAATTTTTTCATTGATATAGGGACATTAAAGGTGCTAATTTGCTCGTAGACTCTTGTGGGGTTGTCAAGCTTGCTGACTTTGGAATGGCTAAACATGTAAGTTTGATTTTGAGTGCCAAGTACCTTCTACTATTTCCCTCTTCTTTCTGTGTTTTTGTCGAAGTATGTCCATGCATTTTAATACATTAATGGCACTGATATCTATATATATTTGGTGTATATTTTACTTTCCATGGTCAACTTTTTCATTTTTACTTAGTGCCTTAATTGTTGATGTTGACATCATTCGAGGAAAAGAACTATATTTATTTACTTGAGTCAATTTCTGCGAACATGGTCATGGTCTCATGTGCCCACTACTTACGGACTCTTCACTTTAGGTAAATAGGTTTTTCAATTTGTGTAATGTTAGCGTCTAGGCACCCTCAATTTTAGTATCAGTCACACGGTCTAAACTCTAAAGTTTGGAGAAAAAGAAGTCACGTTTAGTTTGCATGATACTTACACATTGGCTACTGCATGATTGAAAGCATTAATATGAGTTTCCTTGGCTGTTAATTTGAATTGCTTTAGGAGATGGACTTCTTTTTCTAGACATGAATGATGCTAATATATATATCTCTTCAGCTTACAGGACAAGTTGCTGATCTCTCTTTAAAGGGAAGTCCATACTGGATGGCTCCTGAGGTACATTTTTGTTCCTAAATTAGATGGGTTCATGGCTTATGGTTTCTCTTAGGTTAATTATATGACTTTATTTAGTTGGATTGACTTTTTCATGATGAGGGATGTGATTGTAATTTGTCTTTTCCCTGCAGCTCCTTCTGTCCGTGATGCAGAAAGATAACACCCCTGATCTTGCCCTAGCAGTTGATATTTGGAGCCTTGGTTGCACTATTATCGAAATGTTCACTGGAAAACCACCTTGGAGCGAGTATGAAGGGGTAAGTGTTGGATAACTGGGCATGTGCTTGTAGCTGCATCAACCCTGATAGAATTTTCATTTTTCCACTCGTATGCCATTTGATGAAAGTTGAGAGGTGGAAGAACACTTGTATCTACGCCACCAAGGCACCTATATATGTTGGTTGCTTGGTTGCAGTACAGTATGGGACTTGGGAATTTGATTAGTGATACTTGTTTTGAAACCCTAAAAGTTATTAGGTAACTATGGCATACATTAGATTTTCTCCTGCCTTAGTCCTCACACCTAGAGAAGGTATATTTGTAACATTAGTATATGTACGTCTATCCTGTAACTGTAATCAGCATATCGTTATTCCATAGCGTACAAAAGACATTGGTGACATAACAGAACAATTCATTTGCATGTTGAACTTACAATTGGTAGCTATTTTTTGTGAGTCTGGTAGATCTTACTCTTTGGTTGGTGGTTACAAGTTAATTTGTTAATACAGGCTGCAGCTATGTTTAAGGTCATGAGAGAAACCCCGCCAATGCCTGAATCATTATCATACGAAGGCAGAGATTTCTTAAAATGCTGCTTTCAGAGAAATCCTGCAGAGAGGCCGACGGCTGCAATGCTGCTTGAACATCCGTTCATGAAAAACTTGCAGCATCCAGATACTTCATCTTGCTCTCCGGCTGTTACTGGAGCAAGTTTGATGGTAAACATAACATAGATGCTATATCCTCCTTCCACCCTACTTAACTCATCGCTTTTCATTTACACTGTGGTTTATGTTGCCAGGATAAATGCTATAGCCTAAGTAAACAATATTCAAGTAAATTTGATCAGTCTTCCATGCTTCCAAGCTCACGAAATTCCAAGGGAAAGTTAGCGGCCGAGAGGCAAGAGTTGCTTTTTCCCTTGCTCTCCAGTTCTCATTTGTAATTGGACCATGAATGTTAATGCATTCATTATAATTCTCTGCACGACCCTAGTTTCATACATTATTGTTTTCTTCTTTCCCAGTGTGATTGGCCCACTATCTCATCATGAAACCTCTGACTTAACAGTAATGTCTCGTTATTCCCCCCGTTCTACCCTTGAAGCTCTTCCAATACTGTCTCCTCCGCGCTCAGTTCCCAATGTGCATCATCTCGGTTCCCCTACAAATGCGGTCGGCGTTGTAAATCAAACCAATAAGAAGAACCATACACTAATATTATAGCCTATGGATGGGAAGGAAAGTGCTTGTGCCAGGTTTGCCTCCAGCTTTGCTTGTACCTTCAGTCGACGAGCATTTGTCAGGGGTGGTAACTTAACGGCGAAAAATCAGCTTCATGACAGAGAAGCCAGACTCAGACGCTGCGTCTAGTAGGTGAGTTTCTGGCATAGATTGTTACTTACGCATGTAGGTTTTCGTCTCCTTTTGACATTTTCTTTTGAAATGAAAGAGCTTCTGGTCTGTGGGAGTTGAGAAACAATTTTGTATGCTGCTTGTTCCATTTTAGAGCTTCAGTAATGGCGACATCCACTGATCCTTTCTGGTGTTGGCGTGGGAAAATCACCACTTCATAGTTCCATGTACAACTTCAAATTGAATTTGTAGATATTAGAGGGGTATGATAATGGAATCATATGGTCCAACAGCGGTTCCATGGAAATTTTCTTAGCTTTATTCTAAAAACATGCCTTGTGATCCTTTGTCCTCTCTTTGTTTTCCACTTCTATACAAGTTTTCGATCTTCATTTCAAAAAAATCGCTATAAAAAGATGTTGCTAAAAATTGATTGCACAGTTTAATATAAAGTTTGTATGCCTTTAATGTAGACTTAAGACTCTAAATCACATTAATCGTGTATGTGTTCGGTATCCAATTGAGTAATGTTCATGTGGGTAAAAATACTAATTATTACCAATCTTAAACTCTTAGTTTCTGAAAAAAATTATCACAATTATATATGCTATAAACTTGATATTTAAATATGTAAAATATTAAAATCATATAATAAAGGTTAAATTTCACTTTTGATTCTAAGTTTGGAATTTGTGTCAAATTAGTTTCTAGATGTAAAAATTGAAAAATAAGTTTCAAATGTTTAAAAAAATGTTTGATCCCATAATTAAAAATCTGTTAAATAGTTATATGACCATTTTAAGGGAAATTTTTAAAAATAGAAAAATAAGGGAAACTATTTACACAAAATAGCAAAATTTTTAGATAGTTGTGATAGATGTTGATAAAAGTCTATAAATGTCTATATTGTTTTTTTTGCTATTTTTTGTAAATAGATAATTTGACATTTTTTTCTACCGATGAAAATTTCTTAATTTTTAACCTAAAATAATAATAATATATATATATTTTTAAATAAATCTCTCCCTCTCATTTCACCCTTCCTCTCAACGACCTCACCGTGGATAGTGCCACTGCCACTCTCTTCCTCCCTCATCTGATCTCTTCTTTTCTCATACCAATGTTTGTGAGAATTATTTATGAAGTATTTTTGTACTGGTTATTTTTATTTTTGTAAAATATTTTTAAATAAAGGACCAAACATCAAATGTTAGTTCTAATTTCAAAAGAAGTGAATATTAACGTTTTGTTTGAATTCTTGGGTGTCGAGCTATGAGGTGGTCCAGTAATTATTGTCCAACCAATCACACAATGCAAAGTTGCGGTTTGAAGGACCAATCTACTAAATATGATCTAAAAAACAATTAAAAAAAACAAAGGAAGAGTGAGAGAGAGTATGAAGAAACATATCCTTTTGGGTTTTGTTGCTTTTTGAATTTTTGCGTATCATTTTTTTCAACTCAATTGCCCAAGAAAAGTGGTTTTGTGGTATGATAGCACGTGAAAGTTTCATCATTAATTCCAACCCAATTCTATTGACACTATTCTTGATTTGCACACAGAGATAGGTGTAGAGAGAAAAGAAAGAAACAGAGAGAAAGATGGAAGCTCCAGCTCCACAGGCCATTGAGGTTTCAAGCAAGAACCTTGGTGTAGAAGAAGATGAGCAAGATAAAGCCGTGAATGAGTGGTAATAATGTTTAAATTCTCTCCTTGTGTTTCAAAATCAATTGAATTGAATTGAATTAATTGAGGTTTGTTGTTATTGTGGTGTGTGTAACAGTTGTTCTTGCTGTTATGACTGCTCGGAAAGCTGGTTTGATTACTTTTGCTGTTGGGATGACTGTGAGTGTTTAGATTAAGATGGGATTTACTGAGATGAGGAAACAGCAACAATCTCAAGTCATTTTAACTCTCACTCTCTTTTCCTTTCTTTTTCAGCTTACCCACCTTGCTTCATTCATCATCTACTTGTTTACTCAAATACTAATCACAAAAAACTACATACCAAACTCTTGCTGTTGTTCCTTTCTTTTATTATCTTCTTCCTTTTATTACTTCAATTACTATACATAAATTTGGTCCATGTTATCATCAATTCAGCTACATCTGCAATTATCTTTTGTGACTTTTGAATTTCTTATGACCTCAATTTTTTTTTTTTTAATTTAACTTTTTACCATTTAAAGATTAAATAGATGCCACATTCGTTTTACGATCAACATGTTAGAAGTCCGAATCACTCGTGCCACTATATTTTCTAACAAGTTTTGATTAATTTTCTAATTTTTTTTTATTGATATTCAAATTATTTGTAAGAAGAAATTAAAAAGAAAAAATGTTTACAACAATTTTATTAAATTCAAATTTAAAAAACACATTTGTTTAATTCTTTAAATAGGTAAATTATAAGTTTGGTCCAACTTAAAAAGTGTACGGAACGTCTTTAAATTTAAAATTTTATGTTTAACAACTTCTTCTTGGCTTCAAAGTTTTATAATTAATCTAATTTGTTTTTCAAAATAGAAAAATGAACTAAACTATTTACAAATATAGAAAAATTTCACTGTCTATCGATATTTTCGTGATAAACAGTAAAATTTTTCTATATTGGTAAATAATTTGATATATTTTTGTTTGTATAGTAATTTCGCTAGAAAGTATCTAACAAATCAAGAATTAAAAGGGTAAGAAGTGTGTGAGTGGTAATAACTAATAAGCTTAATTTAAAAAAAATAAATTCAAAAGTAATTTAACAAAAGAAAATTTCAAAAAAGGAAAAGAACAAAAATGAAAAAAGAAAAAACACAATTATCCCGTGGGACCAGGCCGAGACTTTCTTCCACCAGTGCATCTACAGCGAAACCGCCGTCGGAGTTCGAACGCTATAATCGACCCAATCGACGAGGAACCAAAGACATTGCCGACCTGACCGGCGATTTAATAAGAGAGCCAGTGGACTGCGAGTCCTTCGGCGCCCGTCGATCATAAAGTTATGGCGAAGGGCATTCCTGCACTTCACATCGGTGAATCACGAAACTCGATTATTCTTATTCCATTTAGGGATTAGGCTATTCCAAATCCAATAATTATTATTTTTTCAACTTAAATGTGGAAATTTCAAATGAGTTGCTTTCAGACTGCTACGGTCTAAAAGCAAAAGGTTTGAAAGAAAGAAACCCTTTCTTTATTCATTAGAATTCAGTAAGGCATAATGCCCTTGACTCTAGAAGAACAGAAGTCCTCGATTTTCCCCTTTTCACTTTTGAAATCTGCCTACTAAAACAATAATTCAATAAAAGAAAATGGTAAAGTTTGTAATCAGTACTATATGTAACGCAAATGGAAGTGGAATATAATTTCATTACTACTTCCAAGGGCTTGATTGGGTCCTAAGCAACAAGCACTCTCTTTTACTGATGAAATAAAGGAGCCTTTCTTCAATTTCCTCTTCTTTTCAAATCGCAAACGGAACTTTGACTTCTCTTAAATTCGCTGCATATTGAAGTATTTAGCTTGCAATTTATAGTATGTGATTAATTAAAGCCCGTTTGAATTGAAATACTTAAAAAGTTAATTCAAATGAGTCCTAAATGTATTAGACCACACAAACATTCATGAATGAAGTACAAAAGGTAAAGGATTAAAAGTTATGCATACAATTCACTTAAATCAATGAAGATTTGTGGAAGTTTATATAATAATATTCATATTGAACCATACGTCATAGTAACTTTATGGTTTTTGTGGTCTATATTGCTCGGAGAATTAGCAAAGATATTTTCTATGGTTTTCTTGGTGGAGTCTGATTCAGCAACAAAGATAGTAGCCAAGTTGGATAAGTACTTTCTGCTAAAGTTGTTAATGAAGTTATTAGGTGCAGTGCTCAAATAGGTATCTACTCCCACATTCCCAGTTATTAAATTGCCTTAATGGTTCATAGACGGCTATTTCTTTAGTTTTTCTCTGCATGGCATGAACTCCTTTTAGGTCTTTATTATTCATATTCAATGAAACCATTCATATTTTTCTGCCTCCCCCATTAATTAAAGTCGATATATTAATAGAAAATTCGTCTTCTTTAACTTGATTCCTGGCAGAACAAGCCTGCCCTATCTTCCACACTATTGGACTGCGTACTGGCATGTGGTGGCAACCCATTATTGGAAACGAATAAAGAATGGTGAACCTTGAGTGCAGGTTTTTCTTCACGAGAGGAATGAAGTCAAAGTTGGGAGTGTTATGAATTAGTTGTTATATTCCTTTTTTTTTTCCTTCTTGAAATGGGGAGCCGTGAAAGTGTGATATGCATCACCTTACCACTATAAAAATTCTGATTTTCAATGAGATGGGGCCTGGCTTAGCTCTAACAAAATGGTGAGGTTGTACCAAACTCAATCCAAAAACAATATTTTGAGTGGCTGAGCCACTAATCCTATTAGACATGCTGAACATTATCGCTCTTGCTAACTCCTAGCTTTCCTTTTTTCTATATAAATATAGCTGCCGTTGTACACTGATAGTTATACCAAATTCGCAATCATTTATAGTTTCTACTGCTTTCTCAGAGCTATATTGGAGACATGAAGGATAACTCCTCTAAATATGTTGTTTTCTTGCTTATGAGCTTCTTTTTCTTGAATCATCTCCTTGTGTCCTCACAACTTGATTATAGGTTCTATGATGCCTCTTGTCCCAACCTAACAAGGATTATAAGATATGGCGTCTGGATGGCAGTTTCTAATGATACTAGGATGGCTGCTTCTCTCTTACGGCTTCATTTTCATGATTGCTTTGTCAACGTAATCAATTTTTCTTTACATAATATTGAGTAAACTAGGTGGATGTCCATGGGGTTATTATTATTATTATTTTAAAAATCTGCTTTTTATAGCATATATTATTTAATGTCTGTTTTTGAAATACCTTGTTTTCAAATTTTGTTTTTCCATCCAAAATTATGGACGTGTAAATGATGATTATTGCAAGTGCATAGTAATCTCTACTCTTCAAGCCAAACAGTCTTGTTAATAAAAACAATTCTCCCACCCGGTCCTTCAAAATAGCTGATAAACAGCCTCAATGTTTATCGATTTTTACAGAAATGTAGTTAAATGACCTTACAAGAAACATAGAACTATTGTCTTGGTACTAAAAGTTGGTCAACTTTTTTTTTGTTGTTGCTGTAGGGTTGTGATGGATCATTATTGCTTGATGACACTAGCACATTTAAGGGGGAGAAAAATGCATTGCCGAATATGAACTCAGTTCGAGGATATGAGGTCATTGATAATATAAAGGCTGTCTTAGAGAAAGTCTGCCCATGTGTTGTCTCATGTACTGATATAGTAACTCTAGCAGCTAGAGAGGCTGTCTACCTTGTAAGCCAAATTCTTTAATTCACACATCTCACTCAAACATCATGCTCTTGTATCCTTCTGAACCTTTCCTTTTCAGGCTGGGGGACCTTTTTGGCAAATTCCACTTGGTCGCCGAGATGGCACGACAGCAAGCGAGAGTGAAGCCAATCAGCTGCCATCACCAGTAGAGCCATTGGAGAATATCATTGCGAAATTCACTTCGAAAGGGCTTGATCTGAAGGATCTTGTTGCTCTCTCAGGTCACCTTTCTCATGCCTTATCTTTGTACTTCCTGGCAGCTTTAAAGTTATAAAGAACTATTCTAACCATCATGCACAACTGATGTACAGGTGCACACACTTTCGGATTTGCTCGTTGTATGATGTTCAAGCATAGGCTATTCAACTTTGACGGTGCTGGAAATCCTGATCCAGAACTCGACGTCATGCTGCGACAGAACTTACAGAGCAACTGTCCAAATCAAGATGACTCCAACAACAAATTTGCCCCCTTGGATGCCTACACGATCAACCGGTTTGACAATGTGTATTACAGGAACTTGGTGAACAAGTTGGGACTTCTGCAGTCAGACCAAGCTCTCATGAAAGATAATACAACTGCTTCTTTGGTGGTGAACTACAGCAGGTATCCATATCTGTTTTACAGGGACTTTGGAGCATCAATGGTGAAGCTGGCCAATACTGGTATCCTTACAGGCCAAAATGGGGAAATTAGGAAGGATTGCAGGGTGGTGAACTAGAAGATGATGATATGACTTTGTAAATTTAACCAACTCAACTCTCTCTTTTGATAATAAATTGGCTGTTGGCTTGTGTTGTTGTTGATGCTTTTGCTGTTGCTTTCTCATCAACTTCCATTCTTGTAGAGTTTGGTTTGACCGAGTAGTTGAAATTGGGCCTTTGTTCGGCCCAAATTCTCAGCTTCTTCTGGGCCTACTGGTGGTAGGCCGGGCTTCTCCCATTTTTGGCTTTCTCTGCAACGAACCAAACCATTCTAACAAATTATGATTTCAAATTGAAAACGAAAGTCAAATCAAAATCAATGTGTTTTTGAAGCAAGAAACGTGTTTGATTAAAAAGTAAAACAAAAGGAAATCTCTGGAAGGGATGCTAAGAAACGTAGGAAACTGACAATTTCATCCTCGTAGATGACCCTTATAGATTTCAGTCAAATTAATAATAATAATAATTAATATTATCATCGTCATCATCATCATGTTTTGTTCTTTTACAAATTATAACATGAGTACATTAAGTTAATATTTTAATTAATTTTCAATAACAAACAATTATACCAGCCAAAATGAATATAGCTCAATTGACATAGTATTTATACTATTAACTTCTAATTTATGTACCCATTGTGTATTTCATAAAATAAATTTATGGTTATTATTCTACGATAAAAATTAACTTCAAACTAATGATGAAAAATATTTCTGAAATTTGTTGAAAATACAAGGCCTAAAAATAGAATTGGACATTTGAAGGTACACAAATTAGAACAAGTTCCAAAATACAAGGACCCAAATATCATTTTAACCTCCAAATTATTTTATTGAATAAAATTGTCCATTACCTTCATACAACAACGGCAGCAAAAAAAAAAAAAAAAAAAAAAAAAAAAAAAAAAAAAAAATTGAACTACATGTATATTGTCTAGAATTAGGATTAAATGGCATGAAAAGTTTAACTAGTGACAAATCAATAATATACTTTAGGACATATATTATTCTAAATTTACAATTTAATATGAAAATACAATTTTAAAAGTTAATTCATTCAATAGGAATACCAAAAAATAATAATAATACGTACATACGATACATACTAAAATTGATATGCATCCAGAGCTGTTTTAGTATCTATGTTTTCTTGTGTGTGGTTTATAACTTTATATGTTAAATATATTAAGGGAAAAATTCCAAGTTGTGAAGCAGTTGAAATATATATATATATATCATTTTGAGGAGGAAGAGGTAAGCCATCATTTTTAATTGATAAAGTGATTACGTCATCATGTTTATTGTCTGGTTCATGCATTTGTAAGAGCTTATGTCATTATCCTAAAAGAATTTCGTCATCAATAAAAATGTCCATATCTTAAAATTTAAAAATGTCAAGAGAAAATTGATATCAATAAATGATATAAGAAAATGACATAATTACAATACTTTAAAATATTATGGAGAAATCAATTTTTAGCTCTCAATTTAGTAAGTAAGATGTATCTGTTTTACCAACTTGTATAGGCACGGTACTTTTTATCTTTAAACTTAGAACAAGTGGTACAAAATTTAACTTTTTGATAGACTTTTAATATTCAAAGAATTGAAAAAAAATATTCATGTGTGTTTAATAAATAAACATCTACTTGATAGTGATAAAAAATTGATGGAACTTACAAAAAATTTAGATGGGAATTCAGTTGAAATTAATATATGTATTATAACATATTTATTTCAGGGTTGGTATTATGTATTGATCAAGCTTAGTTTTGTCTATATCTCGAATTTGATTGAAATTAGTAAGTTTAGAAAGATTATTTTACCATTTTTTTTTGGGTGAAACCTACACTTCTCTAAGTTCTAGTTTTCATAATATGATGCATGTAGTAGTAGTTGACAAGTTGAAGGTAAAAATTAATTCCTCCAATTTATTAATTACTAAATTTGAATATAACAGTTGTCTTCTAAATTTATAAATGGTTGAAAAAAAAAAAAAAAACTTTTTTGGTCCTATAATTCTTTTTTGGGTCAATATTTTGAAACATAGAAATTTAACAGAAACTAAATTTAAAATTCAAGTGTAAAAAGTTTAAGATTTTAAAATTGAAAGTACCAAACAATCTTATTCTACTAGTTGTACTTTCTCAACTAAAATAAAATAAATGCTTGTATGAATGATGGGATATACGCAAATTGAGAAATTTAAAATAGATTTAATAGTTAGAGGAGTTCATTAAATAAATTTTTTATTAAAATACCATTTGTCTCTTAACTTAACACAATTTTAGTTTCGGTTCACTTTTAAAATGTCTCATCTTAATCTTTGTAGTTTCAATAAAATCTTAAATTATAGTCCTACTTCAAAGTATAGGAAAGAAAATTATATTTTAATCTAACTTTTTTTTAATGAGTTGTTGAAGAAAATTTAATAGACATAATAATAGCATGATCTGTCATAATTAATTTGGATTACAAGAAACTTTGAATTTCTAAAATGTCAAAGAAGGTCATGAACTTGCACACCAAGTAGATTGTTTCCCTACTCTTAATTATTTGAATAGGTAAAACAACACGTGCTTGTGCCATTTGGAGGGAAGAAAAACAAAAGAAAAAAAGAAAAAACTCCACGCTTTAGTATTTGAAGACTTACTCAATTGTCCAAAATTATGAAAATTCAATAAAGGCCAACTAATAAGTTATTTAAAATCCAGTCCCAAAACATTTAAAATTTAATTATAAAAAAAATTAAAATTTAAACTTAAATATAAGCTAAGCTAACCAATTAGGACATGATGATCACCATAAAAGTACCAAAAGAAAACAATCTAACACCCAAACCTAACAAAAATAAATGGCCAACACAATCATGAAAACAACCCACACAATATAATTTTGTTTCACACATACCTAACACGTTCCATGATTTAATTTAAAGTTAATTTTTTTTTAATTAGACAAGGTGAAAAATTAAATTTTAGTCATTCTGATCAAGAGTGTACACACTATATTTTAATTTTAGATAGTTCCAATATAACAACAATAATAATAATTTGACATAGACCCATCTTAACAATTAATTAAACAACATTTGACTAGGTATGCTTATGTTGTAAGGCATGATGTTATTATTCCCTTCAATTGATTTGACTTATAATTTCTTCAGCCACAAATTGCACCCCAACCAATCTTAACGAATCAAACATAGTTTAATTTCAAAATAAGTTACAATGAAATTAGACAACAATTTTTAATAGGCATTATTTAATTGGTAAGGTCATGGAAATATATATAAATACACAACTAGCATTCAGAGAAAATGAAATTGAAATGCAATAGGTATGGCTCATCTCGACCGGCGTTTGTGCCCTATGTTTACGCCCGTTTGGATTGACTAAAGAAAAAATATTTTTCAAAAAAGTCATTTTTATTTAAACTCTTTTGATAATAACCGTTTAAAATACACTCTATTATACACAATTGAAAATTTAAAGATGTAATAGACAAAATTTTGAAAAGTTCAAAAACTAAGATGTTGTTTAGTAACTATTTGATTTTTGAAAATTAAGATTATTTCCTTTCAATTTCTTATAATGATTAGCCAAATTCCAAAAATAAAAAAAAAAATTTAAATTTTTTTAGTTTTTTAAATTTGACTTGATTTTTAAAAATATTGGTAAAAACTATATAACAAGCCAAAAAATTTCGAAGTGGAAAAAGTATTTGTAGACTTCATTTTAAAAAACTAAATAATTACATAATGGAAGTTAATTTAGCCAATATTTTAATTAAGAAAAAGAGTTCCATTTCAATGATTGCAATTCAACATTATATGAGTCAAACTTCTCACTTTATAAATAAGAGATCTTTAGCCAAATGTTTGTTTGTCATTAACCACTTAACTTAAGTTGTTGAGTATTATTTGAGCTTCTTATAATTGGCAATACAGACACACACTAATATATAAGCAATTTTGGAATTCACCCCCCCCCCCCCCCCCCCCCCCCCCTTATTATTAAAAAAAAGATCTCAACTAGCCAATAATAGCTTCAAGTTGCTGAAATTGCTAATTTAATTGCACTTGATTCTTCAACGTCCTTATTTGATTGGCAAAAGAGTTCCTTTAACGGCTATATTAAATTAAAATATTTATAAATATAACAAAATGTCAAGTGATAGATTGTGATAGATTTTAATTGTTGAGTGATAGAAGTCTATTGCGATCTATCGTTCAGTGATATATGTCTATCACAGTCTATCATTAATAGATAGAATCATTTTGCTATATTTGAAAATATTTTTAGTAGTTTTATCATTTAAATAATTACCCTTCCTGAAACGTTTGAATGCAACATGAGAGAGGGAGAGATTTTAATAATTTCCATTATTTTTAGAAAAATTATTTTAGAATCTCTAATTTTAATAAAGTTGTAAGGTGTAAGTTTATTGTTCTCCATTAAAAAAAATTATACTGAAGATGGTATTGGAAATAAATTCTAGGGAAGATTACCTTTTTAGTCTCCAAGTTTTGAACAATATGTGCGTTTGGTCCATAAGTTTTAAAAATGTACCTTTTTAGTCCCTTAGTTTATAAGAATAGGTCCATTTGGTCCCTGAGTTTTCAAAATATACATTTTCAGTCCCTGAGTTTTTAAAAATAGGTCTAAGAGATCCCTCAAATAATTTTTTTATTATTAATTTAAATAATTATATGACATTTTAAATTATAAGAATAATTTTTAAAAACCATTTCGTCTCTAAAACTATTTTTTTCTAATTTTAAATATCATATAATTATTTTTAAAAAATTAAAGAAAAAAAATACTCGGAAGACCTTTTAGACCTATTTTTAAAAATTCAGGGATTGAAAAGGTATATCTTGAAAACTCAGGGACCAAATGGACATATTCTTATAAACTGAGGGACTAAAAAGGTATATTTTTAAAACTTAGGGACCAAACACACATATTGTTCAAAACTTGAGGACTAAAAAGGTATTTTCCCCTAAATTCTATTGGTTCATAAATTTTTGATATGCCTATTTTAGTTTCAATTGTACTCTAATTTTGTCAATCATATTTCAAAATATCTATTTTATTTTTTATATTTAAAAAAACAATTAATTTAATCTTGTAATTATTTTGGTTTAAACCATACGAACAGATAAAATAACTTTGAATTGTGTATTTATATGTTGAAATGAGCATGTGTTGGCTAAAAGCAACAAACAAACAAAATTTGAAAACGCAAGTATTTGAGTAAACAAATTATAAGTGAGGCATATAATAACATGAATTAAAATAGTTATTTTTTAAAATTGGAAAGACTACCATAAATATTTCTTAGATTAAAAAACTAAATAAATATATAAAAAATAAAATAAACTACAAATGAAGACCAAAATATAATTTAAATCATATAATTGCAGCTCTGACTTCTGTGAAATATGTCTAACCTAAAAAAAAAAAAAAAAAGCTAGGGAGAATATTTTGGCTATTAAAATTTAAAGGAAACATTATTATAATGGAAAATACAATTGAAGGTTTTGTTTTTAAAATAATAACAAAATAAATAAATTTGAGGTTAGAAGAGTGTGGTGGGAAACAGAATCATGATGGCCCACATGACCTAAATTAGATTTGCTCATTCCTGTTGTTCTCAATGAATCCATAGGATCAAAATTTTATATTCTCCTGGTCGGTCTGGTTGACTTTCTTATTTTCATTATTATTATTACTATTTTCTTTTTACAATTTCATTATTTTTATTTTATTTTCTCCTATAATTCAACTTTATTCCACACAGGAAAAAAAAAAAAAAAAAGAAATTAGCTGGACCGACAAAGAGATGGATCCTGAATCCCCCAGTTTTGGTCAAACCCATTACTCGGTCTTTCCCAATTTCCCCCATCGTCTCCACGTCAAGTATTTGTTAGGTATTACCGTTTTTTTTCCTAGTAGAAAAAAAAAACATTTATTTTCTTTCATCTATATTATCCCACTTCGTTTTTTTTTTTTTTTTTTTGCCCCTTTTATTGATCTCAAATCTTTTAAATTAAAATCTAAAAAAAATCAGATCCTAAAATGAAAAATGAATGTATGCTTGTGTAGGAAGCAAACGAACAAAGGGGGCGTCGTTGTAAGGGGGGGAGACACAACGGCAGCCTTTTTTTGGCAACTAATTAATATAATTATTAACATTTGAATATAATAAATTGCTAAATTAACCAACCCTAGCCTAACCTAGCATCTTCCTCCTCATTTTTTGTAATGAATTGCACTTTCCCGTAATTAAACGATAAAATATGTTATTATTGATCCCCAAGAAGAAATCAGATTACATTTACAGACACACAGACCATCCAGATTTACGCCACGTGTCCGAAATTTTAAAATGGGCGTGTTCTTTTTTGACCTCTCATTTTCTCGGCCACCCAAACAACGCCTCGTCTTTCTAAGTAGAAAGTTTTTAAGAGAAGAAGAATATAAAGCCATGGATTGATTCAGTGTCACGTTATTCAATGTTTCATCTGACTTTATATTTTATTTTATTTTATTGAATTGTTCCTTTAATTCAATTGAATTTGGGTGGAAATTGAAAAGTGAAGGTGAAGAAGGGCATCGTCGTTTGGGGTTTGTGATTTGGATCTCCCATCTCTCTGGCAGCATAATAGAGAAAAATAAGACCTCGGTTTCTATATTTAGATTTCCGTTTCTTCAGGAAGTGAAGATTATAGTTTCGAATTTGGTTTTGAATCTGCATTATCTTATCTCACCCTTTGTGTTCGAATTCCAGTGTTTGATTTCCGCCGTTTTAGGGCCATAAATCGATGGGTGTCTGTGTTTCCAAACCGTCCTCCACGACGGTCGTCGCTGTTCCGGCGAATCAAGGTGCTCCGCTGCCATCGGAGCCACCTCCGCCTTCAGTCGATAGCGGAAATCGTAGCAATGAGACGAGAGAGGGAGAGAAAATTCATTTCGAGCTGGAAGTTGCTAAGAAGTCGCCCTACTTCCCCCTTTTCAGTCCCAGTCCCGCTCACTATCTCTTCTCGAAAAAGTCTCCGTTGAGATCTCCGGTGAATGTGAGCTCCAATTCCACGCCTAACCGATTCTTTAGGAAGCCATTTCCGCCGCCGTCCCCTGCAAAACATATCATGGCCGTACTGGCAAGACGGCACGGCTCAGTGAAGCCGAATGAGGCATCGATTCCTGAGGGGATTGAGATGGAAGGACCTGGTCTGGACAAGAGCTTTGGATTCTCCAAGCATTTCAGGAACAAGTATGAGCTTGGAGAAGAGGTTGGGAAGGGGCATTTTGGCCACACATGCAGAGCGACCGTCAAGAAAGGGGAACTTAAGGGGAAACAAGTCGCTGTGAAAGTCATCCCTAAAACGAAGGTCTGCTACCTTTTTCCCCAGTTTCAATTGAATTTTCGCTCCTCACTTTGTATAAATATATTGCCCTTTATGATAACTGGGAGAAGGGTGGATCACTTGTTAATCTTGATATTTAGGAGGCTATGTTGATGTGATCTGGTAAAATTATTGTGATATGCTCCTTAGCATGTTTAGCGGTTTCCGCCATAGCTAATGATCAGAAACCTTCATTTTACGAAGATCCAAAGGTCATGGAAAGCTTAGGTATTTTGAAGAGTTGACTTCATAGATCAATTCTTTCAGTCTCATGAGTCTCAATTGGTTGGCAATCCATGGACTTAAAGTTCCGTTTGATTTCCAATTTTGAAGCTTACATTAGTATGGTGCTGCCCCACGGTGGTTGACTCCACCAAACCTATTAGAAGTCTAGAAGTTGAAATTGCAGAAACATTTTTGTGGACTGGCAACTAGGAACAGTTTCATTACGATTAACAGTTTTATTTCGATTTTCTTCTTTTTAATTTACAGTATATAGGTATTCTACATTTATGTTTAATTTATATCTTATTTGAACAGTTTCAATTTATAATATAATATTTTGATCTTGTATACCCATGAAATTCTGTGGCATCCTCTTGAATTGGGCTTCTGTCACTTGTTTCTATTTGACTGATCCTGTTTCATGAACTGTTGACAGATGACCACTGCCATTGCCATTGAGGATGTAAGAAGGGAAGTGAAGATATTGAAAGCGTTGAGTGGACACAAAAATTTAGTACACTTTTATGATGCATGTGAAGATCATGACAATGTCTACATAGTAATGGAGTAAGCTCTAAACACTTCTTCATTATAAATACGTGCATTTGTGGGACTATTTTTATGCTCTGCATATTACTTTCTCACCTCTATTAATTCTGATTAATTTGTAACGAAGTTTATTTTGACGGACTGTACGAATATTCTATGCAATTTTCAGGTTATGTGAAGGAGGAGAGCTCTTGGATAGAATACTCTCCAGGTAACTTACCAATTGCACAACTTTTTGTCCGCATTATCACCAAGGAGTCATTCTGCTTTATGGTTTCTGGGTCTTTTATAGGACTTGAGGTTGACTTGCTGTTGCTGATGATGTTTGTTCTTTCCTTTTTTCCTCATTATTGCAGAGGTGGGAAATATACAGAGGATGATGCAAAATCAGTCTTGATACAAATCCTTAATGTGGCTGCATTTTGCCACCTCCAAGGGGTGGTGCACCGGGATCTTAAGCCTGAGGTAAACTAATACCAATTTTGCATTGAATCTTTCTAGAGTTATATTGTTTTCAATCTTGTGTCATCTCATCTTATGACATTGTTTGGATACTGTTGCATTGCCATTTTGGAAGTTACTTACCCATTATGTCCAAGTTTCTTATATGATGAACTTTCTTTTGTTTATGACTGACAAATAGAAATCCCCATTCGTTGGGTCTTCCTATCTCTTCCCCTTCCCCTCCTGCCCAATTATGTATGTCTCTCCGAGATGAAAAAGAAGAGTAGAGTAATCAGAAAACTTCTTTCATTGTTCATACTCGATGAATACAAGTTGTGAACAAGTTCTCTCTTTTCCTTGCTGGACTTTATGGTAACTGTAACATCAATATATATGTTTCTGATGAAAAACATCGATATGTAGGTATCAGCCTCTCAAGACTAAGTAGTTATACTTCCCATCCTTTCCCTGTTTCCTTAGCTATCATAATGCTTGTATTAATATGTATTTTTTGTACAAACTGTTACCTAATATAGCTATTTTCTGATTCAGAACTTTTTATATACGTCGAAGGATGAAAGTTCACAATTGAAGGCTATAGATTTTGGCCTATCAGATTTTGTAAAACCAGGTTTGTTTTTTGTTTTTTTTTTCAGTCAAATGCTCAAAAAACCTATTTTGCTTGTGATGGCTCTTGAAATTGTTGTATAATTGTGATCTTATGATTTATTTGCAGATGAGAGGCTCAATGACATTGTTGGCAGTGCTTATTATGTAGCTCCTGAAGTTCTACGTAGATCTTATGGAACTGAGGCCGACGTCTGGAGTATTGGGGTGATTGCATATATTCTGCTCTGTGGCAGCCGTCCATTCTGGGCAAGGACTGAGTCTGGCATTTTTAAGTCTGTCTTAAAAGCTGATCCAAATTTTGATGATCCACCTTGGCCGTCTTTATCATCTGAATCTAGAGATCTTGTTAAGGGCCTTCTGAATAAAGACCCAGAGAAAAGAATGACTGCTGCTCAAGCTCTAAGTGAGTACTTTAAACTTTGAAGTTCTTTCTATCTTTTGATTTCTACCTCTTCTTATCAACTCAAGTATTTACGTGCAGGTCATCCTTGGTTTAAAAATTCTGAAGAAGTAAAAATTCCTCTTGATGTACATTTGTTTAAGCTTATGAGAGTTTATATGTGTTCATCATCTCTCAGAAGAGCTGCTCTAAAGGTATGCGCTGTGCCATTCAATTCTAGTAAACATTTTCCTTTTTTTTTTTTCCCCTTCCTCCTGTGGCTAATACTTGAGGTTGAGAAAACAATGTCTTTGAGGCCATGATGCAAAACTAGAATAAACAGAACTCAGCAATCAAATGTTAAAACCTCAATGGAAATGAACTTAAAGAAAATGTTCTTTGAGGACCCTAATATGTAAAATGTAAATATACTCATCTCAATTATACAGCACAAAGTTGTATCTACTTTTCAGACAATTTTGCCATCCCAAGGTTTGAACATTTGTCCAAATTCTAACCATCATGGGTTGACCTAGTGGTAAAAAAGGAGACATAGTCTCAATAAATGACTAAGAAATTATGGGTTCAATCCATGGTGGCCACTTACCTAGGAATTAATTTCCTAACAAGTTTCCTTGACAACCAAATATTGTAGGGTCAGGAAGTTGTCCCGTGAGATTAGTCGAGGTGCGCGTAAGCTGGTCCGGACACTCACGGATATCAAAATAAAAAAAAAAAAAAAGAAGAAAACATTTGTCTAGATTCTAGACCGCAATATTGCCTTAAGAATACAATGTGATCTTTTGTATTAGAATGGTGGTTTTCCAAACTTTCTTTTTCAACATTTGTAGATCGAAGTTTTTAAAGAAGGAATTTCTCAAGAACTTGTTCTAGTCAAATTAAATTGCATTGTTGTAAATTGTCGTTTTTAGTTAACAAATTTCGGCTATTTACTCTAGCTAAGTCTACTCATAGGAAATTTCAGTGAATCACTCTTGTGTTTTTTAATAGCACCACATTAACCTTATAGCGTAAAATTATGAAAGATTTGGTAACTTTTCTGGAAATATCAGTGACCCAGATAAACAATGAACCTCAATTTTGGAGCCATAGACATTCTTCCTGGGAAAGCCTACTTCAGTTCACTTTCAACCGTTTTCTGTGTTCTCTAAACTTGTGCTAGTTCTTACAGTTTCTTTCCTATGGTTCTGTGCAGGCACTGTCAAAGACATTGTCTATAGATGAACAAAGCTATTTTAGAATTCAGTTCGCACTCCTGGAACCAAACAAAAATGGTACCATAAGCTTGGAAAACATAAAAGAGGTCTGTATCATCTCTCTCGTTTTTCCTTTTTCTGCCATTGTTATTACTTCTGTTCTGAGATCACATTGCTTTACCCTGTCCAGACCTTGATGAAAAATGGAACAGAGGCAATGAAGGAATCTCGAATTATCGACTTTTTAGCATCAGTAAGCTACTTGAAGTGCTCATGGCATAAAAATGTATTTGTAGCTTTAAAAAATCTTATCATTTTACCTCTCTTTCCTGGCAGCTCAACGCGTTGCAATTCAGAAGGATGGACTTTGAGGAGTTCTGTGCAGCTACACTTAGTGTCCGTCAACTAGAGGACCTCAGTCACTGGGAACAACTTGCTCGCAGTGCCTATGAACTTTTTGAGAAAGATGGAAACAGGGCAATCATGATCGAGGAACTAGCTTCGGTATGATCAATCAATCACGTGTTTAGTTTGTTGTAATTCTAACCAGTTAGATAAAATATTTGAATGTGAGAACCTAGAATGTTATTGATAGAAAGATGGAAGTTTTAGCCATCATCATGTGCTGAAACTCGCTTTTTCTGATCTTACTTACTCTTCAGGAACTTGGTCTGAGCCCTTCGGTCCCTGTTCACGCCGTTCTTCAAGATTGGATCAGACACACTGATGGGAAGCTGAGCTTCCTTGGCTTTGTCAAACTATTACATGGGCCATCAAGCAGGACTGGCAGACGTCAATAATAGGTTGTATTCAAAGTAGAGATCTCAAAACTACAGATTACCCTCTGCCTTGGTTAAGCGCAGAAATGAGAGGTGGCGAAAGGATTTGGTGTCCCCCAATTCCATAATTTCGTCGGAGCTGCCAGCGTTGCCGATCTCGGCGAGATTGCTCATCTTCAAGCAGAGCAGGAACTGCAAATCTCTCTTCTACTCTCACATCCATATGGTAATGGAGATGGAAGTTTAGGTTAGGCGTTTATAGGTTCTACTGTTGTACAGGTGTTGTAAAATATGTTCAGTTTCAGGTGATTAGATGATTATAGTACAGGAGTTCTTACGAAATGTCGGTTCTTCAAGAAACCATCTTGTTCAATTCTCTCTTCTTAACAGTTTACACGGTTTTTCACTAGGGCTTCCTCCTTTGAATGCGGCTGAAAAGGATCATAAATCTAATTCTTCATCAAAGTTCCCTTTGATATATTCTTATTAGTATACAAACAGAGAGGGAAAAAGGGCAAAAAAAAAAAAAAAAAAAAAAAGATGAATGAGTGGGTGTGTGTGTGTGAAAGGAAAAGGTGAAAGAGTCTTACGCAAATATATGTAATTTTGATTAGATTCTACAGATGAATTAAATCATGTCTCTAGATTTTGATTCTTGCAACATGCGGTCGTGGTATGGAGGAATTCTTAGAAATTATTTTAAAATATAAGCTAAATTATATAAAATATGCTTGAATTTTGTATTTTGGGTAAAAAAATATTTAACTTTCAAATGTTTCAATAATACTCTTAGACTTTCAATAAAAGTTCAAAAATATCTTTACTTTAGTTTTGGATGGCAACCGTTGTTACCTTACTTCAAAAATACTTTTGTTGAAAGTTTTAATAATACTCCAAAAACACTTATCATTAGTATATGGATAGAAATGGTTAATACATCGTTCAAAAAGTATTTTTAATCTTTCAAAAGTTGAATTAGTACTTTTTTTAGTACAATAAGTTGAATTAATACCTTTAACCTTTTAAATAAAGTTAAAAAAAAAAAAATCATTGTATCATTAGTATAGTCAATTTTTTAAAAGTTTTTTTTGAGTTGGATAAGAACCAATTTTAAAAAAACTTATATAAATACCCTCTTATATATAGGTTTCCTAACTTTTTTTCTCATTTTTTCAATTCTTCCACAAATTTTCTTAACAACAAAAAATAAACCAAAACTCAAGTTAAAGCATAAAATCTCACATCCCAAAATCAAATTTTTTTCCTTAAAACTCAACAAAAAAATGAAAAGTCAAATACAAAAAAGACCAATAAATAAATATCATCTTTGATCATGGTGAATCTTTTTAAGTAATCATAATAAATAGAGTAATTTGAAATGTAAATAGGATCAACAAAGTCTTCATCACTATAAATTTGGTAATGCACATATTTTCTTTTCTTTTCTTTTCAATCCTACTAGTTGTCCTCAAAATTATGATCCATATCCCAATGTGTATCTAATTCTCAGTATTTCTCTCTTCATGTGTATTAAACTCAAACAACGTATTAACACACACTGATTAACTACTAACGTACAACATTGTTAAAACGTTTACGTTCTAAAGTCTTTTGGTGGCTCATTACTCACTTTATTCTTGCTATAACCTATATATCTTAATTGAAGAGGTAGTAGTTTTAGATGTTGGGGAATCAAAGAAGGGGAGTAAGAGGGTATCGAAGAAAAGAGAGGAAGAAATGAAGGAATATTGAGAAGTGTTAGGTTATGGATTAAAACATAAGAGAGAAAATAGAAGCAGGAGGTGATCTATGAGGAGTAAATAAACGGTTAAGGTTACTAATGAAAGTTTGCAAATCTAGAGTTATTTTTGCAATGAGATACTAATGAATTCTGTTCATATACTACCAACCACGATATTTTTCTTTTTTAAGTTTAAGGATATTATTTAACTTTGGAAAGTTTAGAGGTATTTTTTAAACAAAGTACTAATAGTTTCATCCAAAAACTAGCCATAAGAGTATTTTTAATTTTTTTTTTTTAATTTCTTTGAAAATTAAAGAATATTTTTTACATTAATTAATTAAAAAATTCAACTATATGTTCGAAATTTAGCCTAAAAAATATGTTTGGGAAGTTTTTATATATATAAATATATAGAATTAAAATGAATAATGAAAATTAGAGATGAAAATTGGAAAGCATATGTGGCATTGTTTACAACATTGACCCTATAAATTTTGTAAATTATGTCAACTATATCTTTTGAGCTAAATGAAGAGTAACAACAATCTTAATTTTCTATATAGTTGAAATTGAATTGTAAATGATATCACATACACCTTTAGCTACTTACGCCTTAGTTTTCGACGTCAAATTTTTCTTTTGATGAATTTCAAAGTTTAATTGTTGAGATTAATTTTTTTTTATAAAGTTTAGAAGCATAATTGAAACCTACCTTGAAGTTGATTTTGCATAATTTAATCTATCACTCACTATTAAACAAATAAATTGACATTTCCTAATAAATAAACTCATAGAATTGAAGGCACAATTTTGTGTAAGCCTATGCATGTGGTGGTTGTTTCGTTTTTTTTCATTTCTTATGATTATGTTTTGATTTTATTTTTTTTTTATTGCAATTCAATACCTTGGCTTAAGAAAACACACACTCACACATATAATATTTTTGTGGAGGTTTTTCTTTAATTTTTTTTTCATTTATTATATACTTACATACCTTATCCACTATACCATGAGGATAATAAGTGTTTTATAGTCGAATGAGTTTAGCTCAACGATCTCCATGTCAATCATTGTTGTAGTAAAAAAATAATTAAATAAAAAATAAAAAAAATAAAAGGCTTTGTCCCCTTAAACCTCGGAGAATGATATGTTAACGACGTCAATATTTTGAAGATTGATGCATAATGATTTGAGATTTAAGATAGAAAAGTAACAACCAAATAATTGTTTTTCAAAAGTGAATTTTCACTCTCCCTTACTAAAATCAACCGTACCCCACAAACAGTAAAAAAACACCATCCCCTCGATGTGTCATCTTCCAGAACCACGAAACCAGGGAAAAATCAAAGCACTTTTAACTTAAAAGATTTGTGTTTAGGAGGAAAAAACAATATTTAAGGAAAGAAAAAAAAAAAAACAGAGCATTAAATGGAGAAGAAGAAAAATCAAAGAAAAAGAGTGTCCCATTTGAGAACACGAATGGATCCATATTAACCCCACCCTGTCGTATACTAATGGGCCCAAAGCCTAAGCAACCATGGAGTACAGATAGATCTAATCACCATCACATCACCAAATAATTATATATCATTTATAACTAAAACTCATTCAATCATATAAACAAGAATCAATCAATCCAATCCAATCCAAATCCAATCCAATCCAATTTCAACAACATTATATATACAAAACCAGCAGGCACTTCCTAAAAACAAACAAATGAAAATTCACCTCCTCCCCCATTTTCATTACACAATAGCTTAAGCTAAACTAAGTTTGATGCTTTCACAATGGAGCATTTTTTGAGAGGATAAAGCTTGGATTTTGACCGGCAAGGTGGGAGATTCAGAAAGACACATCCGTGAAGCAAAATGATTGGGTGTGAGCCCTTGAGGCTTTTGTGACAGAATATTAAAAAGGAAAAAGAAATGTGGGTCTCCCTGGGTCAGCTCAACCACAGAAGAATGGCGACTTCTCCTTTTAATGATATGCTGTTTTTTCTTCTTATTATTATTATTATTTTGCTAGAACAATCTGGGATTTGAAGGTCGTAGATCAATTTCTTGGGTCCAAGCAGTACGGTCCTGAAGATGCAAGTGCCAATAAGTTTGAGCCAGCGCATCTGGGTCCATAGTCCCTTCTCCAATTCCACTCTGTAAATGCGATCCAACTGAGGATGACGATGATGATGACGATGATGAAGATGATCCTCCTCTGTGAGATGTTATTGGACTTGTCCTGCAACACATCATTGTTTCATCATATCAAATTCCTATTTGGGTGGGGTTTTTTTTTTTTTTCAGAGAATCTGGGAAATTCTGTTTGGATGGTCAGAAAATAAGGGGGAAATAATATTGGAGTATCGGATTCGAGTAAGAGAGTTGAGGAAGAGGAAGAAGAAGAAGAAGAAGAAGAAGAAGAAATGAAAACCTTGGTGGGCCAATGAGACCATCAATTATGATATGAGCGACGTGTATTCCAAGGGGTTGAAGCTCTCTGGCCAAGCACTGAGATAATGCCCTTAATGCAAATTTTCCACAGCCTATATCCAAAATCAAAGCAAATTTCAACTTCAATTTCCTTCTCTAATTTTAGTATTATTATCACAGTGTTTTGCAAATTGATTGGTTATAAAGGTCTTATGATGTACAAAATATCCTTCTCAACTCGTGCACAACTAAAAAGATAGTAAATCTCAACAGAAACACAGAGAATCTGTAGAGTGCAGAACTCACAAAGGTCAGAGAAACCAGCAACGCCATTCAAAGAAGCTGAGCAGCCTGTAAACAGAATCGTACCTCTTCCTCTTTCCACCATCCCTGGAATAACCTACAATTTTTCCCAAACAAAATTGAAAAATTCGTTTTCACTGTACCTACAAAGTTCTAAAGCCCCTTTTTGTTTGATTTTCTAAATGGAAATGGGGAAAAGAGAGAGAGTTATGTGTGTACCTGTTGGGAACAATGAAAAGCACCCACTGAAGAAACAGCGAGAGATTTCTCAAATGAATCAATACGAACATCGATGAATCTTGTGGGCTGCCTTGAAACTTGTTGATTTGCATTGTAAATCAAAACCTCTACAAATCCCAGAGACAATACACCTTCAAATGCTTCCCTCACACTCCTCGAGTCCGAGCAATCTATTCGAATCGCAAACACTTGGGCCTTCTCTTCCCTAGCGATCTCATCCGCAAATCTCGATAATCTACCTGAAAACGAAATTACACAAAAAAAAAAAAAAAAAAACAATTAGACACGAATTCCAATCCCCCCCCACATCCCCAATTTCAACATCGTAAATTCAAACTGACATAGTAGTACATACCCAAGTCTCTAGCCAGAATAGCGACGGTGTAGCCTTCGTGGGCGAACTTACGAGCGATAGAACGGCCGAGCTTGGGGCCAACACCAACAATGGCGGCGATTCCTCGGCTAGAGCTTGAACTCCCCATGTTGCGCATCCTTCTGTATAGAGCAGTACAGAACAACCCAAAGGCGTAACAGAATCGAAGAAGAGACGAGTTTTATTAATTAGAGAAGAAACCCACCAAGAAAACCAAATTCCTTTTCTATTTGCTCAAGAAAATCGAAGAGAAGAACAATTGGGTGAACTGTGAAGAGAAATAACAAAGATATATATATATGTATGTATGTATGTATGTATGTATGAAATGTAAAAATAAAATTAAAAAACAAAAATGTTTGTAAGAGAGATGAGTGAAAAGAATAGAAGATCTTCTGTATGGCTGTCTGGGTTCATTGGGTGGTTTGGGATTTACAGGGTTCTTTGAATTTTCACCTTTCTTCTATAAAACTTTCTCCCCATTGCCTAACCTTCCATTGTCTGTCTCCCCCTTTCCCCTTCCCCTCTCTCCAAATACAAAATGGATAAATGAATCGGTTTTTTATCACTCTTTTTCTTAATAAATTTAAAGCATTCGAACTTTTAATCTTTTTGTCACATTTATAATGTCGTTTGACCTTAGTTTTTATTAAAAAAAAAATTACTTTTTATTTTCTTCTATAATGCAAGGTGTCAAATATTCCTATAACAGAAATTGAAGATTGTTCTTTAGAACAAGATATATCAAATAATTGTATAACACAAATTTAAGTTTGGGTTAAGATGACTTGGAAATGTAAAATGTAGTAATAAACTATATAGCACAAGATTTGAAGTAAATGAGAAAGGAAGAGAAAAGGGGAAGGATGGGTATGGGAATGAAGTAAGTCTCCAAATAATAATGATGAGATTAATCTCCCAAAAAAAGATTAATCTGCAAATGAGACAAAATACAAATATCTTGTACCAACACAAGATCTATGTATAGTGATGTGTTTAATACAAAACATGTCTTTAGGGAAGAAACGTGATTCTTCTGAACACAAATTTTACTCCAATTTTTTAAAAGTAACAAATTCTAGATTTCTTTTACGAATACCAACAAAAAGATTAATGGCTTAGAAGAAGAAAGAAAAAGAATAACACTAGATTCCTACGAGTCTCTGTTTTTAAGTGAACTCTAATTGTCTTTTATTACTTCACAATTTTTTTTTTTTCTTTTTTTTGTCAAGGGCCAAAGATTACAAGATAATGATTTTTTTTTAAAAGAAAAAAAAAACAAATTACGAGAGAATTTCCCACCTTCAGGCTTCAACCATTCTTGATGGGTGGCATTATGGGATCTAACACCATATATGAGGATTCATCTCAAAATCAATAGACAATGAGAAGAGTAATCTATCTATCTTATGAAGAGTGTAAAGTCGCTTGATTTTTCCATTGTAGAATTCTCAACACTCAAACATTTTGAACTTTTCATCTTAGGCCATGTTTATTTCAAGGTAAACGTAATCCACCAATAGAATTTTTACTACAAATATATTAATCAGCTCATACAACATGAAACTCTCACTTCTAATAATGGTACGGTGCAAGATTATATTTACAAATTACAAACTCAAATCTTGAAGCCCCAGTTAGTACCCATTTAGTTTTGAAAGTTGTGCATGTTTTCTCATAATTTCATGCTCTTTTTTTATGTAGATATTAGAATTCTTAGCTGATTTTAAAAAAAACAAAAATAAATTTTTAAAATTTGGTTATAATTTTGAAAACCGTCCTAAATTATAGACAACAAAATTTAGAAAGTAATATTTATAGACTTAATTTTTTAAAAATTAAAACTCATTGGATAACTACTTAGTATTTTTCTTGACTATAAAAATTTTCATTCAATGAGAATGACATGCAAGTTTTACTTACTCTCACGGTTGTAAGAGTTTCATAAATTCTAACCTTTATAATCTATTCCTTCTTCCATCCAAACTCAAGTCTTCCTTGTCTAGCTAGAAATAGAGATCCAATAATTTCTTCTAAATATTTTATAACAACTGAATTTAAATTCACTTTATACCTAGGTAAAATAAATTAAGCTTGATAACAATTTTATTTTTTTTTATTTATACAATCTTTTTTTTTTGTTCCTAGACCTTTTTTGTTTTGATTTCAATTTAATTTTATTTTAATACACTTTTGGCTTCTTAATCATAATAAAAAAGTTATGTTAGAATTATAAGTTTGTGTACTTTTGGGGCAATGCTTTTATGTTTCCTTTAAGCAATACATTTGATACTATTCATTTTAAAATGACAGTTAATTACGTTACGTAACTCCTTCCCCTTGGCTGCAGTTGTTAGCTAATATTCTGCTGCCTTCCTTCTTTTTGTTTTCTTCCTGTACATTTTCTTTTATAACTTTTACATTATTATTATTATTATTTACACAAAAGTGTTGCTTAAAATAAAAATGTTTAATTTGAATCCTAAACCGAAACTTTTAGTGGTCATTTCATATTTTTATGTTTCATTTTCCATTAAGAATAAATTAAATTATTTTACAAATTTATTTGTAAGAATGCATTGAAGGAACAAAGAAGATAAATTCGATCCCTAGAAAATTAAAATTTTAATATTTATAATTTGATAAAATTTAATAAATAGTTATTATGCACTAAATTCTAGTTATAAACTTGGTGCAAATTTGTGATTTAACAAAATTACTGTCAAAATAAATAAATAAAAAAATTTAAAAATGGGGCAAGGGGCATTGAATGATCTGATTATTGGCTTGTGGGTTTCTGAATCCTGCGGCTGCTGACAAAGAGGGCAGAGTGTGATTGGATCAATAATTCCTCCACGTGGCGAATGATTAGACGATCAACGTGGCCGCCATGCTTACCAACACCTCTCCCATCCCTACCATTCATTTCATTCCCCCACACTACATTATTAATTATTCATTTCCTTCCCCTTCTCCTATTTTTGACTCCTCTTTTGTTTTCATTTTTTCTTTTTTCTTTTTTTTCTTGAATTTTTTCACCACCAAGATTTTACTAAATAATAACCATGGACACAAATTTTATTCTGATATTGTAGTGATGAACTAAATATCACTCTCTTAATTACCCTGCATTTTTATTTCTAAAAAGAGTAACTTTAATTTTTTGAACTGGTAAGTTCTATTAGGTTGAAATTTCATCAAATAATGAATACATGTAATGTAATGTACTTAGGAGATGTAACAGGTAATTTTGGGGCAAAATTCAAACATTCTAGGACTTAAACATGTAAGTACTTTCTTAGTATTACACATGTATATATTATTTAGCCAATATAGCCTTATCCATTGTTACTAAAGGTCACAAGTTTTTGTTAAGAGCAGTAAAGTATATATGTTTTCTTCTTTTTTTTTTTTTTTTTTTTGAGAGTGTTATATTTCTATTATAGTTGTTATATTTTCTAACCATGATTTGGTTAGTTAAATGTTAACTTGCTAAGTCTTATATAATTGTATATATATTGTCTTTAAAGCTTTAATAATATCGAAGGAGTATTTTATTAATTATAAGATTTTGATTCACTTATCAGGTTAATATAAAACTCAAAAAAATAGAAATATTATGATAATGTCAATGTATTGATGAAAAATTAATAGTGGGACCTAAGAACGAAATGAAGAAGTTAATTACAACAACAAATGAGCACCAACAACCAAATAAAAGAGGGGATGCATGGCCCATGGGGCTATTAACCTTTATATTAATATCATTAGAACAAGTGGGGGCCTGTCATCTTTTCCAACAAAGCTTAGTCAACTATCTCTTCTTTAGGTCAATTGTCGTCTTCTTCTTCAATATTAACCTAGCTAGCTTAATTAATACACCTCTTCACCCCAGCCTTCAATTTTAATCCTTATATATATATCCAATCATCTTTATTTAGCCATCCAAATTCACTCGTAATGTTCGATCGCTTTTTTCAATTTACTTTTAACATGTTTTGTGTGGATTTGTCATTGGTAATAATTAGAATCTTTTTAAGGGCTAATGATTGAGTGCTGCTAGATTGCACCTATTTTCATGCTCTCTTTGTTTTTATGTGTAGAAATTAAAATATAAAAATTATTTTTTAAAAAGATCATTGAGTATTGTTTAGACTCCAGTCTATACTCAAGTATTTTTCTATTTTTAAAATATAACTTTTTAAAGTTGATAGTACTATTGAAACGGGTCACTTGCAAAAAGGACAAAACAAAATACATTAATTAGGCTCATAGCCCACATGTTTGTTGTATGCAAAAATGGCAAAAATGCATCTCAACCCACGTGTAAAAGATGTAAAATGTCGCAAATGTCTTTATTAATGATATACACTCAATACACTTGACTGGTATACTTGATAATGATGGGCTTAATTGATATGCCTGATATACTTTTCAATCATGCACTTATTTATACTGTTGATAAACTTGATACATTTGGCTGATATACTTGAAAATTATGTATTTGACTGATAAATTTGTCAATCATTCATTCATTTATACTACTGATAAACCTGATACACACTTAGACTGATATATTATTGATAAACTTGATACCGATGCACTCGTTTATAATAATGTTCATACATTTAACTGATATACTTGATTGATATATTGTTGATAAATTTGATAATGATGCACTTAACTGAGTTGATATATCACCGCTCTACCTCTTCGCGGCCTGCCTTCATCGATAGCCATATGTACGGTCTCCACTTTCATCTCTCTCTATCAATTATTGATTGTTTAGGGCAAATATGGAATTAAAAAAATTGGAAACCTAGATTTAAAGTTTTTGTCATATTTACAAAATATCACATATGAGTGGGCATACGTATAAAATAGCATATTCAAATTGACATTAGCTGTAATTTTTCATTTTTTAATTGAGCATAAACTTATTTGAAGTCGTAGTAAAATGAGAGGGATGAAAGATGAAAAGGGTAGGATAGGCAAGGGTGGGAATGGAGTTGGTCAAATTTCCGGATATAGAAGAAAGAGAATCTAAAATTAGAAGAGATTCTAAAAATAGACAGAACAAAGGAACAAGATTTGGTACCAACCACAATTTCACACTTTGCTTCTCTGTCTCCTCTCTACACCGCTTTTTAATATTTCTATTTTCAAACCAATTAAATCTACGCCATCCCTCCATTTTTTAACAACACTTCTCTTCTTCCTAATTCTTTTCTTTCTCCATCTATTCTCTATCCATATATTAGTTTAATTTTTAATTTCTATATACTCTTTTATTTTTACATATAACTTACATAATATTAAATTTATCATAATTTATCATTAGAAGCTTTTCAATTTATT
Source organism: Lagenaria siceraria (assembly GCA_002890555.2). Taxonomy (NCBI): domain Eukaryota; kingdom Viridiplantae; phylum Streptophyta; class Magnoliopsida; order Cucurbitales; family Cucurbitaceae; genus Lagenaria; species Lagenaria siceraria. The sequence continues at coordinate 7,690,609 of CM016485.1, read as the reverse complement.
GAGTAATTTAACGTGATTTTCGAACAAAACATTTTAACCCATTTTTATTTTATGAAATTATTTACTCTTCAATTAATATTAAATCTAACTTGACGATTGAAGACAAACCTAACTTTGTCACCGAACGCCAACTACCGTACAAAATTTAATCTGATAACATATCGTCAATGATAATCAAAATTGGAGAGGAGATTATTATTATTATTATTATTATTATTATTATGAATTGTGCGTGGTTTTGATCAAGTTGTATAATTGGGATGTGGAAAAGTCTTCATAGCTAGCTAGCAGGTGATGGCCCCAAAGTATGTATATGTGTGTGTAGTGTGGTCACTATATGATGACTATTTTTCTTGTTAGCTCTACTGTGACAATAAATATATGGACATATCTTATCAATCTAATACTTCTGTGTCATCTCAGGATTAAACATATTGAGTTGTTTGCACCGCATTTTATTTTAGAAAATGAAAAGACTTCATCAGTACTTACATGTCTTGATGCACGGAACACAGTGCACCTTGTATGTGAACAATATTTATATACGTACAAATATTTTGAGATGCATTTATTTTTGTATATTTAAGTGGTCAATCACAACGAACTGTAAAACGTTACAAAAAAAAATTATATATATTTTTCTTTTTTTTTTTCTTTTTATAGTGGAAGAGAATGAATGGAGATGGGTGTAGCCTAGGATGCAACCAAATATTGCTCTTCGTATGCATACATATGTGGTTGCAAGAAAAATCATGTTGAGGGTTACCCAAGGCAAGGCCCAAGTCCAAAGGGTACCGGGAGGAGACAAAAAGGGAAAGGTCAAAGCCTTGGGTTTTGGGCTAATCAGTCGAGCAGGTAAATATATATCAATCGAGATATAATCGAGTTGCGCTTGGTCTAGTACCCTGCAACTTCAGGTGCCGAGAACCATCCTGACATTGGCGAGTTACATGTACCCACATGCGACTATCAGAGGAAGGGTATTATAAATAGCCTCATTTAACGATCCCAAGTGGGGAGAGTAAGTAATCTTCAAAAGAGAGCTCCAACCTTACTTCTTGTGTGCTTAGTGTAAAGCGAGATTAGGCCATGAGAAGTGGGCTGAAAGTCAAGCCTATGAAGGATCTACAACAATAATGAACGCGAACGAAATCCGAGCACCAACATGTGAAATTAGTTATTTTTAGTTCAATAACATGTGAAGTGATAGAGGATTCAAAATTCAAACCTTTGCAAACATAGTTTAAAACTCATATTTATATAATAGTATTGGAGTAATTAGTTTTGTAAGCAAAATGATACAACCTCATTTATCTTCCAATATCATTTGTCACGTAATCTAGTTGCAATTTTATTCCAAATAATTAAAACAATCATTTAATCGGTTTTAAGTCAGATTTTTAAGGGAATATTTGAGAAGTGTATTTTATTGAAAAGAAAGGAATAATTGAACATATTATTCCATCATCATTCATTTTATCCATACAACATGAAAAGTATCTTAAAACAAATATGTTTTATTAATAAGAATATGAGGAAAATTGTTGGAATATGAATTTAGATTATATATGTTACATAATATAAGGATATAAAGGAAAGAGATACCATATATGATACCAATCATATTAAATAAGATTTTTGGAATTGGAGAAATAATAAAATAAAGAGATTAATTGTTAAAGAGAGAGAGAGAGGAAGTTGATAAGAACTCCAGCTAGATTGGAATTGAATGAATAGATATATATGGGAAAGAGAGAGAGAGGAAAGGAAAGATAGTGGAAGATGGGATTTGATTTCAATCATGGAAGGGAAAAAGAAAGAAAAGGTTAGGGGACCATTAAATACCCCAACCCAAATTATTATTTTATTTTTTTTTAAAAAAAAAAAAAAGAAAAATAAAAAAGTGACTCTCTTTTTAGAACCTTCAATTTTCATGGCCATTTTTTTTATTATTATTATTATTTTCTCTTTACAAGCCTAGTTGACCACTTCAATTTCCACTTTGAATTATAACATTGGATTCTTGGTTTTTCTTTATTAGGTCTTTATCAACTCCCTTTTCTACTTCCCTTCTTTTTAAAGTTTTATTCTTCTCCTAACTCCTCACTACCACTCACCCCTTACTACCTCCTCTCCTCATTCCCATAATCCCTTTTTTTTTCTCCTTCGATCAACCTCTTTAATTCTGTCATTTACACTCTTTTTTCCAAAAATTTCAGCCCATTTCATGACTAATTTCTATTTCTATTCTCTATTTTTGGAATTCACGATTTATTTTATCTCAACTTTTCATTTATTTTATAGTTTTCATCTTTCTTAAATAAATATTTAAAACAAAACAAATTTTTTAAAATTATTTTTCTTAGTTTACAAAATTTAGACTTAACTTTAGAAAGTAGTAGTAGGAAATAGATAAAAAAAAAAACATTTGAACTTATGAGCATTATTTTCCTACTTTTTTTTTTTTTTTTTTTTTTTTTTTGCTTTATTACCTATTTTTTTAAAATACTTTTAAAAATCACGTAAATGTTTTATAACTAAGAAAGGTAGGTTTCTTTTAATAACCATTGATTTTTTGTTTTTAAAATTAAACTTATATATACTAATTTCATCTATAAGTTTATTTATTTTGTTATCTACTTTTTATGAAAGTTTTAAAAAACTAAACCAAGTTTTGAAAACTAAGAAAAAAAATAGTTTTTTTTTTTAATTTAACTATAAATTTAAGAGTTTTTTTCTAATAAATATGGAAATTATGATAAAAAAAAATTATAGTTGTTTTCAAATATAGAAAAATGAGCCAAAATACTTATAAATATAGAAAAATTTTATTGTCTATGAACAATATACCGCGATGGACTTCTATCATTAGGCGATAGACTACGATAGACTTCTATCGCAATTTATTGCTTATGGAAAGTGAAATTTTTTTATATTTATAAATAGTTTGATTTTTTTTATTTATAATAATTTTTCAAAAAATTACAAGGAAAGAAGCATAAATTTAAAAAAGGTAAAATTAAAAACAAAATCGTTATCAAGTAATGCCCAAATAATTATTCCGATGTCATAGAAATTAAACATCGCTCAAATCTTAAATAAAATATATCTAAGTTTTTATTAGGTAGCTTAGAAGTTATTGAAAGTTGAGTTAACGAAATTCATAACAAAAACTATCGTTTGGAATTTGTATAGAAAAGATATAAAATATATTAAGATTATTGTAGCTAATATCCAGAGAGGCCATGCATCCTTCAAAAAATCAAAGGAGTAAAAGAATGAAAAGGAATTGCATTGATTCCAAACCAAACCAGTCTCAGTCATATTCTTTTCATTCATTCCCTCTTTATAGTTTTCTTTTTTCATTTCATTTCTTTTGTTGAAAAGATCTTCATCTTCATGAATATGCTTTAATCTTCATGGAACTCAACACTAAACAATTTAAATTTGAGAAGAAATTAATATTTTAAATTAACTAAATTACATTATACTTTTTAGGATTTGTAGACAATGTATGTTAACAAAAAAATTATTTAATGAAGAGAAAAAAGAAAAAAAAAAAGAAGTTGAAAAAGAAAGAAAATGAATGATGGAATTGGGAGAGGAGTAGGGCTATGTTTTTAGGGAGGCGACAAGTTAGGTTGAAATACATATTTGATGTATTATATTTGTGTAGACTGTAGAGGGAGGGATATTGATGGGAGAGTGGGAAAGACAGATAATAGGAAAGACAATAGAGAGGAAGAAAGTTGTGTTGTCATTTTCAACAAATTCTATTCAACGTACAAATTAAATATAAAATAAAATACTACACATACACTATACTATACCCTATACTATATTTATTTTGTAGATGTAGCAATTATTAAAAGAATTACTGATAAAAGGACAATCTCAGTCCCCAAATTCACATCACAAATAATCCAATATTAATAATAATAATAATATTATTATTATTATTATTATTATTATTATTTTATATATGGCTTCCCCTCCACTTCAAAAAGAAAAATAAATAAATAAAAGGGTGTGTATGGAGTCTTAAATGCAGTCACATGGGCGGATCTCCACCGCCATGGCCTTAAAGCCGCCGCTCTCAGCCATTGGCCTTTGTAATTCACAATCATTGGATCCACCCACTGTGCGCAAATGAAACACTCGCCCTTGGCGGTGCCCTTTCTGCCGCACCGTCCCCCCTCAATTACATCCACTTTCTCTTCAATTTATGTCAATTTTATAAAAATAAATTCATATATTATTTAATTACGTAATTAAGGATTAATACACATTAGTATGGCTTTTTGTGGAAGGAGACTGTTCCCATAATATCTTGAAATGAATATTCA